>CM061133.1:120623796-121011814 GCA_030789695.1 Scilla litardierei
CTTTTTTTCTAACTTTGTTTTGTAGGAAACATGTCTCGCAATAGTGCTACCACAGATTTGCCTGATCAGAAATTGCTAGTGGAGGCCATAATGAGTGAGATGAAGCGTGTGATGAAGTTGAAGCTCGAGCAAGTTTATGAACGGCTAGATAAGATGGAGGATAAACTTAGAGAGTAGCCACAAAATCCTTCTAACATGCATAGAAGGGAAAGAGTTCAGTAGAGGGCAGTGAATGGTAAAGATGAGGAGTCTTTTGGGACTGGTTTTGATGAAGATGAAGATCGATATTCAGTTATTAATCATAGGAGACGTGGGGGGTGGTTTAGAGAAGCTAGAAATAGGGAAGATAACAACTTGGGTGGTATTAAGATGAAGATTCCTTCATTTGAAGGTAAAACTGATCCTGAAGCATACCTTGAGTGGGAGAAGAAGATGGAGTTCATATTTGACTGCCACAGCTATTCTGAAGCAAAGAAGGTAAGATTAGTTGTGATTAAATTTTCTGACTATGCTATTACTTGGTGGGATCAGCTTGTTACAAATAGGAGAAGAAATAGAGAACGACCAATAGAGACATGGGAGGAGATGAAAGCAGTAATGAGAAAGCGGTTCGTTCCTAGTTACTACTATCGAGAGATATACAATAAGCTTCAAGGTCTTATGCAAGGAAGTCGCAGCGTATAAGATTGCTACAAGGAGATGGAGATTGCTATGATCTAGGCTAATGTAGAGGAAGATAGAGAGGCTACAATGGCTATGTTCTTACATGGATTAAATCGGGAAATCGATGATAAGGTAGAGATGCAGCATTATGTGGAGTTAGAAGACATGGTGCACATGGCCATCAAAGTGGAGAAATAACTCAAGAGGAGGGGTGGATCAAGTACAGCCCATAACTCAGGTTCTACATCTTGGAAACCATGTTATACAAAGAAGATGGACAAGCCACAAATGCCCAAACCTGAGCCTAAGTATGAGAATATCCGTCACATTTCTCAACGTAAATCTGACCCTTCAACCTCTAGAAATCGTGACATTAAATGTTTTAAATGCCAAGGCATGGGACATATGGCAAGTCAATGCCTAAATAGGCAGGTCATGATGTTACAAGACAATGGTGAAATTGTTACCTACAATAATGATTCTAACCATGACATACCACCATTAGAGGATGAACTCGAGGAGGAATATCTAGCCCCTGATTATTTGACATTAGTGGCAAGGAGAGCATTGAGCATGCAAGCAAAAGGAGTTGAAGAAGTGCAACGTGAGAACATCTTTCACCCCAGGTGCTACTACATCAAAGACAAGGTATGTAGTATGATTATTGATGGTGGTAGCTGTACTAATGTTGCATGTACAACAATGATGGATAATCATCCAAGTGCTTTCAAGCTAATCTCATCACTTGGAGATCCTCTTCTATGCCTTGCATTCATTAATGAGTAAGTTCATCTCAAGGCATAGGTAAGAGTATTTGTTTTACTTTGTGTTTTCATTGAAACCCTAATTCTCTTTATGGGAATTGGATATTCTCCGTGGGAGTTTGGTGTCCTAGTATAGGACTAACCCTAATTATCTGTGTGTGTGTGTGTGTGTGTGTGTGTGTGTGTGTGTGTGTGTGATAGTAAGTCTCTGTGTGGGAATTTGACTCTTGAGTAGGGTTGGTTTGGTTCTTGTGTAGGACAAAATCCTCTGCGTGAGGTATCTCTTTGTGGGATTGTATTCACTTCTCTTTGTGGGAATTATAGTGAATATTGGTGTGGACGGACGTACCCACGTTTGCGTTTGAATTGATTGTGTTGATTAATTCCTTTTGCATTTATTATTCTGCATTTTCAAGTTAATTTTTAATTGTACAATTTATTGTCATTACTATATTTAACCCCCTCAAGAATGTTTGTTGTTAGTATGGCAAGGTAGATGGTCCTTACGATATTTTGGCCTAATTTTTTCTTCTCTTATTTTCAAGTTAAAGATTGCGATCTCCCGGTTCCAACGGACATAATTACGGATTTTCTGAGCTGGGGATTATTTTCTACATTTTCTGGAAGATATGAATCTTTTTATTACGTTATATGAATTTTGTAGCCTAATTTTGTCTTCTATTATTTTTAAGTTGAAGATGGTGATATCCCTGTTCCAATAGACATCTTGACCGATATTTTTAAGCTCAGGACTATTTTCTACCTTTTATGTAAATATGTATATTTTTATTAAATGATATGAGTTTTCTACCCTAATTTTGTCTTCTTTTATTTTTCAATTGATGATGGCAATCTCCTGGTTTCAAGGGAAATTTCTGTGAATTTTCCTGAACTCATGGCTATTTTCTACATTTTATTTTAGATATGAATCTCTTTATTAAATGATATGATTTTTATAGCTTACATTTGTCTTTTCTTATTTTTTCCACTTGAAGATGCCTGTTTCCCGGTTCCAACGGAAATTTTTGCAGATTTTTTTAACATCCGGGCTATTTTCTGTATTTACTGGAACATAACGATAGTTTTATTTAATGCTATGATTTTTTTATAATTTCGTCTACTTTTAGATTTTTTGTTGATGATGGCGATCTTCCGATTCCCACAGATATTTTTGAGGATTTTTCTGAGCTCTGTGCTATTTTTTGTATTATATGGAAGATATGGAACGTTTTATTAAATGATATGAAATTTTGGCCCAATTTTGTCTTCTTCATTTTTCGATAAATTTTGCGCTCTTCCAGTCCGATGGATGTTTTTGCAGATTTTTTTGAGCTTGGGGATATTTTCAACATTTTATGAAAAATAAGAATCTTTATATTAAATGATATGATTAAATTTATTGCCTAATTTTATCCTCTATTATTTTTCAGTTGAACATAGCAATCTCCCGGTTCTAACGGACATTTTTGCGGATTTCTATGCTCTGTGCTATTTTCTTTATTTTATGGAAGATATGGATCTTTTTATTAAATGGTATGATTTTTATAGCTTAAGTTTGTCTTCTATTATTTTAAGTTGAAGATGACGTTCTCCCGGTTCCAACAGACATTTTTGCAGGTTTTTCTGAGCTCAATGCTATTTTCTACATTTTATTGCAGATATGGATCTTTTTATTAAATGATATGATTTTTATAACCTAAGGTTGTCTTCTCTTATTTTCTAGTTAAAGGTGGTTAAAGAATAATTTGATTTTTTGGCCTAATATTGCCTTTCTTATATTTCAGTTGAAGATGCCATTCTCTTGGTCCCAACAGACATTTTTGGACATTTTTCTGAGCTCCGGGTTATTTACATTTTCTGGAAAATATGGATCGCTTTATTAAATGATATGATTTTTGGCCTAATTTTGTCTTCTCTTATTTTTCCAGTATAAGTTGGCAATCTCCCAGTTCCATCGGATATTTTTGTAGATATTTTTTAGCAGCGAGTTATTTTTCACATTTTCTGGAATATTTGGATCGTTTTGTTAAATGATATCTAAGAAGACAAAATTAGGCCAAAAAATGTCCGTTGGAACCAGGAAATCGTGATCTTTCGGTTCCAATCGACATTTTTCAGATTTTTTTGAGACTGAAGTTATTTTCTGCATTTTCTAGAAGATATGGATCTTTTTATTAAATGATATTATTTTTTAGCCTAATTTTGTCTACTCTTATTTTTTTTACTTGAAGATGGCGGTCTCCCAGTTCCAATGGACATTTTTGCATATTTTTCTGACCTCGAGACTATTTTCTGTATTTTCTGAAAGATATCGATCATTTTATTAAATAATATGATTTTTGACCAATCTTTATCTTCTTATATTTTTTCGTTGATGATATCGATCACCAAGTTCCAACGGATATTTTTGCGGATGTTTCTAAGCTCTGGGCTATTTTCTGTATTATCTGGAAGCTATCGACCGTTTTATTAAATGATATGATTTTCTGGCTGATTTTTATCTTTTTTAAAATTTAGCGATCTCCTGGTTCCGCCAGATATTTTTGCAAATTTTTCTAAGTTCGGGGATATTTTCTATATTTTTTGGAAAATAAGAATCTTTATATTAAATGATATGATTTTTATTGCAAATTTAGTCTTCTCCAATTTTTCATTTGAACATATCGATCCCCAGTTCCAACAGACATTTTTTTGGATTTTTTGAGCTCGGTGCTATTTTCTTTATTTTATGGAAGATATGAATGTTTTTATTTTTAAATGATATGCTTTTTATTACTTAAGTTTGTCTTCTATTATTTTTAAGTTTAAGATTGCAATCTCCTGGTTCCAACAGACATTTTTGCGGATTTTTCCGAGGTCAGTGCTATTTTCTGCATTTTTGAAAGATAAGAATCTTTTTATTAAATAATATGATTTTTATAACCAAAGTTTGTCTTCTCTTATTTTCCAGTTGAAGATGGCGATCTTTTTAGAAGATGATTTTTGGCCTAATTTTGTCTTCTCTTATATTTTAGTTGAAGATGGGATTCTCTCGGTCCCAAATGACATTTTTGCATATTTTTCTGAGCTCCGGGCTATTTTCCACATTTTCTGGAAGATATGGATAGTTTTATTAAATGATATGATTTTTGGACTAATTTTGTCTTCTTATTTTTCCTGTTGAAGTTGACGAACTCCCAGTTCCAACTGACAGTTTGCGAATATTTCTGAGCTCAGGACTATTTTCCACATTTTCCGAAAGATGTGGATCGTTTTATTAAATGATATCGAAAAAGACAAAATTAGGCCAAAAATGTTTGTTGGAACCAGGAAATCGCCATCTTCAACTTAAATATTAGAGAGGACAAAATTCGAAACCTGGAAATCACCATCTTCTTCTATAAAAATGTCTATATAACCGGGATATCGTCATCTTCAACTGAAATGATTTTTATATATCATTTTCTGAGCTTGTTGCAATTTTCTACATTTTATGAAAGATATCTATCTTTTTGTTTAATGACATGATTTTTTTGCCTGTATTTTGCAGTTGAAGATGTCGATCTCCCGGTTTCAATGGAAATTTTTGCGGATTTTTCTTGGCTCCGGCTTATTTTCCACATTTTTGGAAGACATGGATCATTTTATTAAATGATATGTTATTTTGGCCTAATTTTGTCTTCTCTTATTTTCCAGTTGAACATGGCGATCTCCCATTCCAACGAACATTTTTGTAGATTGTTCTGAGCTCGGGGCTATTTTCTACATTTTCTCGAAGATGATCTTTTTATTACATTATATGGTTCCAATGGACATTTTTGTCGATATTTCTGAGCTCGAAACTAGTTTCTACATTTTCTGTAAGATATAGACCATTTATTAAATGATATGATTTTTCAATCCTAATTTTTTGTCTTCTCTTATTTTTCAATTGAAGATGGCGATCTCCCGGTCCAACAGAAATTTTTGCAGATTTTTCTGACCTCGAGGCTATTTTCTGCGTTTTATTGTCAATATGGATATTTTTATTAAATGATATGATTTTTATAGCCTACGTTTATCTTCTCTTATTTTTCATTTGAAGATGGCGTTCTCCCAGTTCCAACGGATATTTTTGCGGATTTTTGAATTCAAGGCTATTTTCTGTATTTTCTAGAAGATATCAATTGTTTTATTAATTGATATGATTTTTTATATTAATTTTGTCTTGTCTTCTTATTTTTTTCGTTGATGATGGTGATCACCCGTTACAAACAGATATTTTTGCAGATTTTTCTGTGCTATGGCCTATTTTCTGTATTATCTGGAAGATATCGATCGTTTTATTAAATGATATGATTTTTGGGCCTAATTTTGTCTTTTCTTTTATTCGTTAAATTTGGTGATATCCTGGTCCTGACGGATATTTTTTCAAATTTTTCTAAGCTCGAGGATATTTTCTACATTTTATGGAAAATAAGAATCCTTATATTAAATGAAATGATTTTTATTACCAATAGTTGTCTTCGCTTATTTTTCAGTTGAACATGGCAAACTCCTAGTTACAACTGAATTTTTTTGGGATTTTCTGAGCTCGGTTCTATTTTCTTTATTTTATAGAAGATATGTATCTTTTTATAAAATGATATGATTTTGATAGCTTAAGTTTGTCTTCTATTAGTTTAAGTTGTAGATGACGATCTTCCGGTTCCAACAGACATTTTTACGGATTTTTAAAGCTCCGAGCTATTTTCTTCATTTTATGGAATATATGGATCTTTTTATTAAATGATATAATTTTTATTACCTAAGTTTATTTTTTCTTATTTTCCCGTTAAAGATGTCGATTTTTATATTAAATGAAATGATTTTTTGGCCTAATTTTGTCTTCTCTTATATTTCAGTTGAAGATGCATTCTCTCGATGCCAAAGGAAATTTTTGCGGATTTTTTTTGAGTACGGGCTATTTTCCACGTTCTCGAAGATATGGAACATTTATTAAATGATATGATTTTTGGCCTAATTTTTGTCTTCTCTTAATTTCCAGTTGAAGTTGACGATCTCCCGGGTCCCACGGATATTTTTGCGGATATTTCTAAGCTCCAGGTTATTTTCCATATTTTCTGGAATATATGGATCGTTTTATTAAATGATATTAGAGAATACAAAATTAGGCCAAAAAATGTCCGTTGGAATCGGAAAATCATCATCTTCAACTGAAATATAAGAGAAGACAAAATTCGGAACATGGAAATCGCCATGTTCAACTTTAAAAATGTCTGCTGTAACCGGGATATCGCCATCTTCAACTAAAAAGATTTTTATATAACATTTACTGAGCTTGGTGCTAATTAAACATTTTATGAAAGATAATGATGACAAACATTAAGATATATGTATGTTACTCCTTCTGAATAATTGCCATAGGCTAATACGTATATTCTCCCCTTTGTCATCCACAAAAGTGGAGTTTGTAAAATTAGCAGACCAGAAGAAAAATATTAGCAGACTAATTTGGGATATAACAGAAAACAAAAACTACTTATATTAAACATCAGATATAATCAACCAACTACATAACGGAAGTACAACATCATCTAGACTAACATATCTAACCAAGCAACATAGTCAACCAAACTAACAAACGACATATGCAACCCGATGATCAACAAAACAAACTAACAAACGACATCATAACATCATCCAGAAAACATCAAAACGTATGGCTGCAACAAAACATGATAGCGTCCATCAACAAAGACCACGGCTAGCGGAATATGATCAAGGACGAGAGGTAGATCCCGGAGTGCGATTACAAGGGGAATGCCAAGGAAAGGATTCAAAACAGTCAGAATTTGGCCTTGCAAGATTTGCATGGCCTCCATCATTCGGTTGTGCTGCTCCATTGTTGTATCATAAGCACTGAGATGGGTTTGAATCCCAGTGAATCCATCATGCATCTCCTTTTGGAGACCCTCAAGAGACTGAGTAACCGAATTTTTGAAGTCAGCAAAGTCAGAGGCCAAGGATGGACGGGTAGTGGATCTATATGAAAAGTCCGGCTTGTGAACACATTGCTTAACAGACTTGAAACGACTGCGTTTAACACCACTAGTGGAACCCAGAGTGGAGGATTGACTAGCTTCATTAGGGGGCACAGTTTTGGCCGTAGGTTTAGGGATGGGGGTTGTGTCGGCCGCAGTTTCGATATCATCGTCGAAAATTTCTAGGTGCATGTTGTGAAGAGTGGTAGAGTTGAGAGTAACCGGATTGTAACATTCTAGAGCATTGGCAGTGGTGATCTGAAAAGCACGGAGGATTTTGGTGATTAGGAAAGGGAGAAAAAGATAATTTTTAGGTCGTTTAACAAGAGTCTCCATCAAAACATGACCCCATTGAACGGGAAGCTTTCCCATAACCGCATACAAACAGTGTGCGATAGTGGTGCTTGTGTAATTTAGAGAACCAATTTTGGGAACGAGATTATAAATGACAAATTTCACCACCAGACGGTTTGAGGGATAAAGATCGGACGCGGGTTGATGTTTAGGGTCAAAGGCGAGGGCTAACAGGGCGCGGATCTTGGGATCCAAGAAAGAATTGGGAAGAGAACTTTGGTGAGTGTCGGGAAGTTTGATGATGGTAGCGAGCATCTCACCGAAAACACGAATGGCATATCCATTGACGATGGTGGAGAGGGTGAGGACGCTGTTGATGGTGGCCGAATCTAAGTTGGCGTAAAATTCACGGACGAGGACGGGGTAGAAGGGAACCCAGTTGGCATGGTTCCAAAGGTGGACGAGGCCAGCCCCTTCAAGGAAATCGAAAAGCTTCAAGCAGACCGAATCGTCGAACTCGATGAAGCGCTTGGGGTAGATCTGAAAATCCGTCAGGCGATCAAACTTGCACTCGGCTTCGGGAGTGCGAAACCGTTCACCGAAGGAGAGAGGGTCGAAATCTAGGTAGGTGGGATCCATGGAGAAGAAGAGGGTTTCGGTGGAGGATGGTGATGAAAGAGATATGGAAGAGCCTAGAAGTGGATCGATTGATGTTAAATAGAGAAAGAAAAACACAATGAATTAAGTGATGAGATTAGTAAATTGATATTAGGTGGAGACTAATTGAGATTAGGTGATAATAACCCTACTAATTTTAGCAATGTTTGAGAACTTTGAAAAAAAATAGAAGGAGAAAATAAATTTCGGCAGAAAGAAAAGAATATGGGTAAAACTAATGTGATATAAAATTAAAATTCAGATTCACTGATAATACCTAAATCTCTTCGAAGTTTAATGAAAGAGTTTCTTTTAAGGGCTTGGTTAAAATATCAGCAATCTGATGTTCAGTAGAAATGAACTTCAAAATTATATCACCCTTTTGAACATGATCATCTAAAAATGATGACGAACATCAATATGTTTAGTGCGTAAATATGAACTGGATTTTTAGATAGATTAATGGCACTAGTGTTATCACACATTATAAGACATGTAGAACAATTAATGCCATAATCTGATATAATTTGTTTCATCCATAGAATTTGAGCATATGCTAACCCAGCGGCAATATTTTCTGCCTCTGTGGTAGATAATGAAACAGAATTTTGCTTTTTGCTAAACCATGAGACGAAATTGTAGGATCAAAATAGGGCCTAGAGGGGGGGTGAATAGGCCGATGACCAAATTATCGTGAGATAAAAATATTTAAGTCTAATTAAAACAAAGACGTAGAAGCAATATTAAAGCAGATAACACACCAAACAGATCAAGCAGATGACATAGAGGATTTACGTGGTTCGGTCTCCCAAGACCTACATCCACCCCAGAACAACTTCACTAAAATTGTTTCTTTAAGCAGTTACAGTCACACAAGATTAAAGCCCCAACTTTAACCACTCTGACTAACCCTAGCTCACCAAAGACCAAAAAGAATAACAATAATATGATGCTCTCCCAATCTGATATGTCCCAACAACTCGGATTACCCAAAACAATTTAGAGGAAGAAAGTGTAAAACCCAAAAAGCAACGACATATACGACAACGTATTCACAAATATATAAGATCAAAAGTTTAGAAAGCTCATTTGTGAAGATCCCTCTGATGTCATCTTTCAGCATGTCAGTAGCTTCACAACACTTCTTACGGAATGACCATCGGATGTCTGTAGAGGAAGTAGTCGATGTCCCCGTGAAAGTAGTCGGTAGAAGTTCCTCACTCAAAGTGATGCCATTTTCTGTACAGGAGGAACTAGCTGCCAAACTTGGTGTCACTGCATCGGGGATGAAGTCACGGTTGCAACGCTGCAAACGGTGCTCAATTTGGATCTCTAAAACTCAAGTTATTGATGAAAACGTGAAGAGTGTACATGGGTTTATATAGGATTGCAGCTTAACGGGTTTGATACTGTTTGAAGGGATCCGCGACCGGAGGCTTCGTGGGTCAAACCCACTTTAAATGCGCTGCCCGCAAAAATGGCTTGTCGGTCACCGTTCGATCATGGATCGATGGCCACGATTTGGCCACGTCGCCCCGTGTCTGCGCCCGCCAACGATGAATCGGACCCACAAGCCTCCCGCCGCTTTTGACTTCGAGTCGGCAGCCTTGTGGCCGTTGGATGATGATCCAACGGTGGAGCGACATCCACGTCGACCGCGACTCGGCACGGAATACGGCGCCGCAATGTGCACAGTACCGTATGTCAATTTTTAGCGTATTTGCGACGTATTTCACCATATTGGCCCTCCAAATAAATTCCAAAAATTCTGAAAAAATTCTCAAAAATCCCAGAGCCCCATATTTACATGTTAGAATTGTTTAACCTCATTGCATCACTTGTAGAAAAATTTCTTTCTTTGTATACTCTGTATTTCCTCGTATTTTCCCGTATTTTAGCTTCAAACAACTTCCATAATTCCTGAGAAAATTCCCATGATGTTTATAGCCTATGATTAACTCTAGGGTAGAGTTTCATAGCTATAATTCCTTGTTTGATCAGCTTTCATAATTCCAAATGTAGTTTCAGCCTTGTATTTCAACGTACTTGAGTACGTACATGTGTATCCTGACCAAACATGACTGTCACACTGCATAGGGACCTGAGATACACTTAACACACATATTAGAACAGTTCATTAGGGTTTTTTATCATCAAACATAGTCTAGGAGGCTATTTCCAACAATCTCCCCCTTTTGATGAGAACAAACCAAACATTAAGATTACATCAAAAACGTGTGAAGTGTGTGAAGTGTGAAGCATGAAATGGCAAAATGATTAAGTGTATGCTCCCCCTATTTACATGCTTCCCCTATCTCTGATCATCATGTAACATTGTGTTCATGTCCTATTCCCAATCTTAATATATATCTCCCCCTTTGTTTTCATCAAAAGAGAGCAAATAGCATATGATGAATGGAAAATTAAACATTATAAAGCATAACAGAAAGCAATACATCGATGACCACAATGAATAAATAAGCTATAAGCACTAAATCATAACTATCATAATTCATCTCCGTGCTCAAGTGTGATGATCAAAAGTTTAGTACATATGGAGAGGTAATAAGGAATACAGCCTGTCATTTCCAACTTTTCAACTGAATATATGAACATCAAAGATTGAGTTTCCCCTTCTCATGTAATATGAGTTCAAGTTACCAATTCCAAACATGACCGATAAGGATTTTTAAATGTGAAATGGCAGTGCTTGACGGACTTAACACCAACGCTAAGAAAATGACATTTATTGCATAAGTTGGATGTCCGAGGGTAGTATCAAGGATATGGATCGTATCCATTTTCCATACGAAGCTCTGTGTATAAGACACTTGTCTTGTTATTTTTTATACACGTATATATATTTTTATGAGAGCTTTTCTTTTTACCCATGCCTTAAAACATCATATCCCATTAGTTAAACATAAATTATTCCACCAACAACCACTTTTCCTATTCAATATTTCAAATCCATATCAAAAACATTTTGATATGTGTAAGTGTGATTTGAAGATGAAAAACTTTAGTTACTCATTAATGAATATGACCTTAATGAAGCATGTAGTCTTTGAATGCAAGCATTGTTAAGAATATAATATTCAAAATCCATAAAGCAATGTTTTGCATCAAAGATGTTTCTGATGAAAAGTGCAAAAAGAGGAGATAGACATTCCATTTTCCCTTTCTTTTTATATTTTTCTTTTTCATCATTTTTTTTATTTTTCCTTTTTATAGCACACCACACAAAAAATATGAAAGCACGCCAAATAAAATAAAATATTTTCACTCTAAACATGATCAATAATGCCCAGTTCTAGACGTAGACGACAAAAGCGATCTTCTGGCAAAGGTTTTGTAAAGATATCTGCCAACTGAGAATCAGTAGAAATATATTCAATGGATACATCCTCTTTTGCCCAATGATCTCTAAGAAAATGATGTCTTACGTCTATGTGTTTTGTCCGAGAGTGATGAACAGGATTATTAGACAGATCTATAGCACTCTTACTATCACAGCGTAATGGAACTTTTCTAAGATCCAAACCGTAGTCAGACAGGGTTTGCATCATCCAAAGTACTTGGGCACAGCAACTGCCAAGGGCAATATACTCAGCTTCAGTAGTGGACAAAGCAACATTTTTCTGCTTACGACTAGACCAAGAAACCAATGAATATCCTAGCATAAAACATGTTCCACTAGTGCTCTTTCTATCAATCATACTACCAGCATAATCAGCATCAGCAAATCCAACTAAATCAAATAAACCACATGAAGGATACCAAAGACCTAAAGATGGTGTGTGAATCAAATATCTAAAGATCCTTTTTATGGCAATTAAGTGTGACTCTTTTGGACAAGCTTGAAAACGTGCTCACAAACATATAGCAAACATTATATCAGGCCTAGACGCTTTTAAATAAAGGAGAGAGCCAATCATACCTCGATAAAGCTTTTGATCCACATCAATTCCTTTTTCATCCTTTTCCAGCTTCGTTGCTGGACTGATGGGAGTTCCAATTCCTTTTGCCTTCTCCATCCCAAACTTTTTCAATAGTTCTCTAATGTACTTGGTTTGCGATAGGAAGATGCCTTCTTCAGTTTGCTTAACTTGGAATCCCAAAAAGTACTTCAGTTCTCCAACAAGGCTCATCTCAAATTGATCCTGCATGACCTTCTCAAACTTTTGACATAAAAGATCATCAGTAGCACCATAAATAATATCATCAACATATATTTGTACGATGAGAAACTGATTAAGATCATGCAAAATAAAAAGTGTGTTGTCTGCACTACCCTTTTTAAAATCATTTTCCAAAAGATAAGCACTAAGACGATCATACCAAGCTCTAGGAGCTTGCTTAAGACCATATAACGCTTTTTGAAGTTTAAAAACATGATGAGGAAAATCATGACTTTTAAAACCAGGGGGTTGTTCAATAAACACATCTTCTTTCAGGTACCCATTCAGGAATGCACTTTTAACGTCCATCTGTTTAAGCTTGAGTTTCTTATAACTTGCAAAGGCTAGTAAAATTCTTATAGCTTCCAATCTAGCAACTGGTGCAAAAGTTTCATCAACATATATGCCTTCAATTTGATTATAACCTTTAGCAACCAATCTAGCCTTATTCCTGATTACTCTTCCAGACTCATCAAGCTTGTTTTTATATATCCATTTGGTACCTACAATAGGATAATCTTTGGGTCGTGGCACTAAAGTCCAAACATTATTTCTATCAAATTCATTCAATTCATCATGCATAGCCATTACCCAACTTTCCTCAATCAAAGCAGATTCAATAGTCTTTGGCTCAATTTCAGATATAAAATCCCCATGAATGCATAAAGCACAAAGATTACTATAAGAGGAACGAGTTCGTATACCTGCTGTGGGTGCTCCAATAATCAGTTCAGGTGGATGGTTTGGATTGTATTTTAGCACTCCTCTGTTCAGTGGTTCTTCCTCTTGGTTCTCTTCCTTTTCAGTAAGTTCTTGTGTTTGACTTGGTTCAGCAATTTCCCTTGAACCGCTATCATTCTCTGCAATTGCATCACCTTCAGTTTCCCTGCAATTCAAAGAATTATTTTCAGTTTCATCAAATTTAACATTAATTGATTCAACAATAGTCAAAGTGCGTTTATTATAAATCATGTATGCTTTGCTCCTTGACGAGTATCCTATAAGCACTCCTTCATCTGATTTGGATTCAAATGTACCAAGTTGATCTCCAGTTTTTAATATGAAACATCTGCATCCAAATACTCTAAAATATGAAATATTAGGAGTCTTTCCATGCCAAAGTTCATAAGCAGTTTTCTTTACTATTGGTCTTAGCATGACTCTATTACAAACATAACAAGCAGTATTTATTGCCTCGGCCCAAAAAGACATAGGCAATTCATACTCATTCAGCATAGTTCTAGCCATTTCTTTTAAAGTCCTATTCTTTCTTTCAACTACTCCATTTTGTTGCGGTGTTCTAGGAGAAGAAAATTCATGCAAAATTCCTTTTTCTAAACAAAAGTTTTCAAAGATTATATTTTCAAATTCTCCTCCATGATCACTTCTGATTTTTATAATTGAAAGATTTTTCTCATTTGAAACTTGATTGTAAAATTTTTGAAAATTTTCAAAAGAGTCTGACTTTTTGGCTAAGAAATAAACCCATGTAAATCTTGAAAAATCATCGACCAAAACCAAGCAAAACCTCTTTCCATTTAAACTAGCAACATCAGTTTGTCCAAATAAATCCATGTGAATTAATTCTAAGATGCGTGTAGTTGCTATTTCTCTCATTCCTGTAAAGGTAGATCGAGTTTGCTTACCTTTCGTGCATGCAACGCACAACTTACTATTCTCGTATTTCTGATGTGGCAGTCCTCTTACTAGATTTCTGTTCTCCAATTTCTGCAACAAATTTATTCCAGCATGTGCCAATCTTCTATGCCACAGTGTTGCCTCGTCTTCCCTGCCAATCAAATATTTAGCTATTGTAAGTTCTTCAATAAAAAGTGTATAAACATTATTTTTCCTATTAGCTGTAATCAAAACATTACCTGTGACAATATCAATGATTTTACAAAATTTTGCATCAAATACTACGTTCATACCTTTGTCACAGAGCTGGCTAATAGAGATGAGGTTGTGTTTAAGATTTTCAACCCATAGGACATCCTTCAATTGAAAAGTGTCGTTACCTACAACACCCTTCCCAATTACCTTGCATTTTCCGTTGTCCCCATGTGTAACACTTCCTCCTTCTTGCTTTACGAGGCTAAGGAACTTGTCGTAACTTCCTGTCATGTGTCTTGAGCAGCCAGAATCCAAATACCACTCACACTTTTGTTCCTTAGCCAAGCTGTGCACCTATACATAAGAAAAACAAGACATGTGTGACCTAGGCAACCAAATAGGTCCACGATGGTTAGTGATAATGCCTTTAGGAACTCATACTTGTTTAAACTTGATTTTCTTGTTTCCATACAAACAGTTCCTATATGAATGATCAATAGAACCACATGTTTAACATTTAGCATAAGTAGGTTTCCTTTTAACAGTTCTATTGTGAACAATCTTCTTTTCAGCGTAATGATTTCCATATCCTAGACCTTGTCTATTGTTTCCATGAGATTGATAACCAAGAATGATGTCGAGAGATTTCTTCCCCACACCAAATTTCTTAAAACTCAATTCTAAATCAGAGATCTTGGATTTTAAATAGAAGTTTTCATTCACAAGCATGGTACTTTTACTAATAAAGGCCTTTTTCTTTTCATCCTCATTTTTCTTAAAGTTTTCAACTTTCTTTTCAAGACTCACAATTTTTTCTTTAGACTTGCTTTCTTCTAGTTTTAGCATGGCACAAGATTCACATTTAGGAGTTTCATGCAAACTAGTTTTTCCTTTTAATTTTGAAATTGTAGCTTTAAGATTCTCAATCTCAGTTTTCATTTTATCTTCATTTTGTGAAATATGAAAATTATCCTGCTGTAATTCAAAGTTGGTTTCTTTTAAGGATTCTACAGAGGATTCTAGATTAGTGATCTCTATGTTCATATTTTCACAAATGTTCATCAGTTCTGATAGAGAGAATTCGTGTACCTCTGATTTTGTTGAATCGATGTCTCCAACCAGACATAAGGATGAGTGAGCAACTTCCTCTTCTGGTTCATCCTCGTCATCGTCATCCCACGTCACAGCAAGTGATCTTCCTTTTGATTCTGTCGGGGCATCCTTCAAAGTTGGACAATTTTTCATGAAGTGTCATTGTTTCCTGAATTTAAAACACTATACAGACTTAGTAGTATTCTGTTCAGAAGAAAAGTTTGAAGGATTAAACTTATTAAAACGATTGAACCTTTTCGACATTTCAGATTTTCCTTGCGGTGTCTTGATGTATCTCCTGAAGCCTCTGACCATCAGGGCTTGCTCATCATCAAGATCATCGTCACTGTCTTCAGCTTTGAATGCTATGGACTTAGTAGCTTTGGCTTCTCCCTTTTCCCGTGACTCGATGGTTTTCAGTTCCATCTCATGGGACATCAGGTTCCCAATCAAATCATCCAAACTCAATTTGGAGAGATCTCGAGCTTCTTGGATTGCAGTAACCTTTGGACGAAAAGTACTTGGCAAGGCTCGAAGGATTTTCCTTACCAGTTCTACGCTTGGGTACGTCTTTCCAAGTGCCTTTGAGTTGTAGACGATGTCTGTAAATCTTGCATACATGTCCTTGATCGTCTCTGCAGGTTTCATGTGGAAGCCATTATATTCAGTGCTGAGAAGCGCTAGGTCTGGATTCCTTGACTTGAGATGTTCCCTCGTGTGTTAATTCCAGAGTACGCCAAATTTCCTGTGCAGTTAAACAATGGGAAACACGATTAAATTCAGTTTTATCGAGTGCACAAATTATTGCATTCATTGCTTTTCCATTTAATGAAAACATCTTTTTATCATTGTCATCCCATTTGTCTTCAGGTTTTGGAATTTCAATATTTTCAATTATTAAAACAGGTAATGTATATCCATTAGCAACAATTTTCCAGACATCATAATCAGCAGACACTAAATATATTTTCATTCTAGCTTTCCAGTACGCAAAATCACTTCCATTAAATTTTGGGGGTCTGACAGTGGATTGACCTTCAGCGAATGCTGAATCATAAAGGCTCATTGTAAATTAGACTTAAATGGTCAAGCCTGGTGCTCTGATACCAATTGTAGGATCTAAATAGGGCCTAGAGGGGGGGTGAATAGGCCGATGACCAAATTATCGTGAGATAAAAATATTTAAGTCTAATTAAAACAAATACGTAGAAGCAATATTAAAGCAGATAACACACCAAACAGATCAAGCAGATGACACAGAGGATTTACGTGGTTCGGTCTCCCAAGACCTACATCCACCCCAGAACAACATCACTAAAATTGTTTCTTTAAGCAGTTACAGTCACACAAGATTAAAGCCCCAACTTTAACCACTCTGACTAACCCTAGCTCACCAAAGACCAAAAAGAATAACAATAATATGATGCTCTCCCAATCCGATATGTCCCAATAACTTGGATTACCCAAAACAATTTAGAGGAAGAAAGTGTAAAACCCAAAAAGCAACGACATATACAACAACATATTCACAAATATATAAGATCAAGAGTTTAGAAAGCTCATTTGTGAAGATCCCTCTGGATGTCGTCTTTCAGCATGTCAGTAGCTTCGCAACGCTTCTTACGGAATGATCATCGGATGTCTGTAGAGGAAGTAGTCGATGTCCCCGTGAAAGTAGTCGGTAGAAGTTCCTCACTCAAAGTGATGCCATTTTCTGCACAGGAGGAACTAGCTGCCAAACTTGGTGTCACTGCATCGAGGATGAAGTCACGGTCGCAACACCGTAAACGGTGCTCAATTTGGATCTCTAGAACTCAAGTTATTGATGAAAATGTGAAGAGTGTACATGGGTTTATATAGGATTGCAGCTTAACGGGTTTGTTACTGTTTGAAGGGATCTGCGACCGGCGGCTTCGCGGGTCAAACCCGCTTTAATTGCGCTGCCCGCAAAAACGTCTTGTCGGTCACCGTTCGATCATGGATCGATGGCCATGATTTGGCCACGTCGCCCCGTGTCTGCGACCGCCAACGATGAATCGGACCCACAAGCCGCCTGCCGCTTTTGACTTCGAGTCGGCAGCCTTGTGGCCGTTGGATGATGATCCAACGGTGGAGCGACGTCCACGTCGACCGCGACTCGGCGCGGGATACGGCGCCGCAATGTGCATAGTACCGTATGTCAATTTTTAGCGTATTTACGACGTATTTCACCGTATTGGCCCTCCAAATAAATCCAAAAAATTCTGAAAAAATTCTCAAAAATCCCAGAGCCCCATATTTACATGTTAGAATTGTTTCACCTCATTGCATCTAGAAAAATTTCCTTCTTTGTATACTCTGTATTTCCTCGTATTTTCCCGTATTTTAGCTTCAAACAACTTCCATAATTCCTGAGAAAATTCCCATGATGTTTATAGCCTATGATTAACTCTAGGGTAGAGTTTCATAGCTATAATTCCTTGTTTGATCAGCTTTCATAATTCCAAATGTAGTTTCAGCCTTGTATTTCAACGTACTTGAGTACGTACATGTGTATCCTGACCAAACATGACAGTCACACTGCATAGGGACCTAAGATACACTTAACACACACATTAGAACAGTTCATTAGGGTTTTTTTTATCATCAAACATAGTCTAGGATGCTATTTCCAACAGAAATCTTGTCCAAGAAAGTGACATGTAACACTAGTACGTTTTCGGTCTGATTTGCAACCAGCAAAATCTTCCTCACTATATGATAATAAATCATATGTGCTAGTTTTAGGATAAAACAATCCAAAATCAGAAGTATGTTTAACATATCTAATTATCCTTTTTACAGCAGTAAGATGTGACATCTTAGGATCTGCTTGAAAACGTGCACACAAATAAACTGAAAACATAATATCTGGCCTACTAGCAGTAAGATAAGGTGAGAGCCAGTCATACCTCTATAAAGACGTTGATCAACACTCTTACCATTTAAATATTTGTCCAGTGATGTAGATGTACTCATTGGAGTATGCTTATCTGCAGAATTATCTAAGCCAAAATGCTTGATGAGTTCTTTGGAATATTTTGATTGATGGATGAAGATGCCTTCCTTCATTTGTTTGATTTGAAGTCCAAGGAAGTATTTTAGTTCACCCATGTGACTCATTTCAAATTCCTTCTGCATAATCTTAGAAAAATCTAAACAAAGAGATTCATTAGTAGAACCAAATATAATATCGTCAACATATATTTGAATAATAATGATGCCAGATTTTATGTTTTTAACAAATAAAGTTGAATCAATTTCAATTGTATAACCAGAATTTAAAAGATAATTTTTTGATCTTTCATACCAAGCACGAAGTGCTTGTTTAAGACCATGTAAAGTTTTGTTCAATTTAAAAACATGATTATTAAGAGTTTCATAACAAAAACCTGGTGGTTGTTCAACATAAACCTCTTCTTTAAGAATGCCATTTAAAAAAAGCACTTTTGACATCCATTTGAAATAATTTAAAATCTTTATAACAAGCAAAAGATAATAACATTCTAATCGATTCAAGATGTGCAACTGGTGCATAGGTTTCATCATAATTAATTCCTTATTCTTGATTATAACCTTGTGCAACCAATCGTGCCTTGTTTCTTGTTACATGACCAAATTCATCCAATTTATTTTTGAATAACCACTTGGTACGAATAATTGAATGATCTGGTGGTCTGGGAACTAATTCCCAAACATCATTTCTCTGAAATTGAATGAGTTCTTCCTGCATAGCAATGATCCAAGAACTGTCTTTGCATGCTTCGTTGATGTTCTTTGGTTCAATGTTTGAAAAAGATGCACAATGTCCCATTTGTTCTATTTGTGCACAAGTTCTCACACCATCTGAAATATCTCCAATAATTAAATCTGGTGGATGATTAGGAACTTATGCAAGTGCCTTGGGAAGATCTGCATTATCTGAAATAGACTCAACAGAGGATTTAGTAGCATCACTATCATCAAGTTTAATATTATCTAAAGAATTAGATAAATGTAATATATTCTCTTCATCATTAATGATGAGAGATTTAAATGAGGGGTTCTCATCAAAGGTGACATGTAGTGATTCTTCGATTGTTGAAGTTCTTTTCTTATATACTCTGTAGGCTTTGCTACGTGTTGAGTATTCAACAAAAATAACTTCATCAGATTTTGAATCAAATTTGTCAAGTGAATCTTTAGTATTAAGAATGAAACATTTACATCCACAACTACAGATTTGGGCTTGGGTAACGCCACTTAGATAGCGCTTCTAAAAAGCGCTATCTAAGTGAGCTCTTGTATAGCGCTTCTGCACTTATAGAAAATAAAAAAAATCAAAATTAAGGTAAAAATCACTTAGATAGCACTTTTGTTAAAGCATTATCCAAATAATACCTTAAATAACGCTTTATTTTAGCGTTATGGTACTAATCGTTATGTAAACACTTTTATTAAAAATATATACATACATATTTCTCAAGCCCTAAATTTCTCCCGCCCTAAATTTTCCAACCTGATCTCGTCTCTTTCCCATCTGTCGGCGACTTCCCTCCATCCGCGACCTCCCACATCTGCTTCGACCTCATCCATCACCAACGCAAACATCTCCGTTCAGTTCTCCTTAGGGTTCGCGCCGCCGCTGGTAGATCCGGCCGGTGAGCGGAGTACGTGAGGGTCGTCGCCGTCGGCAAGACGAAGCCAGTCTCCCTCATTCGCCAGCTGTACGACACCGGCCACCGCTGCGTCGGCGAGAACTACGCCCAAGAATTCATCGAAAAGGCCCCGCAGGTGAGTTCTGTTCTGTCTATTCCCTTTTGAATCTGAGCTGGCCTGATTTGTTTTCGCTTTTGTAATTATTGGAACTAATTAAGCATTATTAAGGTAAGAAAGTGAATTTTTGTAACCGAAGTTAGAAATTGCGCTATGTTGAGATGCAAAGGGATGATCTTTGTGAAATTAAATGCTCTTTGTTGCTATCTCGGAATCGGCGGATTGAGATATTCGACTGGTACATCTAATTTTGCAAGTTTTAATGATCAGAATACCGAACTTTTATTATTCTGATCTTTTTGGGGAAATAATTGATAAACTCATTATCTTCTCATATGTTTTCCTTGTTTGCTTTGTTGCATTTGTTTTTACACTCTGGATAATTTGCATGATGACATTCAGATGTTTTATGATAAATTGACTCCCTGTGATTTTTGCTATTCAGCTTCGCGTCTAATTGATAGAGAATGCTTATGAGTTTTGTTGACTGGACGATATTTATGCATAACAAACATGTTTTTAGAGTATAAGGTAGATTGATGAAGGTAGCAACGGATATATGGGGAAAACCCATGATAAGGATATAGAGAGCTCGAACTAAATTGACAGGAATCTGTAAAGAGTTTAGTCGAGATCCTGCCAGCTGAACAAGAAGAAAACTACAATCCCAAGCAAACTGTGGTTTCCTGCTTTGTTTGAAGGACTGCTGGAATGCAATAGACATACCAGTCTTATGATTGGCACATTTTTCGCCATATCCATGTGAAGCTGTATGCCTCAGCTCTATTTTTGAAGGGTACCGTTGCTAACAGCTGCAATTTTTGTTTCAAGCTATAACTCTTGATTAGATGTGATACCAGCGATGTGCACATGGCTTGGCAACTTTGGATCAGCTGCTATTACAGTGTGTTCATCTTCAACCTGGATCAGATGTTTCATATGGTGGCCAACCTCTAGTAAAATTGTTCAGGAATTGCTTGTTAGGTATCGACAAAAAGAAAGAACTAAACTGACTAGCAATATTTGTGCCCAGGTTAGAACTATATTGTCTGTTCTTGTTGTAGACCATTGCTGCTAAATATGGCTTGTTGTGCAATACCCCATTGCTGGTTTTTGTCGATTGTTTGGGCTATCAGAAAATTTGGAGTTGAGCTGAATTAAATCTTGCATATTTTGCAACAACTATTTGCGTTCCTTTCCCAGTGGCAGGGAGAGAGAGAGAGAGAGAGAGAGAGAGAGAGAGAGAGAGAGAGAGAGAGAGAGAGAGAGAGAGCATTTTCAATCAAAAAGGTCTCAACATCAAGAAACATCCCTTATCAACCCACATGCAAGCACAATCAATCTTGACATTACTGTTCAAAAACAATAGAAGTGCTAATACAGGCATTTACCATCCCTGCTTCGGTTCTTCATCAAAGTGACACAACAATTGATCTCTGTAACTAGTACAAACAATGGTGTCTAAAAACACAGTTACGGCAAAAAGAATGCCACAGCGAGTGCCTTCAAGGTTTTGCTTTGTTATTTTTATTTGTCATAACAAATTATAACTAGCCATTCTTCTGCACCGAGTTTCCTATTTATAAATGTTTTTGATCGGGTTGACTTGTGAAAATTGCCAAGTTCGTTTGTTGAGCTTTCTCGTCCTTAAGATGCTGATTGATGCACAAAACCTTTAGCATGGATGATACTTCAATTTATCGAAGACTTTTCTTATGGAGTAATACACAAATAGCAATTAATCAATCTATGAATGAGAATGCCTCTTAGAAAGTAACTCATGTGCTGTCATTTTCAAAGAATATCGTAAAAAGGAGGGAAATTGATAATGGTGAAAATTGATCTGAACTGCAAGAGGTTTTGCCTTTTTATTGACTCTGAAACCTAAACATTCGCTGAAAAATACTATTAAAGAAAATCTCCAA
Organism: Scilla litardierei; assembly: GCA_030789695.1. Lineage (NCBI taxonomy): Eukaryota > Viridiplantae > Streptophyta > Magnoliopsida > Asparagales > Asparagaceae > Scilla > Scilla litardierei. Next base: position 120,645,981 of record CM061133.1, read on the forward strand.
ATATGACCTCATTAGAACTGAAAACAAAATAAAAACTCTTGGCAATGAAATTTTTTATTATCTTGCTTGCATTCAAACAAGAAAAATGGTAATATCAACTAAATGTATTTATCTTATCTTGAGAATTTTCCCCACTCTTCTTTTGCAGCTCCCAGGAGATATTGAGTGGCATTTTGTTGGACACTTGCAAACGAACAAAGTCAAACCACTCTTAGGTACTTCCTGTTAAATTTGTAGGATAAGTCAAACTTTTATTGCTTACTGATGAAATATTCTTTGGCTTTTGATAGTGTCTTTTGAGTCATAAAGAATCTACTGTACTCTGTTTCCAGATATATGTTTCCAGATGACTCCATATATTTGGCATCTTGTACTCTGTTTGCAAGAGAAACGATCTGTAGATTAAGAAATATCAGGAAACAACAAATTTATATCTCTGTCTTTTCTAGGAGAAGCTCACATTTATGTACATTTATATCTCTTGGAATTTTGGCTACATCTCATCACAATTTAAAGAGTACAAACCTATAATGTAAGAAGTGGAATCCCTTCGTTGATTTCCAGTTCTTACATTATAGGGTTGTACTCTTTAAATTTCGCAATATCCTCTTCTTCTTCAACAGTTATAGCAATTATCTAGCATGACATAAATAATGATAAGGTGAGAAAATGCATTTTGTCTAAAAATGATAGCCTTCTGGCTAAGAAAAATCACATAAAGCAAACTCAGTTGTCAGTAAATGAGGTTGACTAATTCAGTTCCAAATACAGAAGATAATAATGATATGAATATTTCATGGTTAAATGGGTAGTTTTGCACTAACTTAATTATGAAACCTTAAAAGAGCTTTTCTTTTAATCATAGGCACAAGATTGAGCTTTACCATCCATGTTGTAGTTAAAAAGAATCCATTGTCACACTGAATTCTTTCAACAAAGGTGTTATCAGTTTGCCACCTAGTAGTGCTTGGACTTCATTTTTGAAATGCATGATAAAAAACATTTTTGAGCTCATTCGGATTGATTAAGTTCTGGATGTAAGTTCTACAATGGAGGTATGTGCCAAGGATGTTACACTTTTTTGTGTATCATAGTATCATAGTATGATACAATTTTTGGCCTTATTCCGCCAAATATGTTATCAGTGATGGCCAAGGTGAGCTCAACCGCAAAAAGTATGATATCCAAGTATGATATCCAGGTGATCTAGGTTTTTATGTCATCTGATACTTGTTTTTTTGCATGTAGGTTGCTGATATTTACCGGAAGCTTTGCAATGGATACAGATATAGTTTGCAATGGAAATGAAGCTTGAAGCTTGAATGGAAATGAAGCTTTGCAAACTGTTGGATGGAAATGAAGCTTGAATAGAAATGAAGCTTTGCAATATGGAAATGAAGCTTGAATAGAAATGAAGCTTGAAGAAACAAGTTCTGGAAATGTGTATTTTTATGAATTTGTTGAAAATATGAGAATATGTTAATCTATATCCATGTGTATTTTTTGAATTTTGGGATAATGTGTATTTTTGCGACTTTTGTGAGATTAGGTTGAATCTGTTGAATCTGAGAGAAACAAATGTGAATATGGAAAGTGCTATGCAAGGGTATAAGCCATAGAGGCTTATACAGTGTACGCAGTGGGGGCCGTAGAGGGTTTTGAGACTGACGGAGAGAAAAAAATTCTTAGTGGTACCTGGTATAGCGCTTAGAAAGTGCTACGCACGGTCAAAATCAAAATTTCTCGAGTAATCTCTAATAGCGCTTACAAAAGTGCTAAGATAGTAAAGCGCTATCTTAGTAAACCATTTAGATAGCGCTTAGAAAGTGTTATGCAAGGTCAAAATCAAAATTTCTCGAGTAATCTCTAATAGCACTTTCAAAAGCATTATGGTAGTAAAGCACTATCTTAGTAAACCACTTAGATAGCGCTTTTAAAAGCGCTATCCAAGCTATCATAGCGGTATCTTGGATAACGCTTAAAAGCGCTATCCAAGTGGAAAAAAGCGCTATGCAAGCGTTTTTTTTAGTTGTGATCCAAACACTTTAAAGTATGATACACGAGGAATGCGATTAAAAAATAATTCAAAACAACTTTTATTAAGCAATGGCCCTATAAGAATTTTATTCATAATATAACAAGCAGTTGCGACAGCTTCTGCCTAAAAATATTTTGGTAATTTACTATCGCAAAGCATTGTTCTTGCACATTCTTGTAATGTTCTATTTTTCCTTTCTACTACTCCATTCTGAGGAGGAGCATGAGGAAAAGAGAAATTGTGAGTAATGCCACTTTCATCACAAAACTTGGAGAATGATTCATTCTCAAATTCTCCCCCCCCTGATCACTACAAATAGTGACAATGTTAGAGGATTTGATCTTTTGTATCTTTCTACAAAATATTGAAAACTCTTCAAAGGCATCATTCTTATTTTGTAAGATATAACCCAAGTGTGTCTTGAATAATCATCAACAATGACAAATGCGTATCTACTTTTATTCAAAGAAGATATTCTTGAAGGACCAAATAAATCCAAGTGTAGGAGTTCTAAAGGTCTCTTTGTTGAGATAATATCTTTTGATTTAAAAGAAGATTTGTGCATTTTTCCTGGCTGATAAGCATCACAAACATGTTTGTGTTTGAAAGAAATATTTGGCATTCCATTTACTAACTTGTGTTTAGAAATATGTGCTAAGTTTTTGAAATTAGTGTGTCCAAAACGTTTATGCCATAAAAGTGTATCATCTGATGTAATCATTAAACAATGATTGTGAGTAGAAACAGACATGCATAAGATATAAATGTTATTCTTACGCTTACCACGAAATAAAATAGAAGACATATCAGAAGTATAAATGATGCAATCATTTTGTTCAAATACTATTTTATAACTTTTATCACATAATTGACTAATTGAAAGTAAATTGTGTTTCAAACCGTCAACCAGGAGAACATTCTCAATGATAGGCTGATTTGTATTTCCAACTGTTCAGGTGCCTATAATTTTGCCTTTGTTGTTGTCACCAAAGGTAACTGTGCCTCCATCTTTATATTTAATGGTTGAAAGTAAGTTAACATTTCATGTCATATGTTTTTGAACATCCACTATCCAAAATCCATCTTTCTTTTCTTGGTACCTGAAAAATGAAACATTAAGCATTGGTACCCTTTGTTTGAGGGTCCTTGGGATTAGATTTTTGGAAGCCAAACCCAAGTGGAATTTGACTTACTAATATGATCACTAGAATGAATAATAGAATGTATATAATGAGAGATATAACCATTTCTATCTTTTAAACATAAATTCTTAGGAACCCATATACTAATTGTAGTGGGTTTCCTAGAAAATGATTTTGAAATGTTAGTAACATTTCTTTGTGAAGAAGAAGTAGGAATGTTTACTTTCTTCGTGTAATAAATGCATGATTTTTCTTCTGTGGTTTAACAAAGGTAGTTTTTTCACTGGATGAAGATGTGTTATAAGACTTAGGTGCATTCTTATGAGAATATCCCAATCCTTGTCTATGATGTGCTGGATATTGAATTTTTAGCAAATCATCGAGATTAGTCTTTCCTTTGTTAAATTTATTAACACTGTAAGACATCTCATCGTATTTTATCTTTAGTGATGAGCTACTTTTATCCATTTCGGATATTTGTGAATGTAATGCTTGATTCTTAGTTTTGAGAAGTTCATTCTCTTTACTAAGATCTAAATCTTGAGAAGATGTATTCTCAATATGTATAGGTGTAGTGCTTTTAGAAGATAATTCTTGATATTTAAGAAGAAGATTATCATTATTCTGTTTCAAGGATTTATGTTGTCCATTTAATTTCTTGAAACGAGAATAAAGATCTTTTAAAGCCTCTAGTAATTCTTCGTTGTTAAAATAACTTACATCATCTTCATCATTTTGTACCATAAAGCACATGTTAACACTTTCATCATTGTTATCTTCATCATCTGAAGAATCATCCCATGTAGCCGCAATGCTTTCTTCATTTTGTCAAGCTTCCTTTCTCTTCTTGATTGTTTATTGTTGTTGTTGGAGGTTTTGAACTTTGCTTTGAGAAGTGGACAATCCTTTTTCATATGTCCAAGCCTATTACAATTGAAACAAAGAGAAGAATCAGTATTCTTAGATTTAAAATTATTATACTTACCTTTTTGAAAGAACTTTCTGAAGTTCTTGGCAAGGAATGCCATATCATCATCTGAGTCTTCATTTTCTGATGTAGTGTTGAAGGCGAGTACTTTCCTCTTTTGATCTGTTTCTTCTTTCTCATCTTGTAATGTAACTTCATGTGCCATTAGGTTACCAATAAGATCTTCCATAGTTAATGTGGAAAGATCATTGGCTTCCTCAATAGGAGTAATCTTTGGACACCATTCTGGAGAGAGTACTTTAAGAATCTTGTGTACCTGATCATGAGAAGAATAAACTTTTCCAAGAGCATTAAGAGAATGCATAATATTAGTGAATGCGGTGTTCATTTCTCCAATTGTCTCTTTGTCTTGCATCTTGAACAACTCATATTTATGAACCAAAGAGGAAATCTTAGTTTCCTTTACTTTACTGGTTCCTTCATGAGTTGCCTCGAGTATGTGCCAAATCTCTTTTGCAGTTTTGGTCTGAGATACTTGATTAAGCTCAGTTTTATCCATGGCATAGAATAATGCATTCATGGCCTTTGAGTTGTTGGTTGCTACAGATTTGTCTATAGCGGTCCATTCAGCAACAGGAGTTGTTGGCTTTATGTATCCTGTCTCTACGATGCTCCAAATCTCATAATTCAAACTTTGGAGATGAATCTCCATTCGAATTTTCTAATATGAGTAATTTGAGCCATCAAATAGAGGATGACGTATTTGAGAGTGCCCTTCAGGATATTGATTTGTGTTATAGTTGTGTGGTATTGCAACCCCTGAAGATCCTTCTGTGTTGTTTGATTTTCCTGCCATCTTTGCCTTGCTCTGATACTAAATGTGAATTTAACCCTGTATGGACTAATACACTAGAGGGGGGGGGGGTTGTGAATAGTGTATATAATAAAAACTGTTGCAATTAAAGAGTCACTTCTAATTGCTTAAGATGTGCAGAAAATAAAGTACATGAATAATGTAAATCAAACGCAAACAGAGAGATGTATCCTGGTTCGGATCCTCTTGATCCTAGTCCAGTCCTCTACCTCCAGTAGAGATTTTCGACTATCAACACTTGCAAAAACTGCAAGCAATAACTTTACAAAAGTGGCAACACCTCCAGTGTTTCAAACTTTGTACAATCTCTATCCAAAAGATCCAAATAACTTTGTAACGAAATAACAAACACCTATAGACTTGTAATGAATATGTAATATGAATTCAAAAGAACGGTGTTTAGAGGAGAGACTTCAATGTTTCAAGATATGAAATGGTGAAACATAATTGAAGTTCTTCCGTTCTTAAATGAAGAGAGAGATCTATTGATTTCTTCTTACAAATAAGAACTTGAACAACTTTCCCAAAAGTGTTGAAATCCAAGTTCTTCCGTTCTTAAACGAAGAGAGAAATCTATAGATTTCTTTTTGTAAATACGAAAAGAACAACTAATGGCAAAAAATGCTTTAAGAACTTAATTTCAACAAATCACAAACGTAAGAGAGAGAGAATTAAGAGAAAGTTGTAATAAAAACGTGAGGGTGTACCCCTATATTTATAGGGTTCAAAAGCGGTTTCAAAACGGTTTGCAATGCAACGGCTAGAAACTATTTTAATATGATAAAAGCGAAATTAGCGGGCTAAATAACAATCTAGGCTACTAATTCTGAAATGATTGATTTTTTGTGAGCAACGGCAAGAAACTATCTTAATGGAACAAAAAAGAAATTAGCAGGCTAAAAAATCTGTCTAGGCTGCTAATTCTGAAATGATAGATTTTGTGAACGTTTGAGTATCAAACCGTAATGATTGAATCAATCAAAAGATTATTGGAATTAATAGTCAAGGAATTGAATTGGTTGACTAAATTTAGAAGTGGAATTATTTGTGATATGAGTATTGGGGATTGAAGAATGAAAAGAAAAATGATCTATGAAGCTAAGATAAATCATTATAAGGCTTTAACAATCTATGAAATATACAATTCTTCTTGATACATAAAGTGTAGATATCTGACGTTTATCTTGAGCGTTTACCAGAAGGTCCTTGTCGCATGTTGTCTGTTTATTGTTGTATACTGCATAACACGTTAGTATACCTGCATAGATAGAGTTATTATAAACAAAATATGTTTGTCACATCAAAACAATATGGAGATAGGTATATGGAATTATGAAATTCCAACAATGGCGATATCCTTGTTACAACTGATACTTTATAGATGACGATGGTGATTTCCCGGTTCCAACTGACATTTTTTGGCGTAATTTTGTCTCCTCTGATATCATTTAATAAAACGATCCATATATTCTAGACAAAAGTATCGAAAAAAGAACCGAGAGACCGAGAGATATTATTTAGTAAAACATTTTTGGCGTAATTTTGTCTCCTCTGATATCATTTCATAACCGAGAGACCGCCAAATTTAACGAAAAGAGAAGACAAAATTAGGCCAAAAATCATATCATTTAATAAAACTATTGATAGCTTCAAGATAATACATAAAATAGGCTATAGCACAGAAAAATCCGCTAAAATATCCGTTGGTTCCGGGAGATCTCCATCAGCAACGAAAAAATAAGAGAAGAAAAAATTAGGCCAAAAAGCATAACATATAATAAAAAGATCGATATCTTCTAGAAAATACAAAAAAATATCACCGAGTTTAGAAAAATCCGCAAAAATATCCGTTAGAACTGGAAGACCGCCATCTTCAAGTGAAAAATAAGAGAAGATAAACTTAGGCTATAAAAATCATATCATTTAGAAAAAAATATCCATATCGACAATAAAATGCAGAAAACAGCGTTGAGGTCTGAAAAATCTGCAAAAATTTTCGTTGGAACCGGGAATTCGCCATCTTCAATTGAAAAATAAGAGAAGACAAAATTTGGATAGAAAAATCATACCATTTAACAAAAAGTTCTATATCTTACAGAAAATGTAGAAACTAGTCCCGAGCTGAGAAATATAGGTAAAAATGTCTGTTGGAACCGGGATATCGCCATCTTCAACTGAAAAATAAGACAATTTTGTCCTAATCCCGGTTACATTGGACATTTTTATAGATGAAGATGGCGATTTCCCGTTTCCGAATTTTGTCTTCTCTTATATTTCAATTGAAGATGACGATTTGCCTGTTCCAATGAACATTTTTCGGTCTAATTTTGTCTTCTCTGATATCATTTAATGAAACGATCCATATATTCCAGAAAATGTGAAAATTAGCTCGGAGCTCAGAAATATCCGCAAAAATGTCCGTTGGAACAAGGAGATCGCCAACTTCTACTGGAAAATAAGAGAAGACAAAATTAAGCCAAAAATCATTTCATTTAATAAAACGATCCATATCTTCCAGAAAATGTGGAAAATAGCTCGAAGCTCAGAAAAATCTGCAAAAATATTTGTTAGAACCGAGAGAATGTCATCTTCCGCTGAAATATAAAATAAGACAAAATTAGAGCAAAAAATCATAGCATTCAATATTAAGATCACCATCTTCAACTGGAAAATAAGAGAAGACAAACTTAGGTTATAAAAATCAAATCAGTTTATAAAAAGATCCGTTTCTTCCATAAAATGTAGAAAATAGCCCTGAGCTCCAAAAAATCTGCAAAATAGGTTGTTGGAACCGGGAGATCTTCATGTTCAACTTAAAAATAATAGAAGACAAACTTAAGCTATAAAAATCATATCATTTAATAACAAGGTCCATTTCTTCCATAAAATAAAGAAAATAGCACAGTGCTCAGAAAATCCGCAAAAATGCCTGTTAGAACCGGGAGATCGCTATATTCAACTGAAAAAAATAAGAGAAGACAAAATTTGGCAATAAAATCATATCATTTAATATAAAGATTCTTATTTTTCATAAAATGTAGAAAATATTCCCGAGCTCAGAAAAATCTGCAAAAATATCCTCGGAACCAGGGAAGCGCAAAATATTTAACGAAAAATAGAGAAGACAAAATCAGGCCAAAATATCATATCTTTTAATAAAACGCCCGATATCTTCCAGATAATACAGAAAATAGCCACGAGTTTAGAAAAATCTTAAAAATATCCGTGGGAACCGGGAGATCCCCATCATTAACAAAAAAACTAAGAGGACAAAAATAGACAAAAAAAATCATAGCATTTAATAAAATGATCATTATCTTCTAAAGATGTGGAAAATATGTCGAAGCTCAGAAAAATCCACAAAAATGTCAAGTTGGAACCGAGAGTTCGCAATCTTCAACTGGAAAAATAAGAGCACAAAATTAGGCCAAAATATCATATCATTTAATAAAACGATCCATATCTTCCAAAAATATGAAAAGTTGCCATCGTCAACTGGAAAATAAGAGAAGACAAATTTAGGTTAGTAAAATCATATCAATTAATAAAAAGATGCATATCTTTCATAAAATGTATCAAAGAGCACCAAGCTCAGAAAATGACATCTAAAAATCTTTTTAGTTGAAGATGGTGTATCCTGGTTACAACGTCCATTTTTATTGATGAAGATGGCGATTTCCCAGTTATGAATTTTGTCTTCTCTTATATTTAAGTTGAAGATGGCGATCTACCAGTTCCATCGGACATTTATTGGCCTAATTTTGTCTTCTCTGATAGCATTTAATAAAACGATACATATATTCCAGAAAATATGGAAAATATCTCGGAGCTCAGAAATATCAACAAAAATGTCCGTTGGAACCGAGAGATCGCTAACTTCAACTGGAAATTAAGAGAAGACAAAATTAGGCTAAAAATCATATCATTAATAAACGTTTCACATCTTCAAAAAATGTGAAAAATAGCACGGAGCTCAGAAAAATACGCAAAAATTTCCTTTGGGACCGAGAGAATGCCAACTTCAACTTAAATATAAGAGAACACAAAATTATACCAAACAATCATTTCATTCAATATAAAGATCGACATCATCAACTAGAAAATAAGAGAAAACAAACTTAGGTTATAAAAAATCTCATCATTTAATAAAAGATCAATATCTTCCGTAAAATATAGAAAATAGTCCGGAGCTCAGAAAAATCCACAAAAATGTCCGTTGGAACCAGGAAATCGTCATCTTCAACTTAAAAATAATAGAAGACGAACTTAAGCTATCATAATCATATCATTTAATAAAAGATCCATATCTTCCATAAAGTAAAGAAAATAGTATCAACCTAAAAAATCCGAAAAAATGTCCGTCGGAACTAGGATATCGCCTTGTTCAACTGAAAAATAAGAAAAGACGAAATTTGGCAATAAAAATAATTTCATTTAATATAAAGATTCTTGTTTTCCATAAAATGTAGAAAATATCCCCGAGCTTAGAAAATTCCGCAAAAATATTCGTCAGAACCGAGAGATCACCAAATTTTACGAAAAAAAGAGAAGACAAAATTAGGCCAAAAATCATATCATATAATAAAACGATCGATATCTTCCAGAGAATACCGGTAATATACATAGCACAGAAAAATCCGCAAAAATATTTGTTAGTTCCGGGAGATCGCCATCATCTACGAAAAAAATAAGAAAGACAAAATTAGGCCAAAAAAGCATAACATTTAATAAAACGATCGATACCTTCCAGAAAATACAAAAAATAGCCTTGGGTTCAGAAACATCAGCAAAAATGTCCGTTAGAACTGGGAGACCACCATCTTCAAGTTAAAAAATAAAAGAAGATAAACGTATGCTATAAAATTCATATCAATTAATAAAAATATCCATATCGACAATAAAACGCAGAAAATAGCGGTGAGGTCTGAAAAATTCGCAAAAATTTCCGTTGAAACCGGGAGATCGCCATCTTGAATTGAAAAATAAGAGAAGACAATTAGGATAGAAAAATCATATCATTTAATAAAAATATCTATGTCATACAGAAAATGTAGAAACTAGTCCCGAAGTAAGAAATATCGGCAAAAATGTCTGTTGGAATTAGGATATTTTCATCTTCAACTGAAAAATAAGAGAAGACAAAATTAGCCTACAAAAATCATATAATGTAATAAGAAGATGCATATCTTTGAGAAAATGTAGAAAATAGCCTCGAGCTCAAAAAAATCCGCAAAAATATCCGTTGGAACTGGGAGATTGCCATATTCAACTGGAAATTAAGTGATGACAAAATTATGCCAAAATATCATTTTATTTAATAAAACGATCCATGTCTTCCAAAAATGTCGAAAATAGGACAGAGCTCAGAAAAATCCATAAAAATTTCCATTAGAACCAGGAGATTACCATATTCAAATTAAGAGATAACAAATTTATGCCAAAATATTATTTTATTTAATAAAACGATCCATGTCTTCCAAAAATGTCGAAAATAGGCAAGAGCTCAGAAAAATCCGCAAAAATTTCCATTGGAACCAGGAGATTGACATCTTCAATTGGAAAATAAGAGAATAAAAATTTAGGCTCGAAAAATCATATCATTTAAAAAATATCCATATCTTTCATAAAATGTAGAAAATAGCAGTAAGCTTCTAAAATCATAAATAAAAATCTTTTCAGTTGAAGATGGCGATATCTCTGTTACAATGGATATTTTTATAGATGAATATTGTGATTTCATGTTTCCGAATTTTGTCTTCTCTTATATTTATGTTGAAGATGGCGATTTCCCGGTTCTAATAAACATTTTTTGGCCTAATTTTGTCTTCTCCGATATCATTAATAAAATGATCCATATCTTCCAGAAAATGTGGAAAAGCCCGGAGCTCAGAAATATCCGCAAAAAAGTCGGTTGGAACCGGGAGATCACTAACTTCAACTAGAAAATAAGAGAACACAATTAGGCCAAATATCATATCATTTAATAAAACGGGCCATATCTTTCACAAAATGTGGAAAATAGCCCGGAGCTCAGAAAAATCTGCTAAATGTCATTTGGGACCGTGAGAATGCCATCTTCAACTAAAATATAAGAGAAGACAAAAGACAAAATAAGGCCAAACAATCATATCATTCAATATAAAAATCGCCATCTTCAATTGGAAAATAAGAGAAGACGACAAATTTCGGTTATAAAAAACATATAATTTAATAAAATGAACCATATCTTCTATAAAATATAAAAAATAGCCTCTACGGAAAATCCGCAAAAATGTAAGTTGGAACACTGGGAGATCTCATCTTCACCTTAAAAATAATAGAAGACAAACTTAAGCAATAAAAATCAAATCATTTAATAAAAAGATCCATATATTCCATAAAATAAAGAAAATAGCACCGAGATCAAAAAATCCAAGAAAGGGTCCGTTGGAACCGGAGATCGCTATGTTCAATGAAAAATAAGACAAGACAAAAGTTGGCAATAAAAATCATTTCATTTAATATAAAGATTCTTATTTTACATAAAATGGTGAACATACCCCGAGCTCAGAAAAATCTGCAAAAATAATTGTCGGAACCTGGAGATCGCTAAATTTAACAAAAAAAGAAAACAAAATTCGAGCAAAAATCATATCATTTGAAAAAACGGTCGATATCTTCTAGATAATATGGAAAATAGCCCAGAGCTCAGAAAAATCCGTAAATATATCTGTTGGAACCGGGAGATCACTAAATTTAAAGATAAAAGTGTAAACAAAATTCGGCCAAAAAAGCATATCATTTAATAAAACGTTCGATATCTTCCCGATAATACAGAAATTAGCCCAAAGCTCAAAAAACCTGCAAAAATATCCGTTAGAACCGGGAGATCGCCATCCTCAACGAAAAAATATATGAGATGATAAATTTTGACAAAAAATCTTATCATTTAATAAAACGACCTATATGTTTCAGAAAATACAGAAAATAGCCTCGAGGTCAGAATACTCGCAAAAATGTCCGTTGGAACTGGGAGACCACCATTTTAAGTGAAAAATAAGAGAAGACAAAATTAGGCTAGAAAAATCTTATCATCTAATAAAACCATCTATATTTTCTAGAAAATGTAGAAAATAGCCACAAGCTCAGAAAAATCCGCAAAAATGTTCTTTGGAACCGAAAGATCCCATATTCAACCGAAAAATAAGAGTAGACAAAATTAAGCCAAAAATCATATTATTTAATAAAAAGATACATATCTTCCACAAAAAGTAGAAATAGTACTGAGGTCAGAAAAAAGCCATAACAATGTCTATTGTACAGGTAGATTGCCAGCTTCAACTGAAAAATAAGAGAAGACAAAATTTGGTTATAAAAATAATATACTTATTTAAACGATCCAAATCTTCCATAAAATGCAGAAAATAGTCCTGAGCCCAATAAAAATACGAAAAAATATCTGTTGGAACCTGGAGATCGCCATCTTCAGTCAAAAATAAGAGAATAGAAAATTAGGACAAAATGATAGCATTTAATAAAAATATCAATATCTTTTATAAAGTTTAGGAAATAGCTATGAGCTCATAAAAATCACAAAACACATCTGTTGGAATCGGGAGATCGCCATCTTCTGTTGAAAAATAAGAGAAGGGACACTCAGGTTATAAAAATCAAATCATTTAATAAGACATCCATATTTCCAGAAAATGTAGAAAATAATCTCGAGCTCGAAAAAATCTGCAACAATATCCGATGGAAACGGGAGATCGCCATCTACAACTTAAAAATAAGGGAAGACAAAATTAGGATTTAAAAATCATATCATTAAATATAAAGATCCATATCTTACAGAAAATGTAAAATATACCGTCGAGCTCACAAAAATATGCAAAAATGTCTGTTGGAACTGGGAGATCGTCGTCTTCAACTGAAAAAAAGAAAGGCAAAATTAGGTCAAAAAATCATATCATTTAATATAAAGATCCATATTTTCTAGAAAATGTAGAAAATATTCCGGAGAGAGAAGTCCACAAAATGTCTGTTGGAACCAGGATATCGTCATATTCAACTGAAAAATAAGAGAAGATAAAAATTAGTGTATAAAAATCATATAATTTAATATAAAGATCCATATCTTATAGAAACTGTAGAAAATAGGCCCGAGCTAAAAAATCCGCAAAAATGTCCATTGGAACTGGGAGATCGCCTTCTTCAACCGAAAAAAAGAAGAGAAAACAAAATTAGGCCAAAAATCAAATCATTTAATAAAAAATTTATAACTTTCTGAAAATATAGAAAATAGACTCGAGCTTAGAAATATCCTTAAAAAAGTTGTTGGAACCGGGAGATCACTATCCTCAAATGAAAAATAAGTGATGACAAAATTAGGTTATAAAAACATATCATTTATAATTATCCATATCTTACAGAAAATGTAGAAAATAGCCCGTTTCTCAAAAATCTGCAAAAATGTCCGTTGGAACCAAGAGGTAGCTATCTTCAAAGAAAAAAAATAAGAGAAGACAAATCTAGGCAAAAAAATCCATATCAAACAATCCATATCTTCTAGAAAATGCAGAAAATAGCCTCGAGCTCATAACAATTCGAAAAAAATTTCGTTTGAACCGGGAGACGCCATCTTCAACTGAAAAATAAGAGAAGACAAACTTAGACGATAAAAATCATATCATTTAATAAAAACATCCATATCTTTCATAAAATTTAGAAAATAGCCCCGAGCTCAGAAAAATCCAAAAAATATTCGTTGGAACACAGTGATTGACATCTTCAATAAAAAAAATAAGAACAAAAAATCATTTCATTTAATATATAGACACATATCTTCAATAAAATGTAGAAAATAGCACCAAGCTTAAAAAACCCACAAAAATGTCCATTGGAACCGGGAGATTGTCATGTTCAACTGAAAAAAATAAAAGAAGACAAAATTATGCTATAAAAACATATCATTTAATATAAAGATCCAAATATTACAGAAAATATAGAAAATTGCCCGGAGCTTATAAAATCTGCAAAAGTGGCCGTTGAAACCAGGAGATCGCTATCTTAAGCGAAAAAAATAAGAGAAGACATAATTAAACGAAAAAATATATCATTTAATAAAACGATCCATATCTTCCTGAAAATGCAAAAAATAGCCCCGATCTGAGGAAAAAAATTGGGAAAATTAAGTTGGAACAGTGAGATCGTCATATTCAACTTTAAAAAGAGAAGACAAAATTAGGCCAAAGATAATATCATTTAATAAAAAGATCCATATCTTTCAGAAAATGCAAAAAATAGCCATAAGCTTAGAAAAATCGGCAAAATGTCAAGTGGAACTTGGAACCGGGAGATCAGAATTTTCAACTTAAAAACTAAGAGAAAACAAAATTATGCCAAAAAATCATATCATTTAATAAAACTATTCATATCTTTCAGATAATTTAGAAAATAGGTCGGAGCTCAGAAAAATCCGCAAAAATGTCCAATGGACCCGGGAGATCGCCATATTCAATTGAAAAATAAGATAAGCGAATCTTAGGTTATAAAAACATATCATTTAATAAACATCTCCATATCATCCAGAAAGTATAGAAAATAGGCTCTAGCTTAGAAAAATCTGCTAAAATGTCCATCGGAACGAGGAGATCGCCATCTTCAAAAGAAAAAAATAAGAGAAGACAAAATTAGGGTATGAAAATCATATCATTTAATAAAAAGATACATGTCTTCCAAATATGTAGAAAATAACACCAAACTAAGAAAAATCCGCAAAAATATCCGTTAGAACAAGGAGATTGCACTCTTTAACATAAAAATATGAGAAAACAAAATTAGGCCAAATAATAAAATCATTTAATAAAACGATTCATATCTTCTAGAAAATTTAAATATTGCTCGGAGCTCAGAAAATCTGCAAAAATATCCATTGGAACCGGGAGATCGCCATCAACTGAAAGCTAAGAAAAGACAAAATTAGGACAAAAAATCATATCATTTAATAAAAATCCATATCTTCCAAAAAAATGTAGAAACATTTCTCCAAGATCAGAAAAATCCGCAAAAATGTCTGTTGAAACTGGAAAATCGACATATTCAACTGGAAAATATGAGAAGACAAAATTAGGCCAAAACATCATATCGTTTAACAAAAATAAACATATCTTCAAGAAAATGTAGAAATAGCTCAAACTCAGACAAATCCTCAAAAATGTCCATTGGAACTTGGAGATCGCCATCTTCAACTGGAAAAATAAAAGAAGACAAAATTGGGCAAAAATATCATTTCATTTAATAAAACAATCCAAATCTTCCAAAAATGTGGAAAAATAGGCCGGAGCTCAGAAAAATCCGCAAAAAAGTCCGTTGGAACCGGGTGATCGCCATCTACAACTGGAATGTAAGATATGACAAATTTAGGCCAAAAAATCATATCATTTAATGAAAGATCACCTTCTTCAACAGGAAAATAAGAGAAGACAAATTTAGGCTAGAAAAATCATATCAATTAATAAAAAAATGCATATCTTTTATAGCATGCAGAATAAAACACTAATATCAAAAAATAATATATATCATTCTTTTTAGTTGAAGATGGCGATATCCAAGTAACAACAGACATTTTTATAGATGAAGATTGCGATTTCCAGGTTCCGAATTTTGTCTTCTCTTATATTTCAGTTGAAGATGGCGATTTTCCGGTTCCAACAGACATTTTTGGCCTAATTTTTTCTTCTCTGATATCATTTAATAAAACGATCCATTTATTTAAGAAATTCTGAAAAATAGCCCGAAGCTCAGAAAATATCCGCAAAAATGTCCGTTGGAACTGGAAGATCGCCAAATTCTACAGGAAAATAAGAGAAGACAAAATTAGGTCAAATATCATATCATTTAATAAAATGATCAATAACTTCCAGAAAATAAGGAAAATAGCCCGGAGCTTAGAAAAATCCGTAAAATGTCTGTTGGGACCGAGAGAATGTCATCTTCAAATGAAACATAAGAGAAGACAAAATTAGGCCAAAAAATCATATCAATCAATATAAAGATCGCCATCTTCAACTGGAAAATAAGAGAAGACAAACTTAGGTTATAAAAATCATCTCATTTAATAAAAAGATTCATATCTTCCATAAAATGTAGAAAATAGCTCAGAGCTCAGAAAAATCCACAAAATTGTCTGTTGGAACCGGGAGATCGCCATTTTCAACTAAAAATAATAGAAGATAAACTTAAGCTTTATAAAGCATAACATTTAATAAAAACTTCCATATTTTCCATTAAAAAGAAAATAGTACAGAGCTCAGAAAATCCGCAAAAATGTCAGTTAGAACCGGGAGATCACAATGTTCAACTGGTAAATAAGAGAAGACAAAATTAGGCAATATAAATCATATAATTTAATATAAAGATTCTTATTATCCATAAAATGTAGAAAATATCCCCAACTCAAAAAAATCCGCAAAAATATCCATCAGAACCGAGAGATCACCAAATTTAACGAAAAAAGAGAAGACAAAATTAGGCCAAAAAATCATATCATTTAATAAAACAATCGATTCTTCCAGATAATACATAAAATAGCCCATATCACAGAAAAATCGGTAAAATTATTCTTTGGTTTCAAAAGATCGCCATCATCAAGGAAAAAAATAAGAGAAGACAAAATTAGGCCAAAAAACCATAACATTTAATAAAACGATGAATATCTTCCAGAAAATACCGAAAATAACCCCAAGTTCAGAAAAATCCGTAAAAATGTTCATTGGAACCGGGAAACCGGCATCTTCAAGTGAAAAATAAGAGATGACAAACATAGGCTATAAAAATCATATCATTAATAAAAAGATCAATATCTACAATAAAATATAGAAAATAGCCTTGCATTCAGAAAAAATATGCAAAAATTTCCGTTTGAACCGGGAGAACGCCATCATCAATTGAAAATAAGAGACGAAAACATTAGGAAAGAAAAATCATATCATTTAATAAAAAGATCAATATCTTACAGAAAATGTAGAAAATAGGACCGAGCCCAGAAATATCGACCAAAATGTCCGTTGGAACAGGGATGTCGTCATCTTCAACTTAAAAATAAGAGACTAGACTGCAAAAAACATATAATGTAATAAAAATATCAATATCTTCCAAAAATCATAGAAAATAATCCCGAGCTCAGAAAAATATGCAAAATGTATTTTGGAGCCGGTAGATCGCAATCTTCAACTGGAAAAAAATAAGAGAAGACAAAATTAGGCCAAAATATCATATCATTTAATAAAACGACCCAAATCTTCCAAAAATGTGGAAAATAGATCGTTGCTCAGAAAAATCCGCAAAATTACCGGTTGGAACCGGATGGTCGCAATGTTAAACTGGAATATAAGAGAAGACAAAATTAGGCCAAAAAATCATATCATTTAATAAAATGATCCCCATCTTCAACTGGAAAATAAGAGAAGACAAATTTAGGCTAGAAAAATCATATCATTTAATAAAAAGATCGATATCTTTTATAAAATGTATAAAAGAGCACCAGCTTAGAAAATGATAAATAAAAATCTTTTCAGTTGAAGATGGCGATATCCTGGTTACAACGTACGTTTTTATACATGAAGAAGGCGATTTCCCTGTTCCGTTTTTTTCTCCTCATATATTTCAGTTGAAGATGGCGATTTCCCGGTCCTAACAGACATTTTTGGCCAAATTTTGTCTTCTCTGATATCATTTAATAAAACGATCCATATATTCCAGAAAATATGGAAAATATCTCGAAGCTCAGAAATATCCGCAAAAATGTCCACTGGAACCGGGTGATTGCCAACTGGAAATTAAGAGAAAAAATAGGCCAAAAAATCATATCATTTAATAAAACGTTCCATATCTTCGAGAAAATGTGGAAAATAGTCTGGAGCTCAGAAAAATCTGCAAAAATTTCCTTTGGGACCGAGAGCATGACATCTTCAATAGAAATATAAGAGAAGACAAAATTAGGCCAAAAATCAGTTCATTCAATATAAAGATCTCATCCTCAATTGGAAAATAAGAGAAGACAAACTTTGGTTATAAAAATCATGTCATTTAATAAAAAGATCCATATCTTCCTTAAAATGTAGAAAATAACGCCGAGCTCAGAAAAATTCGCAAAACAATAAGTTGGAACACCAGGAGATCACTTCTTCAACTAAAAATAATAGAAGACAAACTTAATCTATCAAAATCTTATCATTTAATAATAAGATCCATGTCTTCCATAAAGAAAAGAAAATAGCACCTAGCTCAGAAAATCCGAAAAAATGTCAGTTGGAATTGGGAGATCGCCATGTTCAACTGAAAAATAAGAGAATACGAAATTACGTCAAAAAATCATAACAATTAAGAAACCGATCGATAGCTTCCAGAAAATACAGATAATATCCCCAAGTTTAGAAAAATCCACAAAAGTGTCTGATGAAGACCGCCATCTTCCAGCGGAAAATAAGAGAAGATAAACGTAGGCTATAAAAATCTTATCATTTAATAAATCTGTATCGACAATAAAACGCAGAAAATAGCGTCGAGGTCAGAAAAATTCGCAAAAATTTCTGTTGGAACCATATCATTTTATAAAAAGTTTTATATCTTACAGAATATGTAGAAACTAGTCTCGAGCTCAGAAATATTGGTAAAAAAGTTCGTTGGAATCGGGAAATTTCCATCTTCAACCAAAAAATAAGAGGAGACAAAATTAGCATACAAAAATCATATAATGTAATAAAAAGATCCATATCTTCGATAAATGTAGAAAATAGCCTCAAGCTCATAAAAATCTGTAAAAATGTCTGTTGGAGCCGGGTGCGCCATCTTCAACTACAAAATAAGAGGAGACAAAATTATGCCAAAATAAAATATTATTTAATAAAACGATCCATGTCTTCCAAAAATGGTGAAAATAGGCCGGAGCTCAAAAATCCGCAAAAATTTCCTTTGGAACCAGGATATTGCCATCTTCAACTAGAAAATAAGAGAAGAAAATTTTAGGTTAGAAAAATCGTATCATTTAATAAAAAGATCCATATCTTTCATAAATTGTAGAAAATAGCACCAAGCTCGGAAAATGATATATAAAAATCTTTTTCAGTTGAAGATGGCGATATCCCTATTACAATGGACATTTATATAGATGAAGATGGTGATTTTATGTTTTCTAATTTCGTCTTCTCTTATATTTCAGTTGAAAATGGCGATTTTCTGGTTCCAACAAACATTTTTGGCCTAATTTTCTTTTCCCCAATATCATTTAATAAAAACGATCCATATCTTCCAGAAAATGTGGAAAAAAGATCGGATCTTAGAAATATCCGCAAAAATGTCCGTTGGAACTGGGAGTCGCCAACTTCGAATGGAAAAACAAGAGAAGACAAAATTAGGCCAAAAAATTATATCAATTAATTAAACAGTCCATATCTTCTAGAAAATGTGGAAAAAATCCTGGAGCTTAGATAATTTGTAAAAATGTCCTTTGGGACCAAGTGAATGCCATCTTCAACTAAAATATAAGAGAAGGCAAACTTTGGTTATTAAAATCATTTAATTTAATAAAAAGCTCCATATCTTCCATAAAATTTAGAAAATAGCTCTGAGCTCAAAAAAATCTGCAAAAATGTAAGTTGGAACACCAGGAGATCGCATTTTCAACTTGAAAATAATAGAAGACAAACTTAAGCTATAAAAAACATATCATTTAATAAAAAGATCCATATCTTCTATAAAATAAATAAAATATCGCCGAGCTCAGAAAATCCAAAAAATGTCCTTTGGAACCGGGAGATCACTATGTTCAACTTAAAAATAATAGAAGACAAATTTGGCAATAAAAATCATATCATTAAACATAAAATTCTTATTTTCCATAAAATGTAGAAAGTGTCCCAAAGCTCAGAAAAATCCGCAAAAATATCTGTCGGAACCGGGATAGCAAATTTAAGAAAAAAATTAAACAAAATTTGGCCAACAAATTATATCATTTAATAAAACGGTCGATATCTTCCAGCTAATATAGAAAATAGTTCGGGGCTGGGGAAATCCACAAAAATATCCGTTAAAACAGGGAGATCGCTAAATTTAACAACTTAAAGCACAAAATTCGGCCAAAAATCATATCATTTAATAAAACGGTCGATATCTTTCAGATAATACAGAAATTATCCCAGAGCCAAGAAAAATCTGTAAAAATATCCATTGGAACCGGGTGATCACCGTCATTAACGAAAAATATGAGAAGATAAAATTTGGCCAAAAATCATATCATTTAATAAAAAATCATTATCTTTCAGAAAATATATAAAATCGCCTCGATGCAGAAAAATTCACAAAAACATCCGTTGGAACCGGGAGACCGCCATCGTCAAGTGAAAAATAAAAGAAGATAAAATTAGGCTAGAAAAATCATATCATTTAATAAAAAATCCATATTTTCTCGAAAATGCAGAAATAGCCGTAAGCTCAGAAAAATCCGCAAAAATGTCAGTTGGAACCGAAGGATGGCCATATTCAACTTAAAATAAGAGTAGACAAAATTAAACCAAAGAATCATTTTATTTAATAAAAAGATACATATCTTCCACAAAAAGTAGAAATAGGCCCGAGTTCAGATAAATCTGCAATAATGTCCGTTGGTATATGGAGATCGCCATCTTCAACTGAAATGAAGACAAAATTAGGCTATAAAAATCATATGATTTAATAAAAAGATCCATATCATATAGAAAATTTAAAAATACACTCGACCTCAGAAAAATCTGCAAAAATTTCTATTGCAACTGGGAGGTCGCCATCTTCAACTGAAAAATAAGAAGGGACAAAATTAGGCAATAAAATAATATATTTCAATACAAAAGATCCAAATCTTCTAGAAAATGCTGAAAATAGTACTGAGCTCAAAAAATACGCAAAAATGTCTGTTTGAACCGGGAGATCGTCATCTTCAACTGAAAAAAATAAGAGAATAGAAAATTAGGCCAAAAAATCCTATCATTTAATAAAAAGATCAATATCTTCAGAAAATTTAGAAAATAGCCCCGAGCTCAGAAAAATCAGCGAAAATATACGTTGGAACCGCAAGATCTTCTTCAACTGAAAAATAAGAGAAGAGAAACTTAGGTTATAAAAATCATATCATTTAATAAAACATCTAAATCTTCCAGAAAATGTAGAAAATAATCCAAGCTCAAAAAAATCTTATACAATATTCGATGGAACCGGGAGATGTCCATCTATAATTGAAAAATAAGAGAGGACAACATTAGGATTTAAAAATCATATCATTAAATATAAAGATCCATATCTTACAAAAATTATCAAATATAGCGCTGAGCTCAGAAAAATCTGTAAAAATGTCAGTAGGAACCTGGGGATCGTTATCTTCAACTAAAAAAAGAAAGACAAAATAAGGCCAAAAATCATTTCATTTAATAAAAAGATCCATATCTTCAAAAAATGTAGAAAATAGTCCAGAGCTCAGAGAAGTCCGCAAAATGTCCGTTGGAACCGGGAGAATCATATTCAACAGAAAAATAAGAAAAGAAAAAATTAGGCTATAAAAATCATACCATTTAAAATAAAGATCCATATCTTGTAGAAAATGTAGAAAATAACCCCGAGCTTAGAAAAATCTGTCAAAAGTAAGTTGGAACCGAGAGATCACCTTCTTCAACCGAAAAAAGTAAGAGAACAAAATTAGTCCAAAAATAATATCATTTAAAAAATAAGTTAGAACCGAGAGATCGCCTTCTTCAACCGAAAAAAGAAAACAAAATTAGTCCAAAAATAATATCATTTAATAAACAATACGTATCTTCTGAAAATGTAGAAATAGACTCGAGCTCAGAAAAATCTGCAAATAAAGTCTGTTGGATCCAGGATATCGCCATCATCAAATGAAAAATAAGTGATGACAAAATTAGGCTATAAAATCATATCATTTATAAAGAACCATATCTTACAGCAAATGTAGAAAATAGCTCGTAGCTCAAACAAATCCACGAAAATATCCGTTGGAACAAGAGGTCGCCATCTTCAACAAATAAATAAGTGAAGACCAAATTAAGCCAAAAAATCATTTCAAACGATACATATCTTACAGAAAATGTAGAAAATAGTCCCGAGCCCATGAAAATTTACAAAAAAATTCGTTTGAACCGAGAGTTGACATCTTCAACTCAAAAAAAGAGAAGATAAACTTAGACGATAAAATCATATCATTTAATAAAAAGATCCATAACTTCCATAAAATATAGAAAATTTCACCGAGCTCAGAAAAATACGAAAAATGTCTGTTTGAACCAAGAGATGGCCATCTTCAAAAGAAAAATAAGAGAAGACAAAATTAGAACCTAAAAATCATATCATTTAATATATAGACCCAATCTTCCACAAACTATAGAAAATAGCACCAAATTAGAAAACAATCCGCATAAAATGTCCGTTGGAACCGGGAGATTGCCATGTTCCACTGAAAAATAAGGGAAGATAAAATTATGCGATAAATCATATCATTTAATATAAATATCCATATCTTACAGAAAATGTAGAAAATAGCCCTGAGCTCATAAAAATCCACAAAAAATATCCGTTGGAACCGGGAGATTGATATCTTCAATGAAAGAAATATGTGAAGATAAAATTAAACCAAGAAATTATATCAGTTAATAAAATGATCCATATCTTCCAGAAAATACAGAAAAATAGCCCCGATTTCAGAAAAATCGGTAAAATGTCAGTTGAAACATCGAGATTGCCATCTGAAACTTAAAACTAAGAAAAGACAAAATTATGCCAAAGATGATATCATTTAATAAAAAGATCCATATCTTCCAGAAAATGTAGAAAATAGCTCCGAGCTCCAAAAAAATCGGTAAAATATCAGTTGGAAACGGGAGATTAGAATTTTCAACTTAAAAATAAGAGAAAACAAAATTAGGCCAAAAATCATAACATTTAATAAAACAATTGATATCTTCCAGAAAATTTAGAAAATAGCTCCCAGTTTAGAAAAGTCCGCAAAAATGTCCGTTGGAACTAGCTGACCGGTATCTTCAAGTGAAAAAAGAGAGAAGATAAATGTAGGCTATAAAAATCTTATGATTTAAAAAATAAGCTTATCGACAATAAAACGCAGAAAATAGCCTATCGACTATAGAAAAATATGTGAAGACAAAATGAGTAGAGAAAAACCGGAGATCGCTATCTTCAATTGAAAAATAAGAGAAAACAAATTTAGTATAAAAAAAATCATATCTTTTAATAAAAAGATCAATATCCTATAGAAAATGTAGAAACTAGTTTCGAGCTCAGAAATATCGGCAAAAATGTCCATTGGAACCAGGATATTTCCATCTTCAACTGAAAAGTAAGAGAAGACAAAATTAGCCTACAAAAATCCTATAATGTAATAAAATATCCATATCTTCGAGAAAATGTTGAAAATGACCCTGAGCTCAGAAAAATCCGTAAAAATGTCCGTTGGAATCGGGAGATTGCCATCTTCAACTGGAAAATAAGAGGAGAAAAAATTAGGCCAAAAATCACATCATTTAATAAAACTATCCATGTCTTTCAAAAATGTGGAAAATAGGCCGAAGCTCATAAAAATCTGCAAAAATTTCCATTGGAACCGGGAGATCGCCATCAACTATGGTTATAGAAATCATTTCATTCAATAAAACATCCATATCTTATAGAAATGTAGAAAATAATCCGGAGTTCTGAAAAATCTACAACAATATCAGATGGAATCGGCAGATCGCCACTACAACTGAAAAATAAGGGAAGACAAAATTAGGATTTCAAAATCATTACAGAAAATGTAAAATATAGCGCCGAGCTCAGAAAAATCCTCTAAAAATGTTTGTTAGAACTGGGAGATCGTCGTCTTCAACTAAAAAATGGAAAGCCAAAATTAGGCCAAAAATCATATCATTTAACAAAAAGATCCATATATTCCAGAAAATATAGAAAATAGTCCGAAGCTCAGAGAAGTCTGTAAAATGTCCATTGGAATCAGGCGATCGTTATATTCAACTGAAAAATGAGAGAAGATAAAATTAGGCTACAAAAATCATATCATTTAGTATAAAGATCCATATCTTACAGAAAATGTAGAAAATAGTCCCGAGCTTAGAAAAAATCGCAAAAGAGGCCGTTGGTACCTGGAGATCGTCTTCGTCAACCGAAAATAGAAGAAAAGACAAAATTAGGTTATAAAAATCATATCATCTATAAAGATTCATATTCTATAGAAAATGTAGAAAATAGCACGTAGCTCAAAAAAATCCGCAAATAAGTCAGTTGGAACCAAGCAATCGCCATTTCAACGAAAAAAATAAGAGAAGCCCAAATTAGGCAAAAAATCATATCAAACGATCCTTATCTTCCAGACATTGCAGAAAATAGCTCCGAGCTCATAAAAATTCGCCAAAATTTTCGTTTGAACTAGGAGACGCCGTCTTCAATTGAATAATAAGAGACGATAAACTGAGACGATAAAAATCATAACATTTAATAAAAAGATCCATATCTTCCATAAAATTTGGAAAATAAAATCGAGCCCAAAAAGCCCAAAAAATGTTAGTTGGAACCGAGAGATCGCCATTTTCAATAGAAAAATAAGAGAAGACAAAATTAAAACCTAAAAATCATATCATTTAATATAAAGATCCATATCATACAGAAATTGTAGAAATTATCTCGGAGTTCATAAAAATCAGTAAAAATGTCTGTTGGAACCGAGAGATCGATATCTTCAATGAAAAAATAAGAGAAGACAAAATTAAACCAAAAAATTATATCATTTAATAAAATGATACATACCTTCCAGAAAAGACAGAAAATAGCACCGATCTCAGAAAAATCGGTAAACTGTCAGTTGGAACAGTGAGATCGCCATCTTTAACTTTAAAGAAGACAAAATTAGGCCAGAGATGACATCATTTAATAATAAGATCCATATCTTCCAGAAAATAGCCTATTGCTTAGAAAAATCGGTAAAATGTCAGATGGAACCGGAGGATCGGAATTTTTGACTTTAAAAAAAGAGAAAACAAAATTAGGTCAAAAAATCATATCATTTAATAAACTATTCGTATCTTTCAGATACTGTAGAAAATAGGTCGGAGCTCGGAAAAATCCGAAAAATGTCTGGTGGAACTGGGAGATCGTCATCTTCTACTGAAAAATAAGATAAGCGACACTTTGGTAATAAAAATCATATGACTTAATAAAGGCTCCATATCGTCCAGAAAATGTAGAAAAATAGCCAGAGCTCAGAAAAATCCGCAAAAATGTCTGTTTGAACAAGGGGATAACCATCTTTAATAAAAATAAGAGAAGACAAAATTAGGTTAAGAAAATCATATCCTTTAATATGAAGATACATGTCTTCCAAAAATGTAGAAAATAGCACCGAACTTTGAAATATCTGGAAAAACATCTGTTGAAACCGAGAGATCGCACTCTTTAACTTAAAAATAGGATAATACAAAATTAGGCGAAAAAAATCATATCATTTAATAGAACGATCCATATCTTCCAGAAAATTTAGAAAATAGACAGGATCTCAGAAAATCCGCAAAAACGTCAGTTGGAACCGAGAGTTCACATCAATTTAAAACTAAGAAAAGAGAAAATTAGGCAAAAAATCATATCATTTAATAAAAACATCCATATTTTCCCGAAAATGTTGAAAAATTGCTTCGAGCTCAGAAAAACCGCCAGAATGTCCGTTGGAACCTGGAAATCGACATATTCAACTGAAAAATAGGGGAAGACAAAATTAGGCCAAAAAATCATATCGTTTAATAAAAAGAAACAAATCTTCTAGAAAATGTAGAAATAGCCCAAACTCCGAAAAATCTGCAAAAATGTCCGTTGGAAACTGGAGATCGCCATCTTCAAATAGTAAATAAGAAAAGACAAAATTAGGCCAAAATATCAAATCATTTAATAAAACAATCCATATCTTCCAAAAATGTGGAAAATAGGCCAAACTCAGAAAAATCCACAAAAATGTTCATTGGAGCCGGATGATCGCCATCTTCAACTGGGATATAAGAGAAGCAAAATTAGGGCAAAAATTATATCATTTAATAAAAAGGTCGTCATTTTCAACTAGAAAATAAGAAAAGACAAATTTAGGATTGAAAAATCCTATCAATTAATAAAAAGATCCATATCTTTCATAAAATGTATAAAATAGCACCAACCTCCGAAAATGATATATAAAATATTTTCAGTCGATGATGTCGATATCCCGGTTACAACAGACATTTTTAAAGATGAAGATGGCGATTTCCATGTTTCAAATTTGTCTTCTCTTATCATTCAGTTGAAGATGGCAATTTCCCGGTTCCAACGGACATTTTTTGGCCTAATTTTGTCTTCTTTAATATCATTTAATAAAATGATCCATATATTCTAGAAAATATGGAAAATATCACGGAGATCAGAAATATCCACAAAAATGTCCGTTGGAACCGGGAGATTACCAACTTTAACTGGAAATTAATAGAAGACAAAATTACGCCAAAAAATCATATCATTTATTAAAACGTTCCATATCTTCCAAAAAATGAGGAAAACAGCCCAGAGCTTAGAAAAATCTGCAAAAATTTCCTTTGGGACCGAGAGAATGCCATCTTCAACTGAAATATAAGAGAAGACAAAATTAGGCCAAAAGTCACATCATTTAATATACAGATCACCATCTTCAACTGGAAAATAAGAGAAAACAAACTTAAGCTATAAAAATAATATCATTCAATAAAAAGATCCATATCTTCGATAAAATTATGAAAATAGCACAGTGCTCAGAAAATAAGCGAAAGTGTCAGTTAGATCTGGGAGATCGCTATGTTCAACTGAAAAATAAGAGAAGACAAAATTAGGCAATAAAAATCATATCATTTAATATAAAGATTCTTATTTTCCATACACGTAGAAAATATTCAGAAAAATCTGCAAAGATTTCCGTTGGAACCGAGAAACCGCCATTTTCATGTAAAAATAAGAGAAGACAAACATATGCTATAAAAATCATATCATTTAATAAAAAAGCCATATCTACTATAAATTGTAGAAAATGGCTTCGAGTTCTAAAAAATCCGAAAAACTTCCGTTGGAACCAGGAGATGATCGCCATCATCAATTGAAAAATAGGAGAAGACAAAATTAGGCTAGAAAAATCATATCATTTATTAAAAATATCCATATCTTACGAAAAAGTAGAAAATAGTCCAGAGTTCAAAAATATCGGCCAAAATGTAATTGGAACCGGGACAACGCCATCTTCAACTGGAAAATAAGAGAAGACAAAATTAGGCTACAAAAAATCATATAATGTAATAAAAGATACATATCTTCCAAAAAATATAGAAAATAATACTGAGGTCAGAAAAATCCGAAAAACTGTCCGTTGGAACCAAGAGATCGCAATCTTCAACTGGAAAAAAATAAGAGAAGACAAAATTAGGACAAAATATCATATTATTTAATAAAACGATCCATATCTTCCAAAAATGTTGAAAATAGGCCAGAGCTCTGAAAAATCCATAAAAATCTCCGTTGGAACCGGGTGATTGCCATCTTCAATTGGAATATAAGAGAAGACAAAATTAGCCCAAAAATCATATCATTTAATAAAATGATCGTCATCTTCCATTGGAAAATAAGAGAAGAATAATTTAGGATAGAAAAATTATATCAATTAATAAAAAGATCCACATCTTTCATAAAATGTTTAATTAGCACCAAGCTCAGAAAATGATACATAAAAATCTTTTCAGTTGAAGATGGCGATATTTCGGTTACAAGGGATATTTTTAAAGTTGAAGATGGCGATTTCCTTGTTCCGAATTTTGTCTTCTCTTATATTTCAGTTGAAGATGGCGATTTCCCGGTTCCAACGGACATTTTTGGCCTAATCTTGTATTCTCTGATATCATTTATTAAAACGATCCATATATTCCAAAAATATGGAAAATAATCCGGAGCTTAGAAATATCCGCAAAAATATCCATAGGAACTAGGAGATCGCCAACTTCAACTGGAAATTAAGAGAAGACAAAAATTAGGCCAAAAATCATATCATTTAATAAACGTTCCACATCTTCGAGAAAATGTGGAAAATAGCCCGGAGCTCAATAAAATCCGCAAAAATTTCCTTTGGCACCAAGAGTATACCATCTTCAACTCAAACATAAGAGAAGACAAAATTTGTCCAAAAAATCATTTCATTTAATATAAAAATCGCCATCTTCAACTGGAAAATAAGAAAAAACAAACTTAGGTAATAAAAATCATATCATTTAATAAAAAGATACATATATTCCATAAAATGTAGAAAATAGCTCGGAGCTTAAAAAATCCGCAAAAATGTCTGTTGGAATCGGGAGATCGTCATCTTCAACTTAAAAATAATAGAAGACAAACTTAAGCTATCAAAATCATAACATTTAATAAATCTTCCATAAAATAAAGAAAATAGCACCGAGCTTAGAAAATCCGAAATTTTTTCAGTTGTATCTAGGAGATTGCCATGTTCAACTGAAAAATAAGAGCAGCCAACATTTGACAATAAATCATATCATTTTTATAAAGATTCTTATTTTCCATAAAATGTAGAAAATATCATCGAGCTCAGAAAAATCTGAAAAATATCCGTCAGGACCGGGAGATCCCAAATTTAATGAATAAAAGAAAGACAAAATTAGTCCAAAAATAATATCATTTAATAAATTTTCGATATCATCCAGATATTACAGAAAATAGGCCATAGCACAGTAAAATCTGCAAAAATATCTGTTGGTTCCGGGAGATCACATTCATTACCAAAAAAATAAGAAGAGAAGACAAAATTAAGCCAAAAAAATCATATCGTTTAATAAACCGATTGATATCTTCTAGAAAATACAGAAAATAGCCCCGAGTTCAAAATTCCACAAAAATATCTGTTGGAACTGGGAGACCGCCACCTTCAAATGGAAAATAAGAGAAGATAAACTTAGGCTATAAAAATCATATCATTTAATAAAAATATCCATATTGACAATAAAACACAGAAAATAGCCTTGAGATCAGAAAAATCCGCAAAAATTTCCGTTGGAACCGGGAGATCGCCATCTTCAATTGGAAAATAAGAGAAGACAAAATTAGGATAGAAAAATCATACCATTTAATAAAAAGATCTATATATTACAGAGAATGTAGAAACTAGTTCCGAGCTCAGAAATATCGAAAAAATGTCCATTGGAACCGAAATATTGCCATCTTCAACTGAAAATAAGCGAAGACGAAATTAGCCTGCAAAAATCATTTAATGTAATAAAAAGATCCATTTATTCAAGAAAATGTAGAAAATGAACTCAGAAAAATCCGCAAAAATGTCCGTTTGAACCGGGAGATCGCCAAGGGAAATAAGAGAAGACAAAATTAGGCCAAAATATCATATCATTTAATGAAACGATCAATTTCTTCCAAAAATGTGGAAAATACGCCGGAGCACAGAAAAATCTACAACAATTTCCATTGGAACCTAGAGATCAACATCTTCAACTGGAAAATAAAAGAAGATAAATTTAGGCAGAAAAATCATGTCTTTCAAAAAAAAGATAGATATCTTTCATAAAATGTAGAAAATTGAAATACAAGCTCAGAAAATGATATATAAAAATCTTTTCAATTAAAGAAGATGATATCCCGGTTAGAATGGACACTTTTATAGAAGAAGATGGTGATTTCCTGGTTCTGAAGTTTGTCTTCTCTTATATTTAAGTTGAAGATGGCGATTTCCCAGTTCTAACAAACATTTTTTGGCCTAAATTTGTCTTTTCGATATCATTTAATAAAACGATCCACTTCTTTCAAAAAATGTGGAAAACATTCTGGAGCTCAGAAATATCCACAAAAATGTCTATTGGAACTGGGTGATCGTCAACTTCAACAGGAAAAATAAGAGAAGATAAAATTAGTCCAAAAATCATATCATTGAATAAAACGATCCATATCTTCCAGAAAATGTTGGCAATAGCCCGGAGCTCAGAAAAATCCGCAAAAATGTCCTTTGGGACCGAGAGAATCCCATCTTCAACTAAAATATAAGAGAAGACAAAATTAGGCAAAAAAAATCATATTTTCAATATAAAGATCGCCATATTCAATTGAAAAATAAGAGAAGACAAACTTTGGTTATAAAAATCATATTATTTAATAAAAAAATTCTTATCTTCCAAAATTGTAGAAAATAGCGCCGACCTCGGAAAAATAAGCAAAAATGTCCGTTGGAACCAGGAGATCGCCATCTTAAACTTGAAAATAATAGAAGACAAACTTAAGCAATCAAAATCATATCATTTAATAAAAACATCCATATATTCTATAAAATAAAGAAAATAGCACCGAGCTCAGAAGATCCAAAAATTGTCCGTTGGAACCGGGGATCGCTATGTTCAAATGAAAAATTGGAGAAGATAAAGTTCGGCAATAAAAATCATATCATTTAATAAAAATATTCTTATTTTCCAAAAAATGTACAAAATATCCCCGAGTTCAGAAAAATCTGCAAAAATATCTGTTGGAACTGGGAGATCGCTAATTTTTTTAAAAAGGACAAAATTCAACCAAGAAAATCATATCATTTAATAAAACGATCGATACCTCCAGATAGTACAGAAAATAGCCCAGAGCTTAGAAAAATCTGCAAAAATATCCATTGGAACTAGGAGATCGCTATAATCAACGAAAAAAATGAGAAGATAAATATTGGTCAAAAATCATATCATTTAATAAAATGATTTATATCTTTTAGAAAATACAGAAAATAGTCTCGACGTCAGAAAAATACGCAAAAATGTCCGTTGGAACTGGGAGACCGCCATCTTCAAGTAAATAATAACAGAAGGCAAAATTAGGCTAGAAAAATCATATCATTTAATAAAAAGATGCACATCTTCTAGAAAATGCAGAAAAATAACTCCGATCTCAGAAAAATTTGCAAACATGTCCATTGGAACCGAATGATCCCTATTTCCCGGTTCCAACGGACATTTTTGGCCTAATTTTGTCTTCTCTGTTATCATTTAACAAAACGATTCATATATTCCAGAAAATGTGAAAAACTGCCAGCAGCTCAAAAATATCTGCAAAAATATCTGTTGGAACCGGGAGATCGCCAACTTCTACTGGAAAAATAAGAGAAGACAAAATTAGGCCAAAAATTATAGCAATTAATAAAACGATCCATATGTTCCAGAAAATATAGAAAATAACCTGGAGCTCAGCAAAATGCCCAGAATGTCTGTTGGGACCAAGAGAATGCCATCTTCAACTGAAATATAAGAAAGACAATATTAGGCCAAAAAATCAAATCATTCAACATAAAGATCACCAAATTCAACTAGAAAATAAGAAAAGGCAAACTTAGGTTATAAAAATCATATCATTTAATAAAAGATCCACATCTGCCATAAAATGTAGAAAATACCATTGAGCTCAGAAAAATCCGCAAAATGTCTGTTGGAACCGGGAGATCGCCATCTTCAACTTAAAAATAACAGAAGACAAACTTAAGTTGCAAAATCATATCATTTAATAAAAAGAACCAAATCTTCCAAAAAATAAAAAAATAGCACAGAGCATAGAAAATCCACAAAAATGTCCGTTAGAACCGGGAGATCGCTATGTTCAACTGAAAATTAATAGAAGACAAAATTAGGCAATAAAAATCTTATCATTTAATATAAAGATTCTTATTTTCCATAAAATGTTGAAAATATCCCCAAGCTTAGAAAAATCTGCAAAAATATCCGTCGGACTTGGAGAGCGCAAAATTTAATGAAAAACAAAGAAGACAAAATTAGGCCAAAATATCATTTCATTTAATAAAATGTTCGATATCTTCCAGATAATACAAAAAATAGCACAAAGCACTGAAAAATCCTCAAAAATATCTGTGGGAATCGGGAGATCGCCACACCAAAGAAAAATCCAAGAGAAGAAAAAATTAGAAAAAAATCATATCATTAAATAAAATGATCATTATGTTCCAGAAAATACAGAAAATAGACCGGATGTCAGAAAAATCCGTAAAAATTTCCGTTGGAACCGGGAAATCAGCATCTTCAAGCGAAAAATAAGAAAAGACAATCGTAGGCTAAAAATCACATCATTTAATAAAAAGATTCATATCTAAAATAAAATGTAGAAAATAGCCATGAGTTCAGAAAAATCCGCAAAAATTTCCCTTGAAACCGGGAGATCACCATCATCAATTAAAATATAAAAGAAGACAATTAGTGTAGAAAAATCATATCACTTAATAAAAATATACATATTTACAGAAAATGTAGAAAATAGTCCCGAGCTCAGAAATATCGGCCAAAATGTCCATTGGAGCAGGGATATCGCCATCTTCAATTTAAAAATAATATAAGATAAAATTAGGCTACAAAATTCATATAATGTAATAAAAATATTCATATCTTCTAGAAAATGTAGAAAATAATCCCGAGCTCAAAAAAATCCGCAAAAATGTCCGTTGGATCCGGGAGATCGCAATCTTTAACTTGAAAAATAAGAGAAGACAAAATTAGGCCAAAATATTGTAAGGACCGTCTACCTTGCAATACTAACAATAAACACTCTAGGGGGTGAATAGAGTATGGCAATAAATTATGCAATTAAAAATTAACTTGAAAATGTGGAATAATAAATGCAAGATGAATTAATCAACACAATCAATCCAAACGCAAACACAATACTTTACCATAGTTCCCCAAACTTAGGTACTCCAGCCATACCAATATTCACTATAATTCCCATAAATAGAAGTGAATACAATCCCACAAAGAGATGCCTCACACAGAGGATTTTGTCCTACACAAGAACCAAATCTACACAACACAAGGGTGAAACTCCCACACAGAGAATTACGGTTAGTCCTACACTAGGATACCACACTCCCACAAAGAGAGTATCTAATTCCCACAAATAGAATTAGGATTTCAATGAAAACACAAAGTAAAACAAATACTCTTACCTATGTCTTGAGATGAACTTACTCATTAATGAATGCAGGCATGGAAGAGGATCTCCAAGTGATGAGATTAACTTGAAATCACTTAGATGATTTCCCTTGAGCTTGACTTCAATGCATGAAGGAGCGAATGAGCTCTAAGAGGGAAATGTGAGAGTTTGAGAGTGGCTTAATGATTCTCAAATGACTTTCAATAGTTCCAAAAAGTTCTAATGAACTCATCCCTCTCCTATATATAAGAAGCCAAAAGAAACCCTCAAACCCAAGCAAAAAGCCAAAATGAATAAATCTGCAATGGATAGATTTTTGGCAGTTTACGGCACAGGCAGTCGACTGATGAACAATTGACAGTCGACTGGTCAACGGCTATAAAATTTCGAACGACATTAGTTTGAGCCAGGACAGGCGACTGTAGAAGGCTACATAGGCGACTGTAAATAGAAATGCGACTGTAAAAACTTCATCAGTCGACTGACTTACAAATTCGGATGAAGCCCGTAAAATGCAAGTTGCGCACAGACGACTATAAAGCAATTCACAGGCAATTGTAAATAGACATGCGACTGAATATCCTTCAGCAGGCGACTGTAACTAGAGATGGAAAGGAGCTGAGAAAAATGCAACTTTCACACTTACGCCTTCAGACGATAGATGACCATTTCACAGGCGACTGTAATTCTACAGATGACTGTAAATACTTCATCAGTCGATTGACTTGCAAATTAGAGATGAAGCCCAGAAAATGCAAGTTGTGCACAAACGACTGTAGAATAATTCCCAAGCACCTGTTGGAAGACATGCGACTGTAAATTGAACTTCAGTTGACTGTTCCACAAGCTCAAGTAAGAGTTCATAAAAAGATTAACTTGAGTAGTGCACAATAGCCAACTGTAGAAGGCTGGCCAGGCGCCTGGAATCACCCAGGCGCCTGTCATTCCTTCATCAATCGCCTGTTGGAGAGCCAGAGACTCCAATTGAGTCATTTGGCATGATGAACATATTGGGTTGGATTCTATGATAATCCTAAGGCTCACTAAGATGGTTATATGCAGATGCATGAATTAGTAGACCATCTATCAAGGCATTGCATTAAACCTAGACTCACATAGAGAAACGCAATAAATGAAATATTACATGTATTACATTGCTTTCCTTAGAGTCTATGGCTTCAAGGCTAGATGCCTTGATGCTACTCCATGATCTCTAAGCTTTGAGACCTCATGTCGAAGCTTTGGCATTGCTATACTTGATGTACATCCTTACACCAAGCTATTAGTCTCTAAATCATGTTATTCTCCATTTGATAAACATAAGACTAAAACAAGAGAGACATTAGCAACATCATAATGTTGTGATCATCATCAAAATAACATTGGTATGAAACACAATACTCAACAAATATCATCTTATTTAATAAAACAATCCATATCTTCCAAACGTGTGGAAAATAGGTCGGAGCTCAAAAAATCTGCAAAAAATGTCCGTCAGAACCGGATTATCGCCATCTTCAACTGGAATATTAGAGAAGACAAAATTAGTCCAAAAAATCATATCATGTAATAAAAAGATCGCCATCTTCAACTGGAAAAAATAAGAGAAGACAAATTTAGGCTAGAAAAATCATATTAATTAATAAAAAGATCCATATCTTCCAGAAAATGTAGAAAATGGCCCCGAGCTTAGAAAAATTGACAAAATGTCAGTTGGAACCGGGAGATCTGAATTTTCAACTTAAAACTCAGAGAAAGCAAAATTAGGCCAAAAATCATATCCTTTAATAAAACTATTCTTATCTTCCAGATAATTTAGAATATAGATTGGAGCTCAGAAAAATCCGCAAAAAATGTCCGATAGAACTGGGGGATCGTCATCTTCAACTGAAAATAAGATAAGCGAAACTTAGGTTATAAAAATCTTATCATTTAATAAAAATCTCCATATCTTCCAGAAAACGAAGAAAATAGCATCGAGCTCAGAAAAATCAGCAAAAATGTCTATCAGAACGACGAGATCGCCATCTTCAATAGAAAAAGATAAGCCAAGACAAAATTAGGGTATGAAAATCATACCATTTAATATAAAGATACATGTCTTCCAGAAAAAGTAGAAAATACCATCGAACTCAGATTAATCGGTAAAAATATTTGTTGAGAGACCACACTCTTCAACATAAAAATAAGAGAAGACAAAATTAGGCCAAAAAATCATATCATTTAATATAACGATCCATATCTTCCAGAAAATTTAAAAAAATAGCTTGGACCTCAGAAAATCCGCATAAAATGTCCGTTGGAACCGGGAGATCGCCTTCAACTGAAAATTAAGAAAAGAAAAATTAGTAAAAATCATATAATAAAAGATCCATATCTTCCAGAAAATGTAGAAATTGCCGCAAACTTAGAAAAATCAACAAAAATGCCTGTTGGAACCTGGAGATCGCCATCTTCAACTAGAAAATAAGAGAAGACAAAATTAGGCAAATATATATCTTTTAATAAAACAATCCAAATCTTCCAAAAATGTGGAAAATAGGTTGGAGCTTAGAAAAATCCGCAAAAATGTCCGTTGGAACCGGGTGATTGCCATCTTCAACTGGAATAGAAGCTAAGAGAAATTTATGCCAAAAATCATATCATTTATTAAAAAGATCACCTTCTTCAATAGGAAAATAAGAGAAGACAAATTTAGGCTAGAAAAATCTTATTAATTAATAAAAAAATCCATATCTTTCCTAGAATGTAGAGTATAGCCCAATCTTAGAAAATGATATATAACAATATTTTCAGTTGAAGATGGCGATATCCCAGTTATAACAGACATTTTTATAGATGAAGTGGCAATTTCCCGGTCTGAATTTTGTCTTCTCTTATATTTCAGTTAAAGATGACGATTTCCCGGTTCCAACGGACATTTTTGGCCTAATTTCGTCTTCACTCATATCATTTAATAAAACAATTCATATATTCCAGAAAATGTGAAAAATAGCACGGAGCTCAGAAATATCTGCAAAAATGTCCGTTGAAACTAGGAGATCGCCAAATTCTATAGGAAAAAAAGAGAAGACAACATTAGGCCAAAATCATATCCTTTCATAAAATGATCCATATCTTCCAGAAAATGTAGGAAATAGCATGAGCTCAGAAAAATTCGCAATATGTCAGTTGGGACCGAGAAAATGCCATCTTCAAATAAAATATAAGAGAAGAAAATATTAGGCAAAAAATCATATCATTTAATAAAAAGATCAACATCTTCAACAGGAAAATAAGAGAAGACAAATTTAAGCTTGAAAAATCTTATCCATTAATAAAAAGATCAATATCTTTCATAAAATGTAGAAAATTGCACCAAGATCCGAAATTTTTTTATAAAAATATTTTCAATTGAAGATGGCGATCTCCTGGTTACAACGGACAATTTTATAGATGAAGATGATGATTTCCCGGTTAAGAAATTTTGTCTTCTCTTATATTTCAATTGAAGATGGCGATTTCCCGGTTCCAACCGACATTTTTGGCCCAATTTTGTCTTCTCTAATATCACTTAATTAAACGATCCATATATTCCAAAAAATATGAAAATAGCATGGAGCTCAGAAATATCCGTAAAATGTCCGTTGGAACCGGGAGATCGCTAACTTCTACTGGAAAAATAAGAGAAGAAAAATTAGGTAAAAAATCATATCATTTAACAAAACGATCAATATCTTCCAGAAAATGTGGAAAATAGCCTGGAGCTTAGAAAAATCCGCCAAAATGTCCTTTAGGACCGAGAGAATGCCATCTTCAACTGAAATATAAGAGAAGACAAAATTAGACCAAAAAAATCATATCATTCATTATAAAGGTCGCCATCTTGAACTTGATAATAAGAGAAAACAAATTTAGGCTATAAACATCATATCATTTAATAAAAAGATCCATATCTTCCATAAAATGTAGAAAATAGCCCGGAGCTCAGAAAAAAGCACAAAAATGTCTGTTGGAATTGGGAGATCGTTATCTTCAACTTAAAAATCATAGAAGACAAACTTAAGCTATCAAATTCATATCATTTAATAAAAATATCTATATCTTCCATAGAGTGAAGAAAATAGCAGCGATCACAGAAAATCCGAAATAAATGTCCGTTGGAATCGGACGATCTCCATGTTCTACTTAAAAATAAGAGAAGACAAAATTTGGCAATAAAAATCATATTATTTAATATAAATATTCTTATTTTACATAAAATGTAGAAAATATCCTCGAGCTTAGAAAAATCTGCAAAAATATCTGTCCGAACCGAGAGAGCCAAAATTTAACAAAAAAAGAGAAGACAAAATTTAGGCTTAAAATTCATATCAATTAATAAAACGATCGATATCTTCCAGATAATGCAGAAAATAGGCCATAGCACAGAAAAATCTGCAAAAATATCTGTTGGTTCCGGGAGATCGCTATCATCTATGAAAAAAATAAGAGAAGAAATAATTAGGCCAAAAAAGCATAACATTTAGTAAAACGATTGATATCTTCCAAAATTATAGAAAATAGCCCCGAGTTCAGAAAAATCCACAAAAATGTCTGTTGGAACTGGGAAACCGCCATCTTCAAGTGAAAAATAAGAAAAGATAAACGTAGGTTATAAAAAGCCTAACATTTAATAAAAATACCCATATCAACAATAAAACACAGAAAATAGCGTCGAGGTCTGGAAAATCCGCAAAAATTTCTATTGGAACCGGGAGATCGCCATCTTCAATTGAAAAATAAGAGAAGACAAAATTAGGATAGAAAAATCATATCATTTAATAAAAAGATATATATCATACAGAAAATGTTGAAACTAGTCCTGAGCTGAGAAATATCGCCAAAATTGTCCGTTGGAACCGGGATATTGCCATCTTCAACTGAAAAATAATAGAAGACAAAATTAGCCTACAAAAATCATATAACGTAATAAAATCCATATCTTCGAGAAAATGTAGAAAATAGCACCGAGCTCAGAAAAATCCGCAAAAATGTCCTTGGAACCGGGAGATTGCTGTATTCAACTAGAAAATAAGAGAAGACAAAATTAGGCCAAAATATCATATCATTTAATAAAATGATCCAAGTCTTCCAAAAATTTGGAAAATAGGCCAGAGCTCAGAAAAATCCGCAAAAATTTCCATTGGAACTGGGAGATCAACATCTTCAACTAGAAAATAAGAGAATACAAGTTTAGGCAGAAAAATCATGTCATTTAACAAAAAGAGAAATATCTTTCTTAAAATAGAAAATTGCATCAAGCTCAAAAAATCATAAATAAAAATCTTTTCAATTGAAGATGGTGATATTACTGTTACAATAGACATTTTTATAGATGAAGATGGTGATTTCCAGCTTCCAAATTTTGTCTTCTCTTATATTTCAGTTGAAGATGGCGATTTTCCAGGTTCTAACAAACAGTTTTTGGCCTAATTTTGTCTTCTCCGATATCATTTAATAAAAGGATACATATCTTCTAGAAAATGTGAAAAAAGCCTGTAGCTCAAAAATATCGGCAAAAATGTCTGTTGGAATCGGTAGATCGCCAACATCAACCAGAAAAAAAGAGAAGACAAAATTAGGCCAAAAATAATATCATTTAACAGAACGGTCCATATTTTCCAGAAAATGTGGAAAATAGCCCGGAGCTCAGAAAAATCAGCAAAAATGTCCTTTGGGACTAAGAGAATGCCATCTTCAACTAAAATATAAGAGAAGACAAAATTAGGCCAAAAAATCATATCATTTAGTATAAAGATCGCCTTCTTCAAATGGAAAATAAGAGAAGACACACTTTGGTTGTAAAAATCATATCATTTAATAAAAATATCCATATCTTCTGTAAAATGTAGAAAATAGCCCTGAGCTCAGAACAATCTGCAAAAATGTAAGTTGGAACACTGGGAGATCGCATCTTCAATTTAAAAATCATAGAAGAC
Organism: Scilla litardierei; assembly: GCA_030789695.1. Lineage (NCBI taxonomy): Eukaryota > Viridiplantae > Streptophyta > Magnoliopsida > Asparagales > Asparagaceae > Scilla > Scilla litardierei. The sequence continues at coordinate 120,684,961 of CM061133.1, forward strand.
CTTAAGCTATAAAAATCATATCATTTAATAAAAAGATCCATGTCTTCTATAAAATAAAAAAATAGCACCGAGCTCTGAAAATTCGAATAAGGTCCGTTGGAACCGGGAGATCTCCGAATATCCCAAAAAGGTACGTTGGAACCGGGAGATCTCTATGTTCAACTTAAAAATAAGTGAAGACAAAATTTGGCAATAAAAATCATATCATTTAATATAAAGATTCATACTTTCCTTAAAATGTAGAAAATATCACTTAGCTCAGAAAAATCTGCAAAAATATCTGTCGGGATCAGGAGATCGCTAATTTAAAAAAAGAAAACAAAATTTGGCCAAAAAATCATATCATTTAATAAAATGGTCGATATCTTCCAGATAATATAGAAAATAGCCCAGAACTCGAAAAAATCTGCAAATATATCCTTTGGAACCGGGAGATCGCTAAATTTAACAATAAAAAAGAAAATAAAATTAAACCAAAAAATCATAACATTTAATAAAACGGTCGATATCTTCCAGATAATACAGAAAATAGCCAGGAGCTCAGAAAAATCCGTAAAAAATATCCGTTGGAACCGAGAGATTGCCACAATCAACGAAAAAAGATGAGAATATAAAAGGCCAAAATCATATCATTTAATAAAATGATCGATATCTTTCAAAAAAATACAGAAAATAGCCCAGAGGTCAGAAAAATTCGCAAAAATGTCTGTTGGAAATTGGAGACCGCCATCTTCAAGTGAAAAATAAGAGAAGACAAAATTAGGTAAGAAAAATCTTATCATTTAATAAAAAGATCCATATCTTCTAGAAAATGGAGAAAATAGCCCCAAGCTTAGAAAAATCCAAAAAATATGTATGTTGGAATCGAAAGATCGCCATCTTCAACTTAAAAATAAGAGTAGTCAAAATTAAGCCAAAAAATCGTATCATTTATAAAAAATTAAATATCTTCCACAAAAAGTAAAAATAGGCCCGCGATCAGAAAAATTCGCAACAATGTCTGTTGGTACTGGGACATCGCCAGCTTCGACGGAAAAAATATGAGAAGACAAAGGTATGCTATGAAAATCATACCATTTATTAAAAAGATCCATATCCGATAGAAAATGTTAAAATACACTCGTTCTTAGAAAAATCTGCAAAAATTCCGTTGGAACTGGGAGGTCGCCATCTTCAACAGAAAAATACAGGCAACAAAATTAGGCTATAAAAATAATATATTTCAATACAAAAGATCCAAATGTTCCAGAAAATATTCCCGAGCTCAGGAAAAATAATGTCCGTTGGAACCGAAAGATTATTATCTTCAACTAAAAAAATAACAGAATTGAAAATTAAGCCAAAAATCATATCATTTAATAAAAAGATCAATATCTTTCAGAAAATTTAGGAAATAGGCCCGAGCTCAGAAATATCAGCAAACATATCCTTTGGAACAGGGAGATGTCCATCTTCAGCTGAAAAATAAAAGAAGAGAAACCTAGGTTATAAAAATCAAATCGTTCAGTAAAACATCCATATCTTCCAGAAAATGTAGAAAATAATTCCGAGCTCAGAATTGCAACAATATCTGATGCAACCGAGAGATCGCCATCTACAACTTATAAATAAGAGAAGACTAAATTATGATTTAAAAATCATATCATTTAATATAAAGATCCATATCTTACTAAAAATGTAAAATATAGCGTCGAGCTCAAAAAAATCCGCAAAAAAGTCAATTAGAACTGGGAGATCGTCGTCTTCAACTGAAAAAGGAAAGAAAAAATTAGGCCAAAAAATCATATCAATTAATAAAAAATCCATATCTTCTAAAAAAATGAAGAAAATATTCTGGATCTCAGAGAAGTCTGCAAAAGTCTGTTGGAACCGGGATACCGTCATATTCAACTGAAAATAACATAAGATAAAACTAGGCTATAAAAACATCTCATTTAATATAAAGATCCATATCTTGCAGAAAATGTAGAAAATTACCTCGAGCTTAGAAAAATTCGCAAAAAAGTATGTTGGAACCGGGAGATCGCCTTCTTCAGCTGAAAAAATGAAGAGAAGACAAAATTAGACCAAAAAATCATATCATTTAATTAAAAAATACATATCTTTCAGAAAATATAGAAATTAGACTCGTGCTCAGAAAAATCTGCAAAAAAGTCTGTTGGAACCGGGAGATCGCCATCCTCAAACGAAAAATAGGTGAAGAGAACATTAGGCTACAAAAATCATTTCATTTATAAAGATCCATATCTTACAAAAAATGTAGAAAATAGCCCGTATCTCAAAAAATCCATAAAATGTCCATTGGAACCAAGTGGTCGCCATCTTCAACGAAAAAAATAAGAGAAGACAAAATTACGCCAAAAATCATATCAAATAATCCATATCTTCCAGAAAATGCAAAAATAGCCCCGAGTGCATACACAGTTGCAAAATTGTTTGTTTGAACCGGGAGACGCCATCTTCAACTGAAAAATAAGAGAAGATAAACTTAGACGATAAAAATCATATCATTTAATAAAAAGATCCTTATATTTCATAAAATTTAGAAAATAGCACTGAGCTCAAAAAAATCGAAAAAATGTCCGTTGGAACCGAGAAATTGCCATACAATAGAAAACAAGTGAAGACAAAATTAGAACCTAAAAATCACATCATTTAATATATATACCCATATCTTCTATAAAATGTTGAAAATTTAACCAAGCTCAAAAAAATCCGCAAAAATGTTGGTTGGAACCGGGAGATCGCCATGTTCAATGGAAAAATAAGAGAAGACAAAATTATGCTAAAAATTCATATCATTTAATATAAAGATCCATATCTTACAGAAAATGTAGAAATAGTCCAGAGCTCATAAAAAATTGTAAAAATGTCCGTTGGAACAGGAAGATCGCTACTCAACCAAAAAAAATAAGAGAAGACAAAATTAAACCAAAAAATTCTATCATTTAATAAAACGATCCACATCTTCCTTAAAAATGCAGAAAATAACATCGATGTTAAAAAATCGGCAAAATCTCTGATGGAACAGTGAGATGACATCTTCAACTTAAAATTAAGAGAAGATAAAATTAGGCCAAAGATAATAAGAAATAATAAAAAGATCCATATCTTCCAGAAAATTCAGAAAATAACCCCGAGCTTAGAAAAATCGGCAAAATGTCAGTTGGAACCGGGAGATTAGAATGTTCAACTTAAATAAGAGAAAACAATTAGGGCTAAAATCATATCATTTAATAAAACTATTCATATCTTCCACATAATTTAGAAAATAGGACGGAGCTCAGAAAAATCCGCAAAAATGTCTAATGGAACCAGGATATCGTCATCTTCAACTGAAAATAAGATAAGCGAAACTTAGGTTATAAAGTTATATCATTTAATAAAAATCTCCATATCGTCCAGAAAATTTAGAAAATAGCCTCGAGGACAAAAAAATAAGCAAAAATGTCTATTGGAACGAGGAGATCGCCATCTTCAATAAAAAAAATAAGAGAAGACAAAAGTATGGTATGAAAATTATATCATTTAATAGAAAGAAACTTGTATTCCAGAAAAATGTAGAAAATAACAATGAATTCAGAAAAATCTACAAAAATATCTGTTGGAACCGGGAAATCGCACTCTTCAACATAAAAATATGAGAAACTAAAATTAGGCAAAAAAATATCATTCAATAAAACGATTCATATCTCACATGAAATTTAAAAAATAGCCTGTAGCTCATAAAATCTGCAAAAATATCCGTTGGAACCAGGATAACGCCATCAACTAAAAACTAAGAAATAACAAAATTATGCTAAAAATCATATCATTTAATAAAAAGATCCATATCTTCCAAAAAATTAGCAAAATTGATTCAAGCAGAGAAAAATCCGTCAAAATGTCCGTTGGAACCGGGAAATCGACATATTCAACTGAAAAGTACGAGAAGACAAAATTAGGCCAAAACTCATATCTTTTAGTAAACATAAACATATCTTCCAGAAAATGTTGGAATAGCCCCAGACTAAGAAAAATCCTCAAAAATGTCTGTTGGAACCTGGACATCACCATCTTCAACTGGACCATAAGAGGAGACAAAATTAGGCCAAAATATCATATCATTTAATAAAACAATCCAAATCTTCCAAAAATGTGAAAAATAGGTCAGAGCTTAGAAAAATCTGCAAAAATGTCCGTTGGAACCGGGTGCTCTCCATATTCAATTGGAATATAAGATAAGACAAAATTAGGTCAAAAAATCTTATCATTTAATAAAAAGATCGCCTTCTTCAACAAGAAAAATAATAGAAGACAAATTTACACTAGAAAAATCATCTCAATTAATAAAAAGATCCATATCTTTCATAAACTGTAGAATATATCACCAAACTTAGAAAACGATATATAGCAGTCTTTTAAGTTGAAGATGGTGATTTCCCGGCTCTGAATTTTGTCTTCTATTATATTTTAGCTGAAGATAGCAATTTCCCGGTCCCAACAGACATTTTTTGGCCTAATTTTGTCGATAAAAATCAAAAGAAGATAAACTTAGACGATAAAAATCATATCATTTTTAAAAAGATCCATAAACCTCCATAAAATTTAGAAAATATTTATCCGAGCTTAGAAAAATCCGAAAAAAATGTTCTTTTGAATCGAGAGAATGCCATCTTCAAAAGAAAAATAAGAGAAGACAAAATTAGAAACTAAAAATCGTACCATTTAATATATAGACCCATATCTTTCATAAAATGTAGAAAATATCACCAAATTAGAAAAAAATCTACAAAAAATGTCCGTTGGAATCGAGAGATTGCCATGTTCAACTGAAAAAATAAGGGAAGACAAAATTATGCGATAAAAATCATTTTATTTAATATAAAGATCCATATCTTACAGAAAATGTAGAAAATAGCCCGAAGCTCATAAAAATCCACAAAAATATCCGTTGGAACTGGGAGATTGCTATCTTCAACGAAAAATATGCGAAGATAAAATTAAACCAAGAAACTATATCATTTAATAAGACGATCCATATCTTCCAGAAAATGTAGAAAAATAACACTGATCTTAGAAAAATCGGCAAAATGTCAGTTGGAACAGTGAGATTGCCGTCTTCAACTTAAAACTAAGAAAAGACAAAATTAGGCCAAAGATGATATCATTTAATAAAAAGATCCATATCTTCCAAAAAATGTAGAAAATAGCCCCGAGCTCCGAAAAATCGGTAAAATATCAGTTGGAATCGGGAGATTGGACTTTTCAACTAAGAAATAAGAGAAAGCGAAATTAGGCCAAAAAACATAACGTTAATAAAACGATTGATATCTTCCAGAAAATTCAAAAAAATAGCTCCGAGTTCAGAAACATCCGCAAAATTGTCCGTTGGAACTGGTAGACCGCCATCTTCAAGTGAAAAAAGAGAGAAGATAAATGTAGGCTATTAAAATATTATCCTTTTAAAAAATATTCATATCGATAATAAAACGTAGAAAATAGCTTCGAGGTCAGAAAAATTTGCAAATATTTTGTAACGACTGCTTTTCATGTATCTGGATTTAATATAATATAATATATGTTTTGGTGGATTTTCTCCTCATGTGTGGTTTTCGTCTCCGTAGTTTTCATTTTCGATCGATTCGTCGTATTTTCTCATTTCTTCCTTAGGATCGTCAATTTCGAAGTATGTCACTCGTGACGGACTTCATAACGGTCGTATCTAACTATTAGATCAAGCCTAGGAGTCTTAGGAATCGATCACGGGGCCCCGCGCTCCGTATCGGAACTTTTTGTGCTCATTAGCCGGTATAAGAAGGGGCACCGACCGACTAGATGGCGATCCAGTCGGTCGGCAATCCTTCTTGGACCGACTAGTTGGCTTTCTAAATTATTCAGGAGTTACTGTTTATCGTTGGTCGGTCTAAGAACGTTGGTTGACTGACTAGGTTGCAAACTAGTCGGTCGGCAATGCTTCTTTAACCGACTAACTCATCAACTATTTTTGACACTAGTTACTGTTTACTCTTAGTCGGTCTAAGAACGTTCATCGACCGACTAGATCTCAAACTAGTCGGTCAGTAGTTGTTCTTGGACCGACTAACTCTTAGTTCAGGTTTTCGACTGGAGTTACTGTTTACACTTAGTCGGTCTGCGTTGTTCAACCGACCGACTAGATCTCAAACTAGTCGGTCAATAGTTGTTCTTTGACCGACTAAGCAGTGCAGGAAACCCTAGTTTTGCCCTAGCCGCCACCAAACTCTATAAATACCCCTCCAAACGTTTTCTTCTCCTCCCTCACGACCTAAAACCCTAATTTCTTCCCCCTTTGAGCCCCCATCTCCCTCAAACCCTATTTCCTTCATCCAAGCTCATCCTCCATCATCCAAACCCTTCCTCCACTCATTCTACCCCTCATCTTCCCCAAATCTCCATCAAACCCCCAAAAATCCCCCATAACCCTATTTCTCCAAACTTCTCCAATCATTTCCAGATCTGAACCCTAGGTTCCCCGGAGCGTTTCTTCCGTCGCCGTGGTTGCTCGGCGTTATTCTTCCGTTCCCTACGCGGTAATACTCGATTCCTTTAATTTTAGCATAACCCACATTGACATTGTGAAACCCTAATAAAATTGATTATTAGATGATTAGGGTTCTAATAAGAAACCTATTTAGGATCATTGTGCTAATAATCGTTTTGCCATAACAGTGAATCTTTCCGTAGTTAGCTTGTGTGACGATCTTCATTGCTCGTCAATCCCGGTATCAGGCAAGTGAAACTTGCATCTCTTGATTTGGGCCATGTCTTAGGCCATTTACCTTGCTTTAGCGTAAAAGAGACTAGACGGTGAAAGGATAGCCGTCTAGACGCCATTGACCTAGCTTGACAACGAAGCTTGGTCCGTCACCTTCATCATGCTTGTATGTCACGTTTACTTTCCTTAACGGTACGCGTATTAACTGTTCATGTCATCCATGCATCCTTATCTGCTATTGCATTTTAACTGCCATGTTTAATTTAATTAACGGTACGCGAATATGTTCATGTCATTGCATTCTGCCTGTCACGTTTAATTTCTATTAACGGTACGCTAATTATCTGCTCATGTCATTGCATGCTTGAATACTCATCGTGATTCCGTAGCTTTGCTACATACTTGTACTATTATCCCGGCTAGGCACCCACCCTGCGTGGGCATAATCCTATGCCATTTGCACTTTCTGGCTCGTGTTCCAGAAGACGAGCTCAACACAGCCTGCGGGCAAAGGGCACTCGCTGAGTGATCCCTTGTACTTGATAACTTGAATCCAGCCTGCGGGCAAAGGGCACTCGCTGAGTGATCCCTTGTACTTGCACTTGTTACTTGACATTACCTGTCACAACAAACACTTGCCACTTGTACTCTCCTTACTTTACTTGTTACCACCTTACTTTACTTGCCATGCACCATACTTTAACTGCTAGGTTGTTAGTTTACTTTTCTTTCCGTTTCCTTGCACAAGTCTTCCGACTTGCTGACATGTGCCCCTTTTCTCTTTTGGGTGACACATGTTAGAGCCCGAGCCTGAGTTACTTGCTGAGGACGTGGTGTTCGCTGACGCTGAGTCAGGGCCCGCGTTGATCGAGGACTACATTGACACTGGGGATCAGTCTTAGTGTCGTCGCTTAGCTACTTTTGTTAGACTGCTTAGTTGTCGGTGCGTGGCACCTAGTCTGATACTCTGTTACGTTTGTGTTGTTTTGATTGGCCTTGTTCTGGGCTTTGGACTCTTTTTCTGTTAGCCTGGTGGCTTTTCTGTGATGTTGAATATTTTGTGGACAAACTTTGGGATTGGTATTTCATATCCGTCACTTTATTATTATTGTTGTTGTTCCTTTTGCGATTACAGGGACCTGCTTATTCTAAATTGACGCTTATCGGGTTTGTAGGCTTCACAGCCTCTCTCTCGTGCGGACCTTTTCACGTCTCGCCTCCATTTTAGGGAAGTGGGGCGTGACATATTTCCTATAGAAAAATAAGAGAAGACAAAATTCGTATAGAAAAACCAGGAGATCGATATCTTCAAATGAAAAATAAGAGAAGACATAGCATAGAAAAATCATATCATATAATAAAAAGATCAATATCGTATATAAAATGTAGGAACTAGTTTTGTGCTTAGAAACATCGACAAAAATGTCCGTTTGAACGAGGATATTGCCATCTTCAATTGAAAAATAAGAGAAGACAAAATTAGCCTACAAAAATCATATAATGTAATAAAATATCCATATCTTCGAGAAAATGTAGAAAATAGCTCTGAGCTCAGAAAAATCCGCTAAAATGTCTGTTGGGGAGTTGCCAACTTCAACTGGAAAAATAAGAGGAGAAAAAATTAGGCCAAAAAATCATATCATTTAATAAAACTATCCATGTCTTTCAAAAATGTGGACAATAGGCCGAAGCTCATAAAAATCTGCAATAATTTCCTTTAGAACCGGGAGATCGCCATCAACTTAGGTTATAAAAATCATATCATTCAATAAAACATCCATATCTTCCAGAAAATGTAGAAAATAATCCCGAGTTCTGAAAAGTCTGCAACAATATCCGACGGAACCGGGAGATCGCCAATACAACTGAAAAATAAGGGAAAACAAAATTAGGATTTAAAAATTATATCATTTAATATAAAGATCCATATCTTATAGAAAATGTAAAATATCACGTCGAGCTTAGAAAAACCCGCTAAAAATGTCTTTGAAACCGGGAGATCGTCGTCTTCAACTAAAAATGGAAAGACAAAATTAGGCCAAAAAATCATACCATTTAACAAAAGGATCCATATATTCCAGAAAATATAGAAAATAGCCCGGAGGTCAGAGAAGTCCGCAAAATGTCCATTGGAATCGGGTGATCGTCATATTCAACTGAAAAATAAGAGAATATAAAATTAGGCTACAAAAATCATTTCATTTAATTTAAAGATCCATATCTTACAGAAAATGTAGAAAATAGCCCCAAGCTTAGAAAAAACCACAAACGAGTCCGTTGGAACCAGGAGATCGTCTTCTTCAACCAAAGATAGAAGAGAAGACAAAATTAGGTTATAAAAATCATATCATTTATAAATATTCATATCCTACAAAAATGTAGAAAATAGCACGTATCTTAAAAATCTGCAAATAAGTACTTGGAACCAAGCGATCACTGTCTTCAAAGAAAAAATAAGAGAAGCCAAAATTAGGCAAAAAAAATCATATCAAACGATCCATATCTTCCAGAAATTGCAGAAAATAGCCCTGAGCTCATAAAAATTTGCAAAATTTCCATTTCAACCGGGAGACGCCATCTTCAACAGAAAAAAGAGACGATAAATTGAGACGATAAAAATCATAACATTTAATAAAAAGATCCATATCTTTCATAAAATTTAGAAAATAGTATCGAGTACAGAAAAGTGCAAAAAAAATGTCAGTTGGAACCGAGAGATCGCCATTTTCAATAAAAATAAGAGAAGACAAAATTAAAACCTAAAAATCATATCATTTAATATAAAGATCCATATCATACAGAAAATTTAGAAATTATCACGGAGTTCATTAAAATCTCGTTGGAGCCGGGAGATCGATATATTCAACGAAAAAATAAGAGAAGACAAAATTAAACCAAAAAATTATTTCATTTAATAAAATATCCATATCTTCTAGAAAAGATAGAAAATAGCACCGATTGCAGAAAAATTGGCAAAATGTCAGTTGGAACAGTGAGATCGCCATCTTCAACTTAAAAGTAAGAGAAGACAAAATTAGGCCAGAGAAGAAATCATTTAAAAAAAGATCAATATCTTCCTAAAAGTGCAGAAAATAGCCCCGAGCTTAGAAAAATCGACAAAATGTCAGTTGGAACTAGAGGATCGAAATATTCGACTTTAAAAAAGGGAAAACAAAATTAGGTCAAAAAATCATATCATTTGATAAAACTAATCATATCTTCCAGATACTGTAGAAAATAAGCGATGCTCAGAAAAATCCGTAAAAATGTCTGATGGAACTCGGAGATCGTCATCTTCAACTGAAAAATAAGATAAGCGAAACTTTGGTTATAAAAATCATATGATTTAATAAAAGGCTCCATATCTTCCAGAAAATGTTGAAAAATAGCCTCGAGCTCACAAAAATCCGTAAAAATGTTTGTTGTAAAGAGGAGATCGTCATCTTTAATAGAAAAATAAGACAATACAAAATTAGGGTAAGAAAATCATATCCTTTAATATCATAAAAAGCAACATATCTTTCAGAAAATGTAGAAATAGCCCCAAACTCAGAAAAATCTGCAAAAATGTCCGTTGGAAACTGGAGATCACCATCTTCAAATAGAAAATAAGAAAAGGCAAAATTAAGCCAAAATATCATATCATTTAATAAAACAATCCATATCTTCCAAAATTGTGGAAAATAGGCCAGACTTAGAAAAATCAGCAAAAATGTCCATTTGAGCCGGATGATCGCCATTTTCAACTGGAATATAAAAGAAGACAAAATTAGGCCAAAATTAGGCCAAAATTATATCATTTAATAAAAAGATCGTCATCTTCAACTAGAAAAATAAGAAAATACAAATTTAGGATAGAAAAATCCTATCAATTAATAAAAAGATCCATATCTTTCATAAAATGTATAAAACAGCACCATGCTCTGAAGTGATATATAATAATCTTTTCAGTCGATGATGGCGATATCCCGGTTACAACAGACATTTTTATAGATGAAGATGACGATTTCCATGTTCCGGATTTTGTCTTCTCTTATCATTCAGTTGAAGATGGCGATTTCCCGGTTTCAACGGATATTTTTTGGCCTAATTTTGTCTTATTTAATATCATTTAATAAAATGATCCATATATTCCAGAAAATAAGGAAAATATCACGGAGGTCAGAAATATCGGCAAAAATGTCTGTTAGAACCGGGAGATCGCCAACTTCAAATGGAAATTAAGAGAAGCCAAAATTAGGCCAAAAAATCATATCATTTATTAAAACATTGCATATCTTCCAGAAAATGTGGAAAATAGCCCAGAGCTAAGAGAAATCCGCAAAATTTCCTTTGGGGTCGAGAGGTTGCCATCTTCAACTGAAATATAAGAAAAGACAAAATTAGGCCAAAATCACATCATTCTTTATAAAGATCGTCATCTTCAACTGGAAAATAAGAGAAAACAAACTTAAATTATAAAAATAATATCATTCAATAAAAAGATCCATATCTTCCATAAAATGAAGAAAATAGCACATCGCTCAGAAAATATGCAAAAATGTCAAGTTAGAACTGGGGGATCGCTATGTTCAACTGAAAAATAAGAGAAGACAAAATTAGACAATACAAATCATATCATTTAATATAAAGTTTATTATTTTCCATAAAAAGTAGAAAATATCCCAGAGCTCAGGAAAATCCGCAAAAATATCCGTCAGAACTGGGAGAGCACAAAATTTAATGAAAAACAAAGAAGACAAAATTAGGCCAAAGTAGCATATCTTTAATATAACGATCGATATCTTCCAAATAATACAAAAAATAGCCAAGAGCTCAGAAAAATCCACAAAAATATTTGTGGAAACCGGGAGATCGCCATCATCAAAGAAAAATCTAAGAGAAGACAAAATTAAACAAAAAATCATAGCAATTAATAAAACGATCATTATCTTCTAGAAAATACAGAAAATAGCATCGAGGTTAGAAAAATCCGTAAAGATTTCTGTTGGAACCGAGAAACCGTTATTTTCATGTGAAAAATAAGAGAAGACAAACGTAGGCTACAAAAAGCATATCATTTAATAAAAAATCCATATTTATAATAAATTGTAGAAAATAGCTTCGAGTTCAAAAAAATCCGAAAAAATTTCCGTTTGAACCAGGAGATGATCGCCACCATTAATTGAAAAATAAGAGAAGACAAAATTAGGCTAGAAAAATCATATCATTTATTAAAAAGATCCATATCTTACGCAAAATGTAAAAATAATCCATAGTTCAGAAATATCGGCCAAAATGTACATAGGAACCAGGAAATCGCCATCTTCAACTGAAAAATAAGAGAAGACAAAATTAGGCTAAAAATCATATAATGAAATAAAAAGATCCATATCTTCCAGAAAATGTAGAAAATAATCCTGAGCTCAGAAAATCCGAAAAACTGTCCGTTGGAACCGAGAGAACGCAGTCTTCAACTGGAAAAATAAGAGAAGAAAAAACTTGGCCAAAATATCATAATATTTAGTAAAATGATCCATATCTTCCAAAAATGTGGAAAATAGGCCAGAGCTCAGAAAAATACGCAAAAATCTCTTTTAGAACCGGGTGATCGACATCTACAACTGGAATATAAGAGAAGACAAAATTAGCCCAAAAATCATATCATTTAATAAAACTATCGTCATCTTCAATTCGAAAATAAGAAAAGAATAATTTAGGATAGAAAAATCATATCAATTAATTAAAAGATACATATCTTTCATAAAATATTTAATTAGCACCAAAGTCAGAAAATGATATATGAAAATATTTTCAGTTGAAGATGGTGAAATTTCGGTTAAAACAGACAGTTTTAAAGTCGAAGATGGTGATTTCCTTGTTCTGAATTTTGTCTTCTCTTCTATTTCAGTTAAAGATGGCAATTTTCTGGTTCCAACGGACATTTTTGGCCTAATTTTGTATTCTCTGATATCATTTAATAAAACGATCCATGTATTCCAGAAAATATGGAAAATAACTTGGAGCTCAAAAATATCCGCAAAAATATCTGTGGGAACCGGCATTTCACCAATTTCAATGGGAAATTATAAGAATACAAAAATTAGACCAAAAATCATATCATAATAAATGTTCCATACCTTCGAGAAAATGTGGAAAATAGCCCGGAGCTCAAAAAAATCCGCAAAAATTTCCTTTGGCACCGAGAGAATGCCATCTTCAACTGAAACATAAGAGAAGAGAAAATTAGGACAAAAAATTATTTCATTTAATATAAAAATCGCCATCTTCGATTGGAAAAATAAGAAAAAAAAAACTTAGATTATAAAAATCATATCAATTAATAAAAAGATCCATATATTCCATAAAATGTAGAAAATAGCTCGTAGCTCAAAAAATCCGCAAAAATATCTATTGGAACCGGAAGATCGTCATCTTCAACTTAAAGAAATAGAAGGCAAACTTAAGCTATCAAAATCATATCATTTAATAAAAAGATACATATCTTCTATAAAATAAAGAAAATAGCACCGAGCTCAGAAAATCCGAAAAATTTCAGTTGTAACCATGAGATTGCCATGTTCAACTGAAAAATAAGAGAAGACAACAGTTGGCAATAAAAATCATATCATTTATTCTTATTTTCCATAAAAAGTAGAAAATATCCTTGAGCTCAGAAGAATCCTAAAAAATATCCGTCAGGACCGGGAGATCGCCAAATTTAATGAATAAAAGAAAAGACAAAATTAGGCCAAAAATTATGTCATTTAATAAAGCGATCGATATCTTCCAGATAATACAGAAAATAGGCCATAGCACAGAAAAATCTACCAAAATATGTGTTGGCTCCGGGAGATCACCATCATCAGCGAATAAAGAAGAGAAGACAAAATTAAGCCAAAAATCATATCATTTAATAAAACGATTGATATCTTCCAGAAAATACAGAAAATAGCCCCGAGTTCAAAAATCCGCAAAAATATCGTTTGGAACTGGGAGACCGCCATCTTCAAATGAAAAATAAGAGAAGATAAACATAGGCTATAAAAATCATATCATTTAATAAAAATATCCATATTGACAGTAAAACGCAGAAAATAGCCTCGAGGTCAGAAAAATCCGTAAAAATTTACGTTGGAACCAGGAGATCGCCATCTTCAATTGAAAAATAATAGGAGACAAAATTAGGATAGAAAAATCATATCATTTAATAAAAAGATATATATCTTACAAAAAAATGTAGAAACTAGTTCCGAGCTCAGAAATATCGACAAAAATGTCCATTGGAACCGGGATATTGCCATCTTCAACTAAAAAAATAAGAGAAGACAACATTAGCCTAGAAAAATCATTTAATGTAATAAAAAGATCTGTATCTTCGAGAAAATTTAGAAAATAGCCCCGAGCTCAGAAAAATCCGCAAAAATGTCCGTTGTAACTGGGAGATCGCCATACAACTGGAAATAAGAGAAGAAAAAATTAGGCCAAAATATCATATCATTTAATAAAACGATCCATGTATTTCAAAAATGTGGAAAATAGGCCGGAGCTCAGAAAAATCTGCAACAATTTCCTTTGGAACCGGGAGATCTACATCTTCAACTGGAAAATAAGCGAAGACAAATTCTGGTAGAAAAATCATGGCATTCAACAAAAAGATCGATATCTTTCATAAAATGTAGAAAATTGCAACAAGCTCAGAAAATGATTTATAAAAATCTTTTCAATTGAAGATGATGATATCCCGGTTACAATGGACATTTTTATAGAAGAAGATGGTGATTTACCGGTTTCAAATTTTGTCTTCTCTTATATTTAAGTTGAAGATGTCGTTTTCTATGTTCCAACAAACATTTTTTGGCCTAATTTTGTCTTTTTCAATATCATTCGATAAAATGATCCACATCTTTTGGAAAATGTGGAAGATAGTCTGGAGCTCAGAAATATCTGCAAAAATGTCCATTGGAACCAGGAGATCGTCAACTTCAACTTGAAAAATAAGTGAAGACAAAATTAGTCCAAAAATCATATTATTTAATAAAACGATCCATATCTTCCAGATTATGTGGACAATAGCCCGGACTTCAGAAAAATCCATAAAAATGTCCTTTGGGACCGAGAGAATCACATCTTCAACTAAAATATAAGAGAAGACAAAATTAGGCCAAAAATTCATATCATTCAATATAAAGATCGCCATCTTCAATGGAAAATAAGAGAAGACAAACTTTGGTTATAAAATCATATTAATTAATAAAAAGATTCTTATCTTCCAAAAATGCAAAAAATAGCACAGACCTCGGAAAAATCCGCAAAAATGTCCGTTGGAATCAGGAGATCACTATCTTAAACTTAAAAATAATAGTAGACAAACTTAAGCAATAAAAATCATATCATTTAATAAAAACATCCATATCTTCCATAAAATAAAGAAAATAGCACCGAGCTCAGAAAATCCAAAAAAATGTCTGTTGGAACCGGGGATCGCTATGTTCAAATGAAAAATTGAAGAAGATAAAATTTTGCAATAAAAAGCATATTATTTTATATAAAGATTCTTATTTTCCAAAAAATGAAGAAAATATCCACGAGCTCAGAAAAATCTGCAAAAATATTTGTCGAAACCGAGAGATCGCTAAATTTTTTAAAAAAGACAAAATTCAACTAAAAAAATCATATCATTTAATAAAACGTTCGATATCTTTCAGATAATGCAGAAAATAGCACTGAGCTTAGAAAAATCCACAAAAATATCGGTTGGAACTGGGAGATCGCTGTCATTAACAAAAAAATATTAGAAGATAAATATTGGTCAAAAATCATTTCATTTAATAAAATGATAGATATCTTTCAGAAAATATAGAAAATAGTCTCGAGGTTAGAAAAATACGCAAATTTGTTTGTTGGAACTGGGAGACCGCCATCTTCAAGTGAAAAGTAAAAGAAGACAAAAGTAAGCTAGAAAATTCATATCATTTAATAAAAAGATCCATATTTTCTAGAAAATGGAGAAAATAACTCCAATCTCAGAAAATATGCAAAAATGTCCATTGGAACCAAAAGATCGCGATTTCCCGGTTCCAACGGACATTTTTTGGCCACATTTTGTCTTCTCTGATATCATTTAACAAAATGATCCAAATATTCCAGAAAATGGGAAAAATAGCCCGCATCTCAGAAATATCCGCAAAAATGTTCTTTGGAACCGGGAGATTGCCAACTTCTACTAAAAAAAGAAGACAAAATTAGGCCAAAAATCTTATCATTTAATCAAACGATCCATATCTTCTAGAAAATGTGGAAAATAACCCGGAGCACAGAAAAATGCCCAAAAATGTCTGTTGGGACTAAGAAAATGCCATCTTCAATTGAAATATAAGAAAGACAATATTTGGCCAAAAAATCAAATCATTCAACATAAAGATCACCATGTTCAACAAGAAAATAAGAGAAGACAAACTTTGGTTATAAAAATCATATCATTTAATAAAAAGATCCATATCTGTCATAAAATGCAGAAAATAGCCCTGCCAGAGAAAATCCGCAAAAATGTCTGTTGGAACCGGGAGATCACCATCTTCAACTTAAAAATAATAGTAGATAAACTTAAGCTATTAAAATCATATCATTTAATAAAAAGATCCATATCTTCCATAAAATAAAGAAAATAGCACATTGCATAGAAAATCCACAAAAATGTCCGTTAGAACCGGGAGATCACTATGTTCAACTTAAAAATTATAGAAGACAAAATTAAGTAATAAAAATCATATCATTTAATATAAAGATTCTTATTTTCCATAAAATGTTGAAAATATCCCCAAGCTCAAAAAAATATACAAAAATATTTGTCAGATTGGGAGAGCGCAAAATTTAACGAAAAATAAAAAAGATAAAATTAGGCCAAAATATCATATCATTTAATAAAACGTTCAATATCTTCCAGATAATACAAAAAATAGCATTAAGCACAGAAAAATCCTCAAAAATATCTGTGGGAATCGGGAGATTGCCATCAAAAACGAAAAATCTCAGAGAAGAAAAATTAGAAAAAAAATCATGTCATTAAATAAAACGATCATTATGTTCCAGAAAATACAGAAAATAGCCCGGATGTAAGAAAAATCCGCAAAACTTTCCGTTGGAACAGGAAAACCGGCATCTTAGTGTGGCTGGACGTACCTAAGTTTGGGGAACTAGGGTTAAATATTATGTTTGCGTTTGGATTTATTGGGTTGATTAATATCTCTTGCATTTATAATTCTGCATTTATTGCCATTACTCTATTCACCTCCTAGAGTGTTTGTTGTTAGTATTGCAAGGTAGATTGTCCTTACAATATTTTGGCCTAATTTTGTCTTCTCTTATTTTCAAGTTAACCCAGACCCAACAGACATTTTTGCGGATTTTTTTGGACTTTGTCCTGCACAAGGACCAAACTAACCTACACAAGGTTCAAATTCCCATACAGAAAATTAGGGTTAGTCCTACACTAGGACACCAAACTCCCACAAAGAGAGTATCTAATTTCCACAAAGAGAATTAGGGTTTCAATGAAAACCCAAAGTAAAACAAATACTCTTACCTATACCTTGAGATGAACTTACTCATTAATGAATGCAAGGCATGGACGAGGATCTCGAAGTGATTAGATTAGTTTGAAAGCACTTGGATGATTTTCCTTGAGCTTGACTTCAATGCATGAGGGAGAGAATGAGCTCTAAGAGGGAAATGTGAGAGTTTGAGAGTGGCTTAATAATTCCCAGATGATCTTCAATAGTTCCAAGAGTTCTAATGAACTCAGCCCTCTCCTATATATATGAAGCCAAAAGAAACACTCAAACCCAAGCAAAAAGACAAAATGAATAAATTTGCAATGGCTAGATTTTGGCAGTTTACAGCACATGAAGTCGACTGATGAAGAACTGACAATCGATTGGTCAATGACTATAAAATTCCTAACGACTATAGTTTGAGCCAGGACAGGCGACTATAGAAGGCTACACATGAGACTGTAAATAGACATGCGACTGTTAAAACTTCAGCAGTCGACTGACTTGCAAATTGGGATGAAGACCAGAAAATGCAAGTTGCACACAGACGACTGTAGAGCAATTCACATGCAACTGTAAATAGACAGGCGACTGAATTTCCTTCAGCAGGTGACCGTTACTAAAGATGGAAAGGAGCTAAGAAAAATGCAAATTTCGCACTTACGCCTTTAGACGATAGATGACCATTTCATAGGCGACTATAATTCTACAGGCGATTGTAAGTATTTCGTCAGTCGACTGACTTGCAAATTGGGGATGAAGCCCAGAAAATGCAAGTTGTCTACAGACGACTGTAGAATAATTTCCAAGCGCCTATTGGAAGACATGCGACTGTAAATTGAACTTCAGCCGACTGTTCCAAAAGCTCAAGTAAGAGTTAATAAAAAGATTGACTTGAGCAGTGCACAACAGCTAACTGTTGAAGGCAGGCCAGGAGCCTGGAATCACCCCGTCACCGGTCATTCCTTCATCAGTCTAATGTTGGAGAGCCAGAGACTCCAATTAAGTCATTTGGTATGATGAACCTATTGGGTTGGATTCTATGATAATCCCAAGGCTCGCTAAGATAGTTATATGCATATGCATGAATGAGTAGACCATCTATCAAGGCATTACATTAAACCTAGACTCACAAAGAGAAAAGCAATAAATGAAATATTACATGGATTACATTGCTTTCCTTAGAGTCTATGTCTTCAACGCTAGATGACTTGATGCTCCTCCATCATCTCCAAGCTTTGGCACCTCATGTCCAAGCTTTGGCATTGCTCCACTTGATGTACATCCTAACACCAAGCTATTAGTCTCCAAATCATGCTATTCTCCATTTGATAAACATGAGACTAAAACAAGAGAGACATTAGCAACAACATAATGTTGTGATCATCATCAAAATAACATTGGTATGAAACACCAATACTCAACAAATATCATATCATTTAATTCAATGATACATATCTTCCAAAAATGTGGAAAATATGCCCGAGCTCAGAAAAATCCGCAAAAATGTCCGTTGGAACCGGATTATTGTCATCTTCAACTGGAATATAAGAGAAGATAAAATTAGGCCAAAAAAATCATATCATTTGATAAAAAGATCGCCATCTTCAACTGGAAAATAAGAGAAGACAAATTTAGGCTGGAAAATCATATCAATTAATAAAAAGATCCATATCTTCCGGAGAATGCAGAAAATATGCCATAGCTCAGAAGATCCATAAAAATATCTGTTGGTTTTGGGAGATCGCCATCATCAACGAAAAAAAATAAGAGAAGACAAAATTGTGTCAAAAAATCATAACAATTAAAAAACCGATCGATAGCTTCCAGAAAATACAGAAAATACAAAAAATAGCCCCGAGTTCAGAAAAATCCACAAAAATGTCTGTTGGAACTAAGAGACTGCCATCTTCTAGTGAAAAATAAGAGAAGGTAAACATAGTCTATAAAAATCATATCATTTAATAAAAATATCCGTATCGACAATAAACGTAGAAAATAACGTCAAGGTTAGAAAAAATTGCAAAAAATTCCGTTGGAACCGGGAGATTTTCAGCTTCAATGGAAAAAATAAGAAAAGACAAAGTTTGGATAGAAAAATCATTTCACTTAATATAAAGTTCTATATATTTTAGAAAATGTAGAAACTAGTCTCGAGCTCAAAAATATCGACAAAAATGTCCGTTGGAACCGGAAAATTTCCATCTTCAATTTAAAAATAAGAGAAGACAAAATTAGCATATAAAAATCATATAATGTAATAAAAAGATCCATATCTTTGATAAATGAAGAAATTGCCTGGAGCAAAAAATCCGTAAAAAATCTATGTTGGAACCGGGAGATCGCCATCTTCAACTGCAAAATAAGAGGAGACAAAATTATGCCAAAATATCATAGCATTTAATAAAACGATCCAAGTATTCCATAAATGGGGAAAATAGGCTGGAGCTCAGAAAAATCCGAAAAAATTTCCATTGGAACCGGGATATTGCCATCTTAAACTAGAAAATAAGAGAAGAAAAATTTAAGCTAGAAAAATCATATCATTTAATAAAAAGATCCATATCTTTCATAAGATGTAGAAAATAGCACCAAGCTCGGAAAATGAGATATAAAAATCTTTTTCAGTTGAAGATGGCGATATCCCTATTACACTAGATATTTTTATAGATAAAGATGGTGATTTTCTGTTTTCAAATTTTGTCTTCTCTTATATTTCAGTTGAAGATGGCGATTTTTCGGTTCCAACAAACATTTTTTGGCCTAACTTTGTTTTCCCCAATATCATTTAATAAAACGACCCATATCTTCCAGAAAATGTGGAAAAAGACCAGATCTTAGAAATATCCGCAAAAATGTCCCTTGGAACCGGGAGATCGCCAAATTCAACTGAAAATAAGAGACGACAAAATTAGGCCAAAAATCATATCAATTAATTAAACGGTCCATATCTTCTAAAAAAAGTGGAAAAAATCCTGGAGCTCAGAAAAATCCGCAAAAATGTCCTTTGGGACCAAGAGAATGCCATCTTCAACTAAAATATAAGAGAAGACAAAATTTGGTTATAAAAATCATTTCATTTAATAAAAAGCTCCATATCTTCCATAAAATTTAGAAAATAGCACTGAGCTCAGAAAAATCCGCAAAAAATGTAAGTTGGAACACCAGGAGATGGCATCTTCAACTTGAAAATAATAGAAGGCAAACTTAAGCTATAAAAATCATATCATTTAATAAAAAGATCCATATCTTCTATAAAATACATAAAATAGCACCGAGCTCAGAAAATCCAAAAAAAAAACGTCTGTTGGAACCGGGAGATCGCTATGTTCAACTTAAAAATAATAGAAGACAAAATTTGGCAATAAAAATCATATCATTTAACATAAAAATTCTTATTTTCCATAAAATGTAGAAAGTATCCCTAAGCTCAGAAAAATCCGCAAAAATATCTGTCGGAACCGGGAGATCGCTAAATTTAAAAAAATTGAAACAAAATTTGGCCAACAAATCATATCATTTAATAAAACGGTCGATATCTTCCAGATAATACAGAAACTAGTGCAGGGCACAGAAAAATCCACAAAAATATCCGTTGAAACCTGGAGATCACTAAATTTAACAATTAAAAAAACAAAATTCAGCCAAAAATCATATTATTTAATAAAACGGTCAATATCTTCCAGATAATACAGAAAATAGCTAAGAGCTAAGAAAAATCCACAAAGATATTCGTTGGAACCGGGTGATCGCCATCATCAACGAAAAATATGAGAAGATAGAATTTGGCCAAAAATCATATCATTTAATAAAACATTTAGAAAATACAGAAAATTGCCTCGATGTCAGAAAAATTCTCAAAAACATCCGTTGGAACTTGAGACCGCCATCTTCAAGTGAAAAATAAGAGAAGACAAAATTAGGCTAGAAAAATCATATCATTTAATAAAAATACATATCTTCTCGAAAATGCAGAAAATACCCCCAAGCTTAGAAAATCCGCAAAAATAGCTGTTGGATTCGAAAGATCGCCATATTCAATTGAAAAATAAGAGTAGTCATAATGAAGCCAAAAAATCATATTATTTAATAAAAAGATACATATCTTCCACAAAAAGTAGAAATAGGTTCGAGTTCAGACAAATCTGTAACAATGTTCGTTGGTACGTGGAGATGTCTATCTTCAACTGAAAAATAAGTGAAGAAAAAATTAGGCTATAAAAATCATATGATTTAATAAAAAGATCCATATCCCATAGAAATTTAAAAATACACTCGAGCTCAGACAAATCTGCAAAAATTTCTATTGTAGCTGGGAGGTCGCCATCTTCAACTCAAAAATAAGAAAGCACAAAATTAGGCAATAAAATAATATATTTCAATACAAAAGATACAAATCTTCCAGAAAATGCAGAAAATTGTCCTGAGCTCAGAAAAATATGCAAAAATGTGCGTTTGAACCGGAAGATCGCCGTCTACAATTGAAAAATAAGAGAATAGAAAATTAGGCCAAAATCGAATCATTTAATAAGAAGATCAATATCTTTCAGAAAATTTAGGAAATATCCCCGAGCTTAGAAAAATCAGCGAAAATATCCGTTGGAACCGGGAAATCGCCATCTTCAACTGAAAAATAACAGAAGAGAAACTTAGGTTATAAAAATCATATCATTTAATAAAACATCCAAATCTTCCAGAAAATGTAGAAAATAATCCAAGCTCAAAAAAATCTGCAACAATATCCGATGGAACTGGGAGATCGCCATCTACAATTTAAAAATAAGAGAAGACATAATTAAGATTTAAAAATCATATCATTAAATATAAAGATCCCTATCTTACAAAAAATGTCAAATATATCGCTGAGCTCAGAAAAATCTGTAAACATGTCCGTTGGAACTGGGAGATCGCCATCTTCAACTGAAAAAAGAAAGGCAAAATAAGGCCAAAATCATTTCATTTAATAAAAAGATCAATATCTTTCAGAAAATGTAAAAAATAGTCCAAAGCTCAGAGAAGTCCACAAAATGTCCATTGGAACCAGGAGAATGTCATATTCAACTGAAATATATTAGAAGATAAAATTAGGCTAAAAAAATCATACCATTTAAAATAAATATCCATATTTTACAGAAAATGTAGAAAATAGCCCCGAGCTTAGAAAAATCTGCCAAAAAATAAGTTGGGATCGGGAGATCGCCTTCTTCAACCGAAAAAAGAAAAGAACAAAATTAGTCCAAAAATAATATCATTTAAAAAGTAAGTTGGAACCAAGAGATCGCCTTCTTCAACCGAAAAAAGAGAACAAATTTAGTCCATACATAATATTATTTAATAAAAAATACGTATCTTTCAGAAAAATGTTGAAAACAGACTAGAGCTTAGAAAAATCTGCAAAAAAGTCTGTTGGATCCGGGAGATCGCCATCATCAAATGAAAAATAAGTGATGACATAATTAGGCTATAAAAATCATATCATTTATAAAGAGCCATATCTTACAGAAAATGTAGAAAATAGCTTGTAGCTCAAACAAATCCACAAAAATATCCGTTGGAACCAAGAGAAGACCAAATTAAATAAAAAAAATCGTCTCAAACGATACATATCTTCCAGAAAATGTAGAAAATAGTCCCGAGCCCATGAAAATTCGCAAAAATTTTCGTTTGAACCAGGAGACGACATCTTCAACTGAAAAATAAGAGAAGATAAACTTAGACGATAAAAATCATATCATTTTAAAAAAGATCCATAAACGTCCATAAAATTTAGAAAATATCACCGAGCTCAGCAAAATCCGAAAAAATGTCCATTTGAACCGAGAGTATGCCATCTTCAAAAGAAAAATAAGAGAAGACAAAATTAGAACCTAAAAATCGTATCATTTAATATATAGACCCATATCTTCCATAAAATGTAGAAAATAGCACCAAATTAGAAAACAATCTACAAAAAATGTCCGTTGGAATCGGGAGATTGCCATGTTCAACTGAAATAATAAGGGAAGACAAAATTATGCGATAAAAATCATTTCACTTAATATAAAGATCCATATCTTACACAAAATGTAGAAAATAGCCCGAAGCTCATAAAAATCCCCAATAACATCTGTTGGAACCGAGAGATTTCTATCTTTAAAGAAAAATATGCGAAGATAAAATTAAACCAAGAAATTATATCATTTATTAAAACGATCCATATTTTCCAGAAAATGTAGAAAAATAACCATGATCTCAGAAAAATCAGCAAAATGTCAGTTGGAAAGTGAGATTGCCATCTTCAACTTAAAACTAAGAAAAGACAAAATTAGGCCAAAGATGGTATCATTTGATAAAATGATCCATATCCTCCAGAAAATGTAGAAAATAGCCCCGAGCTCCGAAAAATCGGTAAAATACTAGTTGGAATCAGGAGATTGGAATTTTCAACTTAAAAATAAGAGAAAACAAAATTAGGCCAAAAAATCATAATATTTAATAAAAAATTTGATATCTTCTAGAAAATTCAGAAAATAGCTCAGAGTTCAGAAAAATCCACAAAAAATGTCCGTTGGAACTGGTAGACCGCCATCTTCACATGAAAAAAGAGAGAAGATAAATGTAGGCTATAAAAATATTATCCTTGTAAAAATATTCATCTCGACAATAAAACACAGAAAATAGCGTCGAGTTTAGAAAAATTCGCAAAAATTTCCTATAGAAAAATAAGAGAAGCTAAATTTCGTATTGAAAAACCAGGAGATCGCTATCTTCAATTGAAAAATAAGAGATGACATAATATAGAAAAATCAAATCATTTAATAAAAAGATCATATCCTATATAAAATGTAGGAACTAGTTTTGGCCTAAGAAACATCGGCAAAAATGTCAGTTGGAACCGGGATATTGCTATCTTCAACTGAAAAATAAGAGAAGCCAAAATTAGCCTATAAAAATCTTATAATGTAATAACATATCCATATCTTCGAGAAAATGTTGAAAATAGCTCTGAGCTCAGAAAAATCCGCAAAAATGTCCGTTGGAACCAGGAGATTGCCAACTTCAACTGAAAAATAAGAGGAGACAAAATTAAGCCAAAAACATATCATTTAATAAAACTATCCATGTCTTTCAAAAATGTGGACAATAGACCGAAGCTCATAAAAATCTGCAAAAATTTCCATTGGAATCGGGAGATCGCCATCAACTTAGGTTATAAAAATCATATCATTCAATAAAACATCCATATCTTCCAGAAAATGTAGAAAATAATCCCGAATTCTGAAAAGTCTGCAACAATATCCGATGGAACCGGGAGATCGCCACTACAACTGAAAAATAAGGGAAGACAAAATCAGGATTTAAAAATTATATCATTTAATATAAAGTTCCATATCTTACAGAAAATGTAAAATATCGCGTCGAGCTCAAAAAAATCCGCTAAAATGTCTTTGGAACTGAGAGATCGTTGTCTTCAACTAAAAAAGGGAACGACAAAATTAGGCGAAAAAATCATATAATTTAACAAAAAGATCCATATGTTCCAGAAATATAAAAAATAGTCCGAAGATCAGAGAAGTCTACAAAATGTCCATTGAAATCGGGAGATCGTCATATTCAAATGAAAAAAAATAAGAGAATATAAAATTAGGCTACAAAAATCATATCATTTAATATAAAGATCTATATCTTACAGAAAATGTAGAAAATAGCCCCGAGCTTAGAAAAAACCGTAAACGAATCCGTTGGAACGTAGAGATCATCTTCTTCAACAAAATGTAGAACAGAAGACAAAATTAGGTTTTAAAAATCATATCATTTATAAAGATTCATATCCTACAGAAAATGTAGAAAATAGCACGTAGCTCAAAAATCCGCAAACAAGTCCGTTGGAACCAAGCGATCACCATCTTCAACGAAAAATAAGATAAGCCAAAATTAGGCAAAAAATCATATCAAACGATCCATATCTTCCCGAAATTGCAGAAAATATCCCCAAGCTCATAAAAATTGCAAAAATTTTCGTTTGAACCGGAGATGCCATCTTCAACTGAAAAATAAGAGACGATAAATTGAGACGATAAAAATCATAACATTTAATAAAAAAGATCCATATCTTCCATAAAATTTAGAAAATAGCACCGAGCACAAAAAATTGCAAACAAATGTCAGTTGGAACCAAGAAATCGCCATTTTCAATAAAAAAATAAGAGAAGACAAAATTAAAACCTAAAAATCATATCATTTAATATAAAGATCCATATCATACAGAAAATGTAGAAATTATCCTGGAGTTCATTTAAATCCCGTTGGAGCCGGGAGATCGATATGTTCAACGATAAGAATAAGGGAGGAAAAAATTAAACCAAAAAATTATATCATTTAATAAAATGATCCATATCTTCCAAAAAAGACAGAAAATAGCACCGATCTCAGAAAAATCGGCATAATGTCAGTTGGAACAATGAGATCGCCATCTTCAAATTAAAAGTAAGAGAAGACAAAATTAGGCCAGAGATGAAATCATTTAATAAAAAGATCAATATCTTGCCAAAAATGCAGAAAATAGCCCCGAGCTTAGAAAAATCGGCAAAATGTCAATTGGAACAGGCGGATCAGAATTTTTAACTTTAAAAAAGACAAAACATAATTAGGTCAAAAAACCATATCATTCAATAAAACCAATCATATCTTCCGGATACTGTAGAAAATAGGCCGGTGCTAAGAAAAATCTGCAAAATTATCTGATGGAACCAGGAGATCGTCATCTTCAACTGAAAAATAAGAAAAGCAAAACTTAGGTTATAAAAATCATTTGATTTCATAAAAGGCTCCATATCGTCCAGAAAATGTAGAAAAATAGCTTCGAGCTCAGAAAGATCCGTAAAAATGTCTATTGTAACGAGGAGATCGCCATCTTTAATAGAAAAATAAGAGAAGACAAAATTAGGGTAAGAAAATCATATCCTTTAATATCATAAAAAGGAACATATCTTCAAGAAAATGTAGAAATAGCCCCAAGCTTAGAAAAATCTGCAAAAATGTCCGTTGGAAACTGGAGATCACCATCTTCAAACAGAAAATAAGAAAAGACAAAATTATGCCAAAATATCATATCATTTAATAAAACAATCCATATCTTCCAAAAATGGGGAAAATAGGCCAGACTTAGAAAAATCCGCAAAAATGTCCATTGGAGCTGGATGATCGCCATCTTCAACTGGAATATAAGAAAAGACAAAATTAGGCCAAAAATTATATCATTTAATAAAAAGATCGTCATCTTTAGCTAGAAAAATAAAAAAGACAAATTTAGGATAGAAAAATCCTAGCAATTAACAAAAAGATCCATATCTTTCATAAAATGTATAAAATAGCACCAAGCTCTGAAAAATGATATACAAAAATCTTTTCAGTTGATGATGGAGATATCCGGTTACAACAGACATTTTTATAGATTAAGATGACGATTTCCATGTTCTGAATTTTGTCTTCTCTTATCATTCAGTTGAAGATGGAAATTTCCGGTTCCAACAGACATTTTTTGGCTTAATTTTGTCTTCTTTAATATCATTTAATAAAATGATACATATATTCCATAAAATATGGAAAATATCACGGAGGTCAGAAATATCCGCAAAAATGTTCGTTGGAACCGAGAGTCACCAGCTTCAAATGGAAATTAAGAGAAGACAAAATTAGGCCAAAAAAATCATATCATTTATTAAAACGTTCCATATCTTCCAAAAAATGTGGAAAATAGCCTAGAGCTCAGAAAAATCCGCAAAATTTTCCTTTGGGACCGAGAGAATGCCATCTTCAACTGAAATATAAGAGAAGACAAAATTAGTCCAAAAATCACATCATTCTCTATAAAGATCGCCATCTACAACTGGAAAATAAGAGAAAACAAACTTAATTTATTAAAATAATATCATTCAATAAAAAGATCCATATCTTCCATAAAATAAAGAAAATAGCACATCGCTAAGAAAATCTGCAAAAATATCAGTTATAACTGGGAGATCGCTATGTTCAACTGAAAAATTAGAGAAGACAAAATTAGGCAATAAAAATAATATTATTTAATATAAAGATACTTATTTTCTATAAAAAGTAGTAAATATCCCCGAGTTCAGAAAAATACGCAAAAATATCCACCAAAACTGGGAGAGCGCAAAATTTAACGAAAAACAAAGAAGACCAAATTAGCCCAAAATAGCATATAAAACAACCGATATCTTCCAGATAATACAAAAAATAGCTAAGAGCTCAGAAAAATCCTCAAAAATATTTATGGGAACCAGGAGATCGCCATCATCAACGAAAAATCTAAGAGAAGACAAAAGTAGACAAAAAATCATCGCAATTAATAAAAAGATCGTTATCTTCCAGAAAATACAGAAAATAGCCTCGAGGTCAGGAAAATCTGCAAAGATTTCCGTTGGAACTGGGAAACCGCCATTTTCATGTCAAAAATAAGAGAAGACAAAGTAGGCTACAAAAATCATATCACTTAATAAAAAATCCATATTTATAATAAATTGTAGAAACTAGCCTCGAGTTCAGAAACATCCGATAAAATTTCCATTGGAACCAGGAGATGATTGCCACTATCAATTGAAAAATAAGAGAAGACAAAAATAGGTTAGAAAAAATCATATCATTTATTAAAAAGAGCCATATCTTATGGAAAATGTAAAAATAGTCTAGAGTTCAGAAATATCGGCCAAAATGTACATTGGATCTAGGAAATCACCATCTTCAACTGAAAAATAAGAGAAGACAAAATTAGGCTACAAAAATCATATAACGTAATAAAAAGATCCATAGCTTCCAGAAAATGTAGAAAATAATCCCGAGCTTAGAAAATCCGAAAAACTGTCCGTTGGAACCGAGAGATCGCAATCTTCAAACTGGAGAAATAAGAGAAGACAAAAATAGGCCAAAATATCATATTATTTAATAAAACGATACATATCTTCCAAAAATGTGGAAAATAGGCCGGAGCTCAGAAAAATAGGCAAAAATCTATGTTGGAACAGGGTGATCGCCATCTTCAACTGGAATATCAGATATCACAAAATTAGCCCAAAAATCATATCATTTAATAAAATTATCGTCATCTTCAATTCAAAAATAAGAGAAGAATAATTTAGGATAGAAAAATCATATCAATTAATAAAAAGATCCATATCTTTCATAAAATGTTTAATTAGCACCAAACTCAGAAAATGATATATAAAAATCTTTTCAGTTGAAGATGGCGATATTTCGGTTACAACATTTTTAAAGTTGAAGATGGTGATTTCCTTGTTCTGAATTTTGTATTCTCTTATATTTCAGTTGAAGATGGCGATTTCCCGGTTCCAGCGGACATTTTGGCCTAATTTTGTATTCTCTGATAACATTTAATACAAAGAACCATATATTCCAGAAAATATGGAAAATAACCCGGAGCTTAAAAATATCCTCAAAAATATCTGTGGGAACATGCATCTCGCCAACTTCAACTGGAAATTATGAGAAGAAAAAAATTAGGCCAAAAATCATATCATTTAATAAACGTTCCATACCTTCGAGAAAATGTGGAAAATAGCCCGGAGCTCAAAAAAATCCGCAAAAAATTACTTGGGCACCGAGAGAATGCCATCTTTAAGTGAAACATAGGAGGAGACAAAATTAGACCAAAAATCATTTCATTTAATATAAAAATCGCCAATCCATATCTTCCAGAAAATGTGGAAAATAGCACAGAGCTCAGAAAAATCTGCTAACATGTCTGTTGGGACCGAGAGAATGCTATCTTCTAATGAAATATAAGAGAGACAACAATAGGCCAAAAACCATATCATTCAATATAAAGGTCGCCACCTTCAACGGGAAAAATAAGAGAAGACAAACTTAGGTTATAAAAATCATATTATTTAATAAAAAGATTCATATCTTCCATAAAATGTAGAAATAGCTCAGAGCTCAGAAAAATCCGTAAAATTGTCTGTTGGAACAGAGTGATTGACATCTTCAATAGAAAAATGAGAGAAGACAAAATAAGAACAAAAAATCATTTCATTTAATATATAGACACATATCTTCCATAAAATGTAGAAAATAACACCAGCTCAAAAAATCTGCAAAAATGTCTGTTGGAACCGGGGATCGCCATGTTCAACTAAAAAATAAGAGAAGACAAAATTATGCTATAAAATCATATCATTAACATAAAGATCCATATATTATAGAAAATGTAGAAAATAGCCCGGAGCTTATAAAAATCTGCAAAAGTGGCCGTTGAAACCGGGAGATCGCTATCTTAAACGAAAAAAAATAAGAGAAGACAAAATTAAACGAAAAATATATCATTTAATAAAACGATCCATATCTTCCTAAAAATGCAGAAAATAGCCCCTGATAAAATTAAATTGGGAACGGCGAGATCGCCATCTTCAACTTAAAAAGAGAGAAGATAAAATTAGGCCAAAGATAATATCATTTAATAAAAAGATCCATATCCTCCAATAAATGCAGAAAATAGCCATAAGCTCAGAAAAATCGGCAAAATGTCAGTTGGAACCTGGAACTGGGAGATCGGAATTTTCAACTTAAAAAATAAGAGAAAACAACATTAGGCCAAAAAATGATATCATTTAGTAAAACTATTCATATATTCCAGATAATTTAGAAAATAGGTCGAAGCTCCGAAAAATCCGCAAAAATGTCCGATGGAACTGGGAGGTCACATATTCAATTGAAAAATAAGATAATCAAAACTTAGGTTATAAAAATCATATCATTTAATAAAAAATCTCCATATCGTCCAGAAAATATAGAAAATAGCCTTGAGCTTAGAAAAATCATCTAAAATTTCTGTCGGAACGAGGAGATCGCCATCTTCAAGAGAAAAAATAAGAGGAGATAAAATTAGGGTATGAAAAATCATATCATTTAATAAAAATATACATGTCTTCCAGAAAATGTAGAAAATAACACCAAACTAAGAAAAATCCGCAAAAATATCCGTTGGAACCGGGAGATTGCACTCTTTAACATAAAAATATGAGAAAACAAAATTAGGCCAAAAAATCATATCATTTAATAAAACGATCCATATCTTCTAGAAAATTTAAAAAATAGCCCGGAGCTCAGAAAATCTGCTAAAATATCCGTTGGAACAGGGAGATTGCCATCAACTGAAAGCTAAGAAAAGTCAAAATTAGGGCAAAAAATCATATCATTTAATAAAAAGATCCATATCTTCCAAAAATATGCAAAATTTCTCCGAGTCAAAAAAATCCGCAAAAATGTCTGTTGAAACCGGAAAATCGACATATTCAACTGAAAAATATGAGAAGAGAAAATTAGGCCGAAAAATTGTATCGGTTAATAAAAATAAATATATCTTCCAGAAAATTTAGAAATAGCCCCAAACTCAGAAAAATCCTCAAAAATGTCTGTTGGAACTTGGAGATCGCCATCTTCAACGGAAAAATAAAAGAGGTAAAAATTAGGCAAAAATATCATTTCATTTAATAAAACAATCCAAATCTTCCAAAAATGTGGAAAATAGGCCAAAGCTCAGAAAAATCTGCAAAAAAGTCCGTTGGACAGGCGATCGCCATCTACAACAGGAAAATAAGAGAAGAAAATTTTAGGCTAGAAAAATCATATCAACTAATAAAAAGTTCCATATCTTTCATAACATGTAGAATAAAACACTAATCTCGGAAAATGATATATAACAATCTTTTAGTTGAAGATGGCGATATTCCAGTAACAACGGACATTTTTATAGATGAATATTGCGATTTCCAGGTTCCGAATTTTGTCTTCTCTTATATTTCTATTGAAGATGGTGATTTTCCGGTTCCAACAGACATTTTTTGGCCTAATTTCATCTTCACTGATATCATTTAATAAAACGATCCATTTATTTCAGAAAATGTAAAAAATAGCCCGGAGCTAAGAAATATCTGCAAAAATGTCTGTTGGCACTGGGTGATCACCAAATTCTATAGGAAAATAAGAGAAGACAAAATTAGGTCAAAAATCATATCATTTAATAAAACAATCATTATCTTCCTGAAAATATGGAAAATAGCCCTGAGCTTATAAAAATCTATTGGGACCGAGAGAATGCCATCTTTAAATGAAATATAAGAGAAGACAAAATTAGGCCAAAAAGCATATCATTCAATATAAAGATCGCCATCTTCAACTGGAAAATAAGAGAAGACAAACTTAGGTTATAAAAATCATCTCATTTAATAAAAAGTTTCATATCTTCCATAAAATGTAGAAAATAGCTCAGATCTCAGAAAAATCCGCAAAATGTCTGTTGGAACCGGGAGATCGCCATTTTCAACTAAAAATAATAGAAGACAAATTTAAGCTATAAAAAGCATATCATTTAATAACAACATACTTATCTTCCATAAAATAAAGAAAATAGTACAGAGTTTAGAAAATCCGCAAAAATGTCAGTTAGAACCGGGAGATCACTATGTTCAATTGATAAATAAAAGAAGACAAAATTAGGCAATAGAAATATATCATTTAATATAAAGATTCTTATTTTCCATAAAATGCAAAAAATATCCCCGAGCTCAGAAAAATCCGCAAAAATATCCGTCAGAACCGAGAGATATCCAAAGTTAACAAAAAAAGAGAAGACAAAATTAGGCCAAAAAATCATATCATTTAATAAAACGATCGATATCTTCCAGATAATACATAAAATAGCCCATATCACATAAAAATCCGCAAAATTATTCTTTGGTTTCAATAGATCACCTTCATCAACGAAAAAAATAAGAGAAGAGAAAATTAGGCCAAAAAATTATAACATTTAATAAAATGATCAATATCTTCCAGAAAATACAGAAAATATCCCCAAGTTAGGAAAAATCAGCAAAAATGTCCGTTGGAAACAGGAAGCCGGCATCTTCAAGTAAAAAAAAGAGAATACAATTTTAGAGTATAAAATCATATCATTTAATAAAAAGATCAATATCTACAATAAAACATAGAAATAGCCTTGCATTTAGAAAAATAAGCAAAAATTTCCGTTTGAACCGGGAGATCGCCATCATCAATTGAAAATAAGAGACGACAACATTACGCTAGAAAAATCATATCATTTAATAAAAAGATCTTTATCTTACAGAAAATGTATAAAATAGGATCGAGCTCAGAAATATCGGCGAAAATATCCGTTGGAACCGGGATATTGCCATCTTATACTTAAAAATAAGAGAATAGGCTACACAAAACATATAATGTAATAAAAATATCCATATCTTCCAGAAAATTTAGAAAATAATCCCGAGCTCAGAAAAATACGCAAAAATGTCTTTTGGAGCCGGGAGATCGCAATCTTCAACTGGAAAATATGAGAAGACAAAATTAGGCCAAAATATCATATTATTTAATAAAACGATCCATATCTTCCAAAAATGTGGAAAATAGTCCGGAGATAAGAAAAATCCGCAAAATTGCCCATTGGAACCGGATGGTCGCCATGTTCAACTGGAATATAAGAGAAGACAAAATTAGGCCAAAAATCATATCATTTAATATAAAGATCGCCATCTTCAAGTGGAAAATAAGAGAAGACAAATTTAGGCTTGAAAAATCATATCATTTAATAAAAAGATCGATATCTTTTATAAAATGTATAAAAGAGCACTAAGCTCAGAAAATGATAAATAAAAATCTTTTCAGTTGAAAATGGCGATATCCTGGTTACAATGAACATATTTATAGATGAAGATGTCAATTTTCTGGTTCCGAATTTTGTCTTCTTATATATTTCAGTTGCAAATGGCGATT
Source organism: Scilla litardierei (assembly GCA_030789695.1). Lineage (NCBI taxonomy): Eukaryota > Viridiplantae > Streptophyta > Magnoliopsida > Asparagales > Asparagaceae > Scilla > Scilla litardierei. The sequence goes on from CM061133.1 coordinate 120,718,033, forward strand.
TCCCGGTCCAAACGGACATTTTTGGCCAAATTTTGTCTTTGCTGACAGCATGTAATAAAACGATCCATATATTTCAGAAAATATGGAAAATATCTCGAAGCTCGGAAATATCCGAAAAAATGTCCGTTGGAATCGGGAGATGCCATGTTCAACTAAAAATAAGAGAAAACAAAATTTAGCAATAAAAATCATATCATTTAATATAAAGATTTTAATTTACAATAAAATATAGAAAATATTCCCGAGCTCAGAAAAATCCGCAAAAATATCCATCAAAACCAAGAGATTGCCAAATTTAACAAAAAAATAGAAGACAAAATTAGGGCAAAAATCATATCATTTAATAAAACGATCGATATCTTCTAGATATTACAGAAAATAGACCATAGCTTAAAATCCACAAAAATATCTGTTGGTTCCAGGAGATTGCCATCATCAATGAAAAAATAAGAGAAGACACAATTACGTCAAAAAATCATAACAATTAATAAACCATCGATAGCTTCCAGAAAATACAGAAATTAGCCCCGAGTTCAAAAAATCCGCAAAAATGTCCGTTGGATCTTCCAGCGAAAAATAAGAGAAGATAAACGTAGGCTATAAAAATCATATCATTTAATAAAAATATCCATATCGACAATAAAACGCAAAAAATAACGTCAAGTTCAGAAAAAATCGCAAAAATTTCCTTTGGAACCAGGAGATTGCCATCTTCAATGGAAAAATAAGAAAAGACAACGTTAGGATAGAAAAATCATATCATTTAATAAAAAAAATCTATATCTTACATAAAATGTAGAAACTAGTTTCGAGCTCAGAAATATCGGCAAAAATGTCCGTTGGAACCGGGGAATTTCCATCTTCAACTAAAACATAAGAGAAGGGAAAATTAGCATACAAAAATCATATAATGTAATTAAAAGATCCATATCTTCGATAAATGTAGAAAATAGCCTCGAGCTAAAAATCTGTAAAAATGTCTAATGGAACCAGGAGATCGCCATCTTCAACTGCAAAATAAGTGGAGACAAAATTATGCCAAAATATCATATCATTTAATAAAATAATCCATGTCTTCCAAAATGGGGAAAATAGGCTAGAGCTCAGAAAAAACCGCAAAAATTTCCATTGGAACCATGATATTGCCATCGTCAACTAGAAAATAAGAGAAGAAAAATTTAGGCTAGAAAAATCATATCATTTAATAAAAAAGATCCATATCTTTCGTAAAATGTAGAAAATAGCACCAAGCTTGGAAAATGAGATATAAAAATCGTTTTCAGTTGAAGATGGCGATATCCCTATTATAATGGACATGTTTATAGATGAAGATGGTGATTTCCTATTTTTGAAATTTTTTCTTCTCTTATATTTCAGTTGAAGATGTCGATTTCCCTGTTCCAACAAACATTTTTTGGTCAAATTTTGTTTTCCCCAATATCATTTAACAAAATGATCCATATCTTCCAAAAAATGTGAAAAAGATCGGATCTTAGAAATATCCGCAAAAATGTTCGTTGGAACAGGGAGATCTCCAACCTCAAATAGGAAATAAGAGACGACAAAATTAGGCTAAAAATCATATCAATTAATTAAACGGTCCATATCTTCTAGAAAATGTGGAAAAATCCTGGAGCTCAGAAAAATCCGCAAAAAATGTCCTTTGGGACCAAGAGAATGCCATCTTCAACTAAAATATAAGAGAAGACAAAATTTGGTTATAAAAATCATTTCATTTAATAAAAAGCTCCATATCTTCCATAAAATTTAGAAAATTGCCCCGAGCTCAGAAAAATCTGCAAAAATTTAAGTTGGAACACCAGGAGATCGCATCTTCAACTTGAATATAATAGAAGACAAACTTAAGCTATAAAAATCATATCATTTAATAAAAAGATCCATATCTTCTGTAAAATAAATAAAATAGCACCGAGCTCAGAAAATCCAAAAAAATGTCTGTTGGAACCGGAAGATTGCTATGTTCAGCTTAAAAATAATAGTAGACAAAATTTGGCAATAAAAATCATATCATTTATCTTAAAATTTTTATTTCCATAAAATGTAGAAAGTATCCCCAAGCTCAGAAAAATCCGCAAAAATATCTGTCGGAACCTAGAGATTGCTAAATTTAACAAAAAAATAAAATAAAATTTCGCCAACAAATCATATCATTTAATAAAATGATCGATATCTTCCAGATAATATAGAAAATAGTCCAGGACTCGGAAATATCCACAAAAATATCCATTGAAACCAGGAGATCGCTAAATTTAAAAGTTAAAAACACAAAATTCGGCCAAAAACTCATATCATTTAATAAAACGATCGATATCTTCCAGATAATACAGAAAATAGCCAAGAGCTAAGAAAAATCTGCAAAAATATCCGTTGAAATCAGGAGATCGCCATCATTAACGAAAAAAATATAAAATTTGGCCAAAAATTATATCATTTATTAAAACGACCGATATCTTTCAGAAAATACAGAAAATCGCCTCGATGTCAGAAAAATTCGCAAAAACATCCGTTGGAACTGGGAGATTGCCATCTTCAAGTGAAAAATAAGAGAAGACAAAATTAGGGTAGAAAAATCATATCATTTAATAAAAAATCTATATTTTCTCGAAAATGCAGAAAGTAGCCCCAAGCTCAGAAAAATCTGCAAAGATGTCCATTGGAACCGAAAGATCTCCATATTCCACTGAAAAAAGAGAAGACAAAATTAAGCCAAAATATCATATAATTTAATAAAAAGATACCTATCTTCCACAAAAAGTAGAAATAAGCCCGAGTTCAGAAAAATCGGCAACAATGTCCGTTGGTACGTGGAGATCGCCATCTTCAACTGGAAAATAAGTGAAGACAAAATTAGGCTATAAAAATCTTATGAATTAATAAAAAGATCCATATCCTATAGAAAATTTTAAAATACACTCGACCTCAAAAAAATCTGCAAAAATTTCTATTGCAACTAGGAGGTCGCCATCTTCAACTGAAAAATAAGAAGTGACAAAATTAGGCAATAAAATAATAAATTTCAATATAAAAGATCCAAATCTTCCAGAAAATGAAGAAAATAATCCTGAGTTCGGAAAAATACACAAAAATGTCCGTTGAACTGGGAGATCGCCATCTTCAATTTGAAAAATAAGAGAATTGAAAAATAGGCCAAAAATCATATCATTTAATAAAAAGATCAATATCTTTCAGAAAATTTAGGAAATAGCCCCGAGCTCAGAAAAATCAACGAAAATATCCGTTGGAACCAGGAGATCGCCATCTCCAACTGAAAAATAAGAGAAGATAAACCTAGGTTATAAAAAATCATATCATTTAATAAAACATCCAAATCTTCCAGAAAATGTAGAAAATAATCCAAGCTCAGAAAAATCTGCAACAATATCTGATGGAACCTTGAGATCGCCATCTACAATTGAAAACTAAGAGAAGACAAAATTAGGATTTAAAAATCATATTATTAACTATAAATATCCATATCTTTCAAAAAAATGTCAAATATAGCGCTGAGCTCAGAAAAATCTGTAAAAATGTCCGTTGGAACTGGGAGATCGTCATCTTCAACAGAAAAAAGAACGGCAAAATAAGGCCAAAAATCATCATTTAATAAAAATATCCATATCTTCCAAAAAAATGTAAAAAATAGTCCAGAGCTCAGAAAAGTTCGCAAAATGTCCATTGGAACAGGGAGATTGTCATATTCAACTAAAAAATAAGAGACAATAAAATTAGGCACAATAAAATTAGGCTATAAAAATCATACCATTTAAAATAAAGATCCATATGTGACAGAAAATGTAGAAAATAGCCCCAAGCTTAGAAAAATTTGCTAAAAAGTAAGTCGGAACCTAGAGATCGCCTTCTTCAATCGAAAAAAGAAGAGAACAAAATTAGTCCAAAAATAATATCATTTAATAAAAAATACGTATCTTTCAGAAAATGTAGAAAATAGACCCGAGCTCAGAAAAATTCGCAAAAAAGTCTGTTGGATCCGGGAGATCGCCATCATCAAATGAAAAATAAGTGATGATAAAATTAGGCTATAAAAATCATATCATTTATAAAGAACAATATGTTACAGAAAATGTAGAAAATAGCTTGTAGCTCAAACAAGTCCACAAAAATGTTTGTTGGAACCAAGAGGTCGCCATCTTCAACAAATAAATAAGAGAAGAGAAATTAAGCCAAAAAATCATCTCAAATGATACATATCTTCTAGAAAATGTAGAAAATAGCCCCGAGCCCATGATAATTTGCAAAAATTTCGTTTGAACCAGGAGACACCATCTTCAACTGAAAAATAAGAGAAGATAAACTTAGACGATAAAAATCATATCATTTAATAAAAAGATCCATAACTTCCATAAATTTAGAAAATATCACCGAGCTCAGAAAAATCCAAAAAAATGTCCGTTTTAAACGAGAGATTGCCATCTTCAAAAGAAAAATAAGCGAAGTCAAAATTAGAACATAAAAATCATATCATTTAATATATAGACCCATATCTTCCATAAAATGTAGAAAATAGCACCAAATTAGAAACCAATATGCAAAAAATGTCTGTTAAAACCGGGCGATTGCCATGTTCAGCTGAAACACGGATCTCGCGGCCTCCTGACGTCGCTACCGTTACCGTTGTCGCTGCCGTTTCGTTGCGCTGCTCGCAATCGAGGCGACCCCAATGCCGTTACCGTTTTGCTACGCTACCCGCAGCCGGAACGATCCCGATGCGACTTCCTTACTGCTCTACCTGTAGTTGATGAACCGGAGACGACATGGTCCAGCATAGTTTTCCAGACCCAACGTCAGACTCGTGCGTGTTCGTCGCTCTAGGTTGGTTCCCCTCACTCGTAGAAACTCACACCGTAAGACATCAAAACCTAAATAAAAATCGGCAACTTAAACAACTAAATTTATTTTACGCTCCTTTAAAACGTGTGAAACCGTTGATCGACGATCGGACATTTTAGTTGTGCACATAGGATAGAATCATCGGATAGGCTGAACATTTCAAACTGGACTTGAAACTTGATAGGGTAGCCACGATCAACTTAGAGACAACTTAATAGGGTTTGCTAAACTGGTCCTGACACCTGCCGTTGACTTGTGACAGCGGACCCTGACCGATGCGCTGCTAGAGACGAGACGCTTCCGACGTTCTTCTTGTCACCGCAGGCAAGTGTACCCACTTGCGTAGTTACGGTCAAGTCTAGGCCACTTCTTTCTTAAAACTGTAAATTGTTGAACAAGAGAACTGGACTTGAAATGATAGCGTCCGGGACCCCCTCACGATAGCCTAGACTTAACAATGAAGTCTAGGTATAAAATGAAAACAAGCTATGAACTATTTGTGTATGTGTGTGGACACCCTAGAACAACTATACACATGTCATGCCATGTAACAACATTCACGACTTGTCTTGCACAGCCTGTCGGGCAATAGGGCACTCTCCGAGACACAGAGAGTGATCCCTCGTATAGATGCACGACCTGCGGGAAGCCCGGCACTCATCGAGTGACCCTTGGCAACCCGCGGGGATTGAGACACCCACCTAGCAGAGTGGGTGATCCTTGTTATAGAACAACCTACAGGGCGCTTGGCACTCATCGAGTGAGTGAGTGACCCTGCAACCTGTGGGGATTTAGAGGCACTCACATAGCAGAGTGAGTGGTCCTCGTCCAGTCTTGTTTTGAGTACTTGGGTTGGGGTAGGGTTGAGCAGCCACTAGGTTAGAGAGTTTGGCCACTTTCTAAACTAAAGGCGTGAACCCTCTCGGTGTCTAGTCGCTTGGTGTCATACGGTCTTGGAGTCGAGTCACTTGGTGTCACACATTTTAGTCTAGTCTTGTCTTGGTAGCTTACGCTACGACTTTTTCCTGCCACGTTTACTTTCTGCACCGTCTTTAAATGTCATGCCGTTGCATCCCTCATTTTAACTACATTAAAATGTCGTCTTTAAATTCTTTTACACTTGCAGTAGAGTCTTCTCACCTTTCCTTGTAGACTTTACCTGACGTACAGTTCCTTTTCTCTTGGGTGTTGTACGTCAGGTACAGAGACAAGTACACAGACGAGCCGGTCTTACTTGAGGACTTGGAGCCGGAGGACGTTGACCCAGATTACGTGCCAGACGAGGACCAGACCTTGAGGTCCCCCATCGTTGCTGACTTACAGAGGTTTACTACTTTTTAGTTTGGGTGCGTAACACCACTTTACTTTCTTCCTAGGTTGGGTGCTTCACACCATTAGTTTCCCTTTCTGCAATTGTAGCCATGCTTGGGCTTCTTGTTAGACTTGTTATACGTTGGATATTATCTCTTTATTAATGAATGCAATTTTCTTTTAGTACTATTATTCTTCAGAACTTTTATATGCTAGAACCTATACTTCTTTTGGTGTACCCCTGCAGACGCTTATTGGGCCCGAGCCACATAGCTCCAGCCTATGCGAACCTTCGTCTCGTCCTCGCACCCGTTTTAGGAAGCGGGGTGTGACAGGTTTAGTGGATATTTTTCAGTAGAAGATGGCAATATCCCTGTTCCCACGGACATTTTTGCCGATATTTCTGAGCCCGAAACTAATTTCTACATTTTCTATAGGATATTAATTTTTTTGTTAAATGATAGGATTTTCCTATACTAATTTTGTCTTCTCTTATTTTCAATTGAATATAGCGATCTCCCAAGTTTTCTATACTAAGTTTGTCTTCTCTTATTTTTCTATAATAAATTTTTGCGAATTTTTCTGACCTCGACACTATTTTCTGCGTTTTATTGTCGATATGAATATTTTTTTAAACGATAAGATTTTTATAGCCTACATTTATCTTCTCTCTTTTTTCACTTGAAGATGGCGGTCTGCCCATTCCAACGGACATTTTTGCGATTTTTCTGAACTCAGAGCTTTTTCTGAATTTTCTGGAAGATATCAATCATTTTATTAAATGTTATGATTTTTGGCCTAATTTTATTTTCTCTTATTTTTAAGTTGAAAATTCCAATCTCCCGGTTCCAACTGATATTTTGTCGATTTTTCGAAGCTCGGGTCTATTTTCTACATTTTCTGGAAGATATGGTTCTTTTTATTAAATGATATCATCTTTGGCCTAATTTTGTCTTTTATTAATTTTAAGTTGAAGATGGAAATCTCACTGTTCCAACTGACATTTTGCCGATTTTTTTTAGATCGGGGCTATTTTTCTGCATTTTCTGGAAGATATAGATCGTTTTATTAAATGATATAATTTCTTGGTTTAATTTTATATTCGCATATTTTTTCGTTGAATATAGCAATCTCTCGGTTCCAACGGAAATTTTTGCAGATTTTTATGAGCTCCGGGCTATTTTCTACATTTTTTGTAAGATATGGATCTTTATAAGGTAACAATAATTATTTCAGGTTCCATGCAAATGTTTTCTATCATGCATAGGGTTCTCGCCTTTAAGACATGGTGAGTGAATCACACCTTTTCACGGGGGTATAACCATGATTGACACTACCCACCGCATACAGGTGGTGCTCTTGAAGGGGGACCCTTTCACACGCTTATTGACCGCTCAACCATAACCCCACCCCAAATGTTCTGCTGGAACACGAGCCAGCCTAATTAAGTTGCACAAGTTCACGAATTCAAGATTTCGCTTTTGAAGCGCACGAATTCACGAACTCATGTATTTTCAAAATGTTCCATTAATGTCCAATCTAACAATGTGTGTACAAGTGCAGTGTGAAGCATGATATACGTGTACAAGCAATTTAAGGCATTTCATAACAAGAAAATTAATTGGTTAATTGATGAACATGTTGCATGTTTGTATTTTTCATTTACAAGTCGAATTGCAATTAAAATGTAATAAATTGTAATAATTCGCACACTTACCTGACTGGGACGGTTTTGGGTGTCCAAGCAATTTTATGGAAAGACGCGACGTATCTGCGTCATTAAATATACGATATTAAGCTAGCCTATCATAACCGATTAAACTAACAACCTATAATACTAACATTTAGCTATAATACTAACATTTAGCTTTAATAGACCCAACCCAAAAACCCAATAATTAATAACTTACCCAATCAAACCCAATACCCATTATGAAACACTCAATTTAAAACCCAACAAGCCAACTAAAGCCCATTAGGATAACTTTATACCCAAAATCCATACCCAATAAACTAATTTCATTTGAAAACATACCCAATAAGCTATACTCAAAAATCCATACCCATTAGCAAAACTTAAACCCAAAAGCCCATACTCAAACTCACTTCATACCCAATACGCAATAATACCCCAAACCCAATAATTTAAAACCCAATAGGCACATACCCAATAAGCTATTAGCAAACGTAAACCCAATAGGAATTTACCTCCTCTTCTTATTCTCTTCCTTCTCTCTTTTATTATTTTCAGTTCTGTCTTCTTTCACTCTTTCAGCTTGCGGATCTCTCCTTTCTTTCTCTCTCTTTTTTGCAACTGATCTTTCCCCTATCTCTTTCTTGCAGGTGGCTCAAGGGGGCGACAGCTAGGGCAGCAAGGGGCAGCGGCCTGGGGTGCGGCGAGCTAGGAGGAGGAAGAGGCACGGGAGAGAGAAGGGGTTTTGGATGTATATTTGATTCGATCTGAAATTGATTTCAGATCTCAATTTTCCCCTTCTCCCCTCCAATTTCTGATTTCTGAATTTGATTTGGGTTTTGATTTTTGGTGAATGTTGATTTGGGTTGTGAAATTGATGTGGATTTGAGTTGAAGTTGATTCTATTTGGGATTTGATGTTAAATTTGGGTTGAATTGGCTCTGGAATTGAAATTGTAGGGGAGATGGGTTGATGGAGGTGATGAACAGGGTGGGGGGAAATTTGCAGGGAGATGGACTTCTGATGTTGCTACCTAACATCGTTGTTTACTGATGTTAAAATACGAACAGTGAAAGGGAGACCAATTGATGAGGGAAGGCTGGACGTGGGGGATGAGATGAATTGAGATCCAAAATGCATGGATCTCACCTGCTAAAGGAAGAAGGAGGCGTTGAAGGGTGTGGGGTTGGGGTAATTAGTTAGGGGTAATCAATTAGGGTTAATAATTAATTAATTATGCCATGGTAAGAATTAAAAATCAGAGACGCGCTCGCGTCGATGCGTAGAAATATGACTTACTTACGAAAATATTCAGACGATCAAAACAACGTACGGGTACACAACAATCATCACGCCTAGAAATACCGCCCGTTACATTCTACCATCTTAAGAAAAATTCCTCCCACAGAATTCTTATCAACTAAGGAGCCGTGAATAAATATGGATAATGTTCTCGCATTTCATCTTTCCGCTACAAGGTGGACTCTCTTGGCGAGTCGTGGTGCCACATCATTTTGACTAGATCAACAGCCCTGTTCTTGAGGACTCTCTGGCATCGATCTAGGATCTCCACTGGTTGCTGCTCGTACGTCAGATCTGACCGAACTGTAATCTCTGAGTAGTCTACAACGTGAGAAGGGTCGCTGATATAACGACAAAGCTGGGACACATGAAAGACGTCATAAACTCCCTCTAAGGATGGTGGCAGTGCTAAGCGATAAGTTACATCTCCAACTTGCTCTAGCACATCGAAGGGTCCAATATATCTCGGACTAAGCTTGCCTCGCTTCCTGAAGCGGATCACTCCTCGATTCAGGGAGATGTTCAGGAATACATGATCTCCCGGCTTAAACTCTAGAGGATGCAGTTTAGCATCTGCCTAATGCTTGTAACAGTCCTGAGCGATCCGAAGCTTGTCTCTAATTTCTCGCACAACATCAACCGCTTCGACTATCATCTCTGGTCCCAATAGCTCTCTATCACTAATGTCATCCCAACTCAGTGGCGATCGACATTTCCTCCCGTAGAGAGCAGCAAATGGCGCCATGTCAATGCTCGCCTGATAGCTGTTGTTGTAGGAGAACTCCACCAGGTGCAGTTGATCCTCCCATGAGCCTTTGAGATCCAGCATGCAGGCTCTCAGCATATCTTCCAAGATCTGAATGGTACGCTATGACTGTCCATCTGTCTGCGGGTGGTACACAGTACTGAATTTTAGACTGGTGGTACCCAAGTTAGTCTGCAGACTCTTCCAGGACTGAGATGTGAATCTCGTATCTCTATCAGATACAATGCTCACAGGAACTCTATGCAGTCATATGATCTCCTACACGATATGTTACACATCACCACTTATACTAGAAAGAACTATAAAGATATGAGTTAGATCATTACCTACATATACTTTCTTGCCAGTATCTCTGTGGATTCACCCACTCGAAATGGTATGAAGTGCGCAGACTTGGTCAATCGATCAAAGATGACCCAGATTGCATCGTTCTGCCTGGTGCTCTGAGGTAAGCCAGTTACGAAGTCCATCGTGATGTGCTGCCACTTTCACTCTGGATTTGGCAAAGGTTATAGCAATCCAACAGTACGATGATGCTCTGCCTTCACTTGCTGGCACACAAGACACTTGGCAATGACCCGTACCACGCTTATCTTTATTCTGTGCCACCAGAAATTCTGACGAAGGTCCTTGTACATCTTCGTACCTCCAGGATGAATAGAATAAGGTGAACTGTGTGTCTCATTCATCAACTCCTCTATAATATCCCATGCAGATACGTAGATCCTACTGCCATATCTCAGCGATCTGTCCTCATGGATAAGAAAATCAGTCCGGAGTCCTGCTTCAACCTGCTCTCTGATCTTTTACAACTTAACATCTCCAGCTTGAGTCGTCTTGATCCGATCTACCATTGTCGACTGAATCTGCATATTCATCAATGATGAGGTGACTCCTGGTAAAACAACTTCGATACACATCCCTTGCAGATCCTGATGTAACTACCACTGAGCTGTAAGAATCATCACCTCTGGTGGACGACGCAAGGCGTCTGGCACGAGATTCACCTTCCTCGGATGATACTGAAGGTCGATGTCGTAGTCAGCCATTAACTCCAACCATCTACGATGTCTCATATTCAGCTCCTTCTGAGTGAATATGTATTTCAAACTTTTGTGATCAGTGAAGATTTTCACTTGCTCACTCAGTAAGAAATGTCGCCAGATTTTCAATGCAAATATGACAGTGGTTAATTCCAAATCATGGGTCAGATAGTTCTTCTTATGAACCCTCAACTGACGCAAAGCATATGCAACCACATGATTGTGCTGATGCAGAACACATCCAAGGCCCTTGCCTGATGCATCACAGAATATCTCGAAGCCTCCACTTCTATCTGGAATAGCCAAGACTGGTGAGATCGTCAGCCTCTCCTTCAGGGTGCTAAAGGCCTGCTCATAAGAATCTAACCAACTGAACTTGATATCCTTTCGTGTCAATCTCGTCATAGGCTCAGCTACCCTCGAGAAGTCCTTGATGAATCTGCGATAATATCATGCCAATCCAAGGAAACTTCTAATATCAGATGCTTATCAAGGTGTAGGCCATTCACTGACTGCCTTGATCTTCTCCAGATCTACTGATATGACAGCTCTTGGTACTACATGCCTATGGAATGTAACTCTGTCCAACCAGAATTTACATTTGCTGAACTTGGCATATAGACTATGACGACAGAGCGTCTCCCAAACCACCTTCAAATGCTCGGTATGCTCCTCCTCGCTCTTCGAATATACCAGGATATTATCTATGAAAATCGCCACGGACTTAACTAGGAAATCATAGAAGATAAGATTCATGAGATTCATGAACATAGCAGGGGTGTTGGTCACACCGAAAGGCATAACCACAAACTCATAATGCCCATACTTGGTCCGAAAGGCTGGTTTGGACACATCTTCCTTCTTGACTTTCACCTGATGGTATCTGCTCCGGAGATCCAACTTTGAGAATACTCTCGATCCACCAATCTGGTTGAAGATGTCGTCAATGCGGGCAACAAGTACTTGTTCTTCACTGTGACCTTGTTCAGCTCCCGATAGTCAATGCACATTCTCCTCGACCGTCCTTCTTCTTCACCAACAAGACAGGTGCACCCCAGGAAGAAACACTGGGATGAATGAAACCCTTCTGTAATAGCTCATTCAACTGCTTCCTCAGCTCTTCTAGCTCTGCAGAAGCCATACGATAAGGCGCCTTTTAAATCGGTTGAGCTCCTGGCATAAGACCAATACCAAACTCAAATGCTCGATCGGGAGGCAGTCTAGCAATGTCTTCCGAGAAGACGTCTTAAAAATATCTCACTACTGCAGGCTTCTCAGGTCTAGCTATCAAAAATACATCAATCAAATCACTCGGCTAAGATCGAAATTTGATAGGCCCAAATGAACGACCTCCACTAACAAACTCGAACACCGGTGATTAGGAATTTCGAATACCACCTTCTTTCTGTGACAGTCGATCGTGGCATAGAAAGATCCTAACCTATCAATGTCGAGAACAACATCAAAGTTGGGTAGATCATGGACAATGAAGTTAGCATGTAACTCATGTCACTAATCACTAACGAACAGGGTCTGCATCCCAATTCAACTTTCACTACACCATTTTCAGTGGTGATATTCCAACACTTGGGGAGAGTGAAAGTGGGAATCGAATGTTCACATATAAACTTCCGGGATAAGATGCACATGGAAGCACCCGAATCAAATAGGGTCAGGGCTGGGTGAGATGATACTAAGATGACACCTTAGATATAATATAACTAAGTTAAGCATGGTGATCAAATCACGCATGAATGTATAAAAGGTAAAGACTAGGTCTAGATGTTCCCTGTGATCACATCCTCAACTTCCGCCTTTACAACTACCATGGTGAACACCCGACGCTTCGGCTTGTTGGCCTGCTGAAAGGCCCTATTCCGCGGAACCATATGTGGTCCACGCTGTCAAGGTGTAGGTACCATCAGCTAAGCAGGTCCAAGTGCTCCAGCAGGTCCAGGTCAAAGTGTCACGGGGGGCAGTCCTTCGCAGTATGATCAGGCAAACCACAAACTAGGCAATGGTTCAGCAGCCTCCTGCAATCCTTCTTCGCATGTCCAGACTTGTCGCAGTAATGTCAAGTCAACTGATCTCGGTTGGGGACGGGTGTGGCTGGCCTCTTGAACTGAGTAGTCTGAACAGGACAAACCATGGGCCTGTGTGCACTCTTTTGCAGCTCCATCAGGCGCTTGCCTGCCTGGCGTGCCTTCTTCTAATTCACGATCAGTTTGTTCTTCTTTGTCGCCACCAGGACGTCCTCATGGGTAGTAAAAGTGGCCGAGGACATCGAAGCATGAATGTCCAAATCTAACCCCTTTAAGAAGTGGTGGGCAGAGTCTGCTGGGTCCGTCACCAGAGTAGGGGCAAAGCGAATCAGCATGGAAAACTCGGTCTCATATTCGTCAATAGTCATGGTGCCATGCTCCAAGATGATGAATCACTACTGCATCTCTCTCTTCTTAGCCTTGGAAAAATACTGGGCATCAAACCTCTGGCGAAAGGTAGCCCATGGAATAGGCTTGGTCAGCCTCGTCTCCTCAGCATCCTACCAGTTGCGGGCATTATCCGTTAGCTGCTTCTTCGCTAACTCCACCCAATCGTTCGGATTGACCTGAACAAGACCCAAGTCATCCACAGTGCAACGAAGCCACTCCTCAGTTGTTAGCAGACCATCTCTTCCAAAGAAACTCTTCGGATGCATCTCTCGAAATTCCTGTCTCCAGGCTCAAAGTGAGGGTGAGCTGGTGCAACTGGTGCAGCCTTCTGTCCCTGCTGAGCCAGATGGTGCTGAACCTCAAGCATCTCTCTCATGACCCCAAGTATCTCGTGGATGTCACCTTCTCTGACTCCGGCGGCATCGGTTCCACATCGAGCATTACGTCTTCCTGCCATTCTGAGACAAGAAAACCTCGAATTAATCTCGTATACGTGATTACTCTAGATGTTTGGCTAATAATAACATTCTTATTGTTCTGAATTTTTGCAAATGTAGGACTTGCATGGGCCACCACTAACTGTAATGCCCCGCTTCCCAGAAAAGATGACGGAAGCGAGAACGTTACGAAGTTCGTATGAACTGGAGCGATGAAGCTCGAGTTCATTAAGCGTCTGTGATAACATCATCACAGGGTTCTTGCATGCAATTAGAACAACTAAATATCATCCAGAAGTCCGTACATGAAAGTAAAATAACAGGGCCCATCATGGCCAAAGAAACTACAACAAAGAACATACCCTACTACAAAATGCTAAAACAAATCCAAGTAGCAACGGAAACAAATCACTAGTCCTCCGCAAGGAGCGACTCCTGGTCAACGAACTCTTGGCTTGCTGGATCGAACGTCTCAAATAACTCCTAGTCCTGGTCCTCAGTCTCATGATCTGACATACATTCCAAAAACATGAATGTATGTCAGCAAGGGTCTGGCAAGTAAAACGGTGAGTTGACCCAAAGCAAGGTGTACAAGTATTAAACAAATTATGAAGTATTAGCAGTTCTAATGTCAGAGTTATACAATTAAACAACATTGCAATTATGGACATGACATTTCTACGGAAATAAAATGAGCAGTTATGACATGACAGTTCTAAAGAATTAAAGCAAGCACTATAAACATGGCAATTCTATGTGCGGGTAAGGTAACAATAATTATTAGAGGTTCCATGCAAATGTTTTCTATCATACATAGGGTTCTTACCTTTAAGACATGGTGAGTAAATCACACCTTTTCATGGGGGTATAACCGTGCTTGATGCTACCCACCGCATGCGGGTGGTGCTCTTGAAGAGGGACCCTTTCACACGCTTAGTGGCCGCTCAACCATAAACCCATCCCAAATGTTGTGCTGGAACATAGCCAACTTAATTAAGTTGCACGAGTTCACGAATTCAAGATTTCGCTTTTGAAGCGCATGAATTCACGAACTCAAGTATTTTCAAAATGTTCCATTAATGTTCAATCTAACAATGTGTGTACAACAAGTGTAGTATGAAGCATGTGTAACGGCCGCTTTCAGACTGTTCATAATTTCTGCGTGCGCGTGCTTTATCGTGCACGTATTTTTTTTGGCTATCTCTGAGCTCCGGCATATGCGACGTGATATGTCGATGCGATCGTTTTGGGGTGTTGATTTTTATTGTAATTTTTGGGAATGTCGCTTCACGGCTCGTTTTCTCACAAAACGACTTTGAACAATAGGGGCGTTTTAGTCATTTGACTCAAAACGCCGTTCCCAATTTTACATAAATTTTTGGTAGGTGTTACGCGCGATCAGGCTCCGTAGATCTGTGCGTCTTGTCTCCACGATCGCCCCGGTATTTTCGGATTATTTTTCCGACGCCCGGATTGAAAGATATCGCTCGGAGAAATCTGGACCGTTGATTTGCCCTGATCAATTTCGAAATTCAAATTTGATTAGCCAAATCTGGCTATATCCCAAATTATTTGCACAAAAATCTTTCCTAAACTGCCTACTCTATTGACCCCAAGACTTCCCCCAAGTTGTACCCCTTCTATCCCCTACCCTAACATACTTAACCAAAAACCATATAGTTATATAAAAAAAAATTAATTATTAAAAACCCTACCTCATTTATACCTCTTCACGTGCAACCACAGACCTAGGGTTGGTTTATTTTTCTCAGCCGCCATACACAAGAAAAAAAAAGCCCCCTCGCATCTCTCCCTCGCATCGTTCTCTCTCGACTTTCTCCCGCTCGCACCTCTCCCTCTCCGACTCCGACGCCGACCACCCGCGACCCCGGCCATCATCGACCCGTCGTCCCAACCACCGGCGAACCCCCCTCCTGATCGCCGCCCCACCTTCCCCGCAGCCGCCTCGCCGCTGGAGGCCGCTTGCGACGCAGCATCAGCCATTGCTGCGTTCTCCGACCGCCGAAGCCTCGGTCACCGTCGATCGACCCCCCCGACGCCGGTGGCCACCTCTCCGACGCCTCCTCGTCAACCCCTTGCCGCTGCTGCCCTAGAAGCCGATGGCCTGAGCCACTCACATCTCACAGCCTCTCGATACCGGCACCTCCCTGTCGCCGTTCCGTGGCCGCAAGACGACGTTGCCGTTGTCCGCCTCCAGCCTGCACGCATAGGTAAGCAAGAGTATGTAGGTTTGTTTTGGGTGGTTGAACTGCATGTTGTGATCTAGGTTAATAGTTAAGAAATCTTATAACATGTTAGTTAAATATCTATATTAAATTTGACTGTGAACTACCATGATAAGGTGTTATTAGTTTGTAAAGGAGATTAAAAGTATGATGTTAGTATATGTAGGATGCTAACAGAGGTTGTTTCTATGTTATAATGTTAGTAAAGTTAGCTAACTGTAAGCTACACACAAATCTCTATAATATCAATAAGTTATATTAGTTCCTTTGGTCTCTATCAGACTCTCACTAGCAGTAAATAACAGACTTTTAAATGTTAACTGCTAGTCGGTTGTTGGCTTCTAAATAGATATGATAATGTTGTTAAGTGTAACGTTCAAGGAAATTAAACCATCAAACATCGACTATTAGCCTCATGGTTGCTATAATTGTTATTTTTACATGTGTGACATTAAGTTGGTATGATAGCAAGCAATGCATGTAAATCCGATGCATAAAGGTTAGGTAGGTTAATTCATAAAACAAGTTAGTTTGCACATGTTGGTTCCACCTTTGTTTCGAACCCTATAGCTTAATATCGTTATCTAATGACACAGAGACATTCACGCTTTCCGTTCGACCACATGAAACACTAAAGACCAGTGACGGGACGTTCCGAAATTCGGAGTCGCGACGCGATCAGCGACCGTTGCCAGACCCGACGTTGGATTCACGCATGATCGTTATACAGGTTGGTCCCTCTAACTCGTAGCACAACCCACACCGTAGCGAAACCAAAAACCTAATTAAAACTGGACAACAATAATTAAATTTACTTTTCCGCACCAGTAAAACGCTGCTCACCGTAGAAAGATCGACAGTCGGACAACTTTTTTCTGTGCACATAGGGTAGTGGTCGATCTAGGATGAACAAACATCAAAACGTGACTTTGACGAATAGGATAGTCCCGCAACCTAGACTCAAACCCTAATAGGACTTGATGAAAATCGCGACCTGACACCGTCGCCGTGACCTATTTCAGACGGACGACCGCAGACGCGACGCCTGGACGAGACGCCCCGGACGGACGACACACTCGCCACCGCAGGCAAGTGTACTCACTTGCTCTTTCGGCCGTGCCTAGGCCTTAGACTGTTAGAACTATTAAACTGTGAACAAAGAGAACCGGACGTGAAATGATAGCGTCCGGGACGACTCCTGACGGCTCAGACTTGACGACGAAGTCTGAGCCTGACAACAACAACTTTTGATATTGTAGGGCTATCATGTGTGTGCGTGTGTGTGGACACCCTAGAATAACCCTTCCTGTCTTGTCACGTCATGTCCCGTTTTGCACAGCCTGCGGGCAATAGGGCACTCTCTGAGTGATCCCTTGTACGGATACACAGCCTGTGTGCAATGAGACGCTCACCTAACAGAGTGAGTGATCTTTGTTACGGAACACCTACGGGAAGCTCGGCACCCACCTAGCAGAGTGAGTGTCCCAGCAGACTGAGAGGATAGAGACGCTCACCTAGCAGAGTGAGTGGTCATATACAGTTGTACGGTTTCACCTACGAGGCGTTCATCGCTCACCTAGCAGAGTGAGCGATACGCTACCGACCGTGGGGATAGAGGCACTCACCTAGCAGAGTGAGTGGCCCTATATTGTCTTGTCCTGAGTTCTGGGGTTTGGGGTAGGGTTGAGCGTGCGCACGGCAAGAGGGTCTGATCCCCCTCGAACCGTAAGGCGTGAACCCTTCATGTCACAATTGTCTTGTCTTGTCTTGTCCTGTCACGTTTCGTCTTGTCACGTCTTGTCTTGACACCGGTTAGGCTAGTCCCATAGTTGGTGGCACACGCTACGACTACTGATTGTTGCGTTTTACTTTCCTGCTGCGTTTACTTTCTGTTGTCACTCTGTTATAACCCCAGCATGCTAATCAACCAGTAAACCGTTGTTAAATAGTTCGGTGCACTTGCAGTAGAGTCTAACCTCCTTTTTGTAGACTTTACCTGACGTACAGTTCCTTTCTTTTGGGTGCTGTACGTCAGGTGTTGAGCCAGAGGACTTTAAGCCAGAGGACTTTGAGCCGGAGTACGTGCCCGAGGAGGACCGGAGCTAGAGATCTTCACGTTGCTGGTTCAGAGGTGTTACTGCAGTTTAGGTTGGGTGCGTAGCACCGTTTACTTTCTGTCTAGGTTGGGTGCTTGCACCATTAGTTTACTTCAGCTGTTTTGTAGCAGTGTGGCTTTTGTTTAGACTCTCCGTACTTTTCTGATATCTGTGGAATAAAATGAATGCATCTCTTTTAGTACTTTTATTGTTCCGTACTAACCTGCAGGGACCTGTTCCTTCGTCTTGGAGTACCACACAGACGCTTATTGGGTCCGAGCTTCACAGCTCCGGCCTAAGCGGGCCTTGTCACGCTTCGCCTCCGTATTTTTGGGAAGCGGGGCGTGACAGCATGATATATGTGTACAAGCAATTTAAGGCATTTCATAACAAGAATATTAATTGGTTAATTGATGAACATGTTGCATGTTCGTTTTTTCATTTACAAGTCGAATTGCAATTAAAATGTAGTAAACTGCAATAATTTGCACACTTACCTGACTGGGACGGTTTTTGGTGTCCAAGCAATTTTATGGAAAGATGCGACGTATCTGCATCATTAAATATACGATATTAAGCTAGCATATCATAAAGGATTAAACTAACAACCTATAATATTAACATTTAGCTTTAATAGACCCAACCCAAAAACCCAATAAGTAATAACTTACCCAATCAAACCCAATACCCACTATGAAATACTCAATTTAAAACCCAACAAGCCAACTAAAGCCCAATATGATAACTTTATACCCAAAATCCATACCCAATAAACTAATTTCATTTGAAACCATACCCAATAAGCTATACTCAAAAACCCATACCAATTAGCAAACCAAAAGCCCATACTCAAACTCACTTCATACCCAATAAGCAATAATACCCCAAACCCAATAATGTAAAACCTAATAGGCACATACCCAATAAGCTATTAGCAAACTTAAACACAATAGGAATTTACCTCTTCTTCTTATTCTCTTCCTTCTCTCTTTTATTATTTTCAGTTCTGTCTTCTTTCACTCTTTCAGCTTTTTGATCTCTACTGTCTCTCTCTCTATCTTTTTTGCAACTGATCTTTCCCATATCTCTTTCTTGCAGGTGGCTCAAGGGGACGACCGCTAGGGCAGCAAGGGGCAGCGGCATAGGGTGCGGCGACCTGGGCGGTGCGGCCTGGGGAGCGGTGCAGCGTGGCCTGCAAGGGGAGGGCGACGACAACTCACGGCAAAGGGAGGGGCAGCACGACGACATGAGGTTAGGGCAGCCTGGGGTGCGGCTAGGAGGATGAAGAGGCACGAAAGAGAGAAGTGATTTTGGATGTATATTTGATTCGATCTGAAATTGGTTTCAGATCTCAATTTCTCTCTTCTCCCCTCCAATTTGTGATTTCTGAATTTGATTTGGGTTTTGATTTTTGGTGAATGTTGATTTGGGTTGTGAAATTGATGTGGATTTAAGTTGAAGTTGATTCTGTTTGGGATTTGATGTTGAATTGTCTATGAAATTGAAATTGTAGGGGAAATGGGTTGATGGAGGTGATGAACAGAGTGTGGGAAAATTTGTAGGGAGATGGAATTCTTATGTTGCTGCCTGACGTATTTGTTTGCTGATGTTAAAATACGGACAATGAAGGGGATACAAATTGATGAGGGAAGGCTGGACAGGGGGGATGAGATGAATTAAGATCCGAAATGCATGGATCTCACCGGCTAAAGAAAGAAGGAGGCGTTAAAGGGTGTGGAGTTGGGGAAATTAGTTAGGGGTAATCAATTAGGGTTGTAACGACCACTTTTCGTGGTACGTTGTTCGTGCACGTGCTTTTGTCCGTGCACGTGTTTGTTTTAGACCTTGTTGGTTTGTGAACACTTTCGTGTGATATGCCGTTGTGAACGTCTCTGAGAATATTAAATAGTGGCACTATTTTGGAACGACGTTTCTCGAGTCGTTTTCCCACAATTTAAACTTACTCGATGAGACGTGACGATTCTCACTCTTGACGGGGGACGTTTCTATTTTTAGTTTCGTCGTCCGACGTCGAATCTGAGATCCGTCTTCTTAGTTAGCTCACATTCGTCTCCACGATCACCACGGTATTTATTTCATAATTTTGGAGTTTATTTGACCACTTTTATAATTTTTACAAGTTTTATATTAATTTTAATAATTAATTTATAAATTATTTTCGGCCAAATAAAATTTATTTAAGTTTTAAACGTTTTAAAGAATTTTTGAGCCAATTTCCAGCTCATTTGGACCAGGTCAAACCCTTGGATGAGATGGAGTAATTGAATTTCAAATTTTAAATCTTTTTGAACTTCTAATCCTATTAGAATTAGCCCTAGACCAAGTCAACCCATCTATACTATATAAGCAACCCCTAGCAAGACCTATTTTCCAAAGAAATTAGCCCTAGCCTCTTCCAAACTCATTTTGGACGTTGCGACGAATCGTCGCAACGTTGCGACGTTCAGCACCCCGTCCGACCGAAGAAAACCCCCGCATCCACCCGCTCTGACCGGCCGCCTCGCCCGCATCCATCGCCGCTCCGCACACAGCATCGACCGCCGCCCCGTTCCCCCGCTTGGCCGAGAGGAGCTCTCGGTCTGACCGAGGCCCCGCTCCGCACCGACCCCCGCACAGCGCTCCGCTTCGTTCCCCCGCTCCGCTCCGTGCCCGACCGAAGGAAACGCCCGCTGTGACCGAGCGCCCCAAGCGCTGCACGCTGCAACGCTGCCAGCCCCGCATCCCAAGCGAACGACCGAGGATCCCTATCGGTCTGACCGAAGGAAACGCCGCACCCCGCTGCTGCGACCGACCCCCAACGCTGCAACAGCGCCGCCCAACGTGTCTGACCGACAAGTCTCCCCGCACCGAGGCTGTACGACCGACGGCCACTTGTCGCAACCCCGCATCCGTCGCACCACTTGCCTCCGTGGGCCCCCCAAGTTCTCCAGAGTTATTGTGGGTCCCCCAAAGGCCCCTAGGACTGCTGTGGGCCCCACCTAGGTGTGTTCTCTTCGACGACTTGCCGCGTACGACGTCGTCGCACATCGTAGCCCGTCGTCGCACGTGTGAGCTTTGGAATCTGGAATCGTCGCCCGGGTTGATGCTCTGAACTTTCCAGCGAGGAAAATATATTGGAATCAGGACTTGGAGCGCGTTCTATTATTCCAACCCCCAGTGTCGCTACCCGACGCCGGTGTAGCTTTCGCGTCGTGTTGAGGTAACGTTTTGCACCCCTAGGACCCCCAACCCAATACATGCTAATCAAGACTAAAATCGGTATTTTCAAAGTATTTTAAATGTTTTAAATTCACTAATCAAGATTAATAATATGGACTTTAGGCCGGTGGACTTGTGCACGTAGGAATCGTGACTTGGACTCGTTGGACGGTTTTCTTGACGTGATAGTTGCAGGCAAGTGAAACTTGCCAACTCTTGTGTAGGGCCATGTTTTTAGGCCATTTTCTTGTTCCTAGCGTAAAAGAGACTAGTCAGTGAAATGATAGCTGGCTAGACGCCTACTTGATCTAGTTTGACAACGAAACTAGATCCGTCACCTAAATGATCTAGCTTGACAACGAAGTTAGATCCAACCCTTAAACTTGTCATTCATGCATGCTAAACTGTCACGTTTACTTTTCTTACTTGTACGCTTTACTACTTGTCATGCCATGTCATCCATGCATTGAATGTTGCATCGTAGCACACGCTACAATACTTGTCCTCGTACTACTTGTCCGGCTAGGTGCACCCCTACGCCATACTTGTTTACACACTTCCTGGCTTGTGGTCCAGAAGCGAGCATTCCAAGTTCGGGGGTAAGGCCCTGGCTCGACACACGTGGAGGGGTAGGGATAAACGTTCACTTGAGCTTAGGAGTTGGCCCGCGCAGCCACTCTAGCCAAAAGGCGGAATCTCTGTGCACGAGGTGCTTTCTTTACTTGTCTTGTACTTGTCTTGTGAATGCCATGCCATGCTCGTACTTTACTTTACTTTACTACTCTTTACCTGTTGCACTCATTACTTTAAACTGCCATGTCATCGCATCATGCTAGAACTTTTAGGTTGCTTTTACTTGTACTTTCAGTTTCACTTGCACAAGTCTTTTAGACTTGCTGACATATGCCCCTTGCTCTTTTGGGTGTCACATGTTAGACCCTGAGCCAGAGACCGTTGCTGTGTACGTGATGAGTTGCTGACGCTGAGCCTGAGTCCATGTCTGCCTAGGAGGAGTTTTGTGGATGTCAGTAATCTTTCTTGGTGACTTTTGCTGAGCTTTCTTTGTTTTAGGTTTGTTGTTAGTTGTCGGTGCGTAGCACCGTTGTTTTGTACGTTGTACTTTTGTTGGCCATGTTGGGCCTTTAGACACTCTTTTATTTTAGCCTGGTGGCTTTTCTGCGATGTTGGAATTTATATTTATGGATATTCTGAGATGTACTTTTGTCTCTTTTCGTTATTATTATCTTTGTTTCGTTTCGCGTTGCAAGGACCTGCAGTTTAAGGTGATTGACGCTTATCGGACTTGCGGCTTTGTAGCTTCAAGTCTGAGCGGACCTTCTCACGCTTCGCCTCCACGTTTTTGGGAAGCGGGGCGTGACAGGTTTTGTTGGTGGCCCATGCAGGTCCAATCTTGCAATTGCGAATTAACGAAACAACGATAATAACGGAATGTCCATTAAATAAATTGCAATATCCAGTCGTTTTCTCACGACACTAGGTGGTAAGAAGGCTTAGTTAGACGTCCGTGCTTGCTATTTAGAGGCCCCTGATTGATAGTTAGACCCCCTTCTAGCAATTGATCGCCGTAGGAGTTACCTTAGTGGTCCTTGCCTAACCCTGACCATATTAGACTCCTAGAATTTCCTTTAGTCGTTCGCTTGGGATCATCGATTTCGGAACAAGCTGAACGCATTTCGTTACCATTTAACCTTTAGAAGTCTTAGCACCTAGTTTTAATATTTAGTTGGTCGACCGTAGGAGTTTCCGTAGACTTTCCTGGTTCATATCCTAGGCGTATGTACGTTCTGATCATCCGACCAATTTCCTTCCCTCGATTCACGAGATCGCCTCTTGACGATCGTCATCAATTTTCGAACCTCTCCGTTACAAATCTTAAATCTCCTGAAGGTATTTTCTTTTTCAATCTTCTCTTCCACTAAGTTTAAATTTTGTTCAAAATACCTATATTTCATCCCCCTTCGTTGATTTAAATTTTTAAAACGATTGTCGGAATTTTGAACTCTAGCTTATAATATTTTTCCAGCCTATGTTTTTCGTACCTATGCAAATGTGTCGTTCCTTCATATATTAATTTTATTCTGAACCGTACTTTTATTTTGCTCAGTTTGATTTATAATCTTCCCTCTTATTTATGCCATTTGAATAATACATCGTGTTTACTTTTAATAGACTTTTCAAGTCACATGGAATTTCAGATTTCAGCAAGTTGGTTTTTGCTCGTCGTTCTCACTATTTCAGATTTTTGCAAAATTACTATTTTCATAACCTCTTCCTGCTTTAGACCCTCCCTGATTTGATTTTAAAGATTTGCTATTTGATCCTGATAATTCTTATGCTAAGTTACTACTATTTTCTTTCCGCTCACCATACACGCTTTTAGAAGAAATTTCTAAACCAAATTGAATTTCAATTATTTTTATATCCGTGTCAGACTTGTTGTGCTCGTATATTAAGAACCTTTTGTAAATCAGTTTCTCATTTTTGGCAAACCATGGTTTTCTAAAAGAAGTTTCAAAATTGATTATTTTAAATCTTCCATAGCCTAAAAGTTTTGAAAGCATTTAACATGAGTTTAAATCTTTCCGTTACTTGATTTCATTCTTGACTTTCCAAAACTTTTTGGTCAATATTTTATTAAATTACTGACTGATAGAATTTTCTAAACCATGTCCTTAATATTCGCGTAAATGATTTTACTTCCTTTCAAAATGATTTTTAAAACCGATAGGCCATTTTCTATTATTTGAAATATTCGACTCATATTTATTTTGAACAACTCGTTTTATCGATCCCCAAACATTTCTTCGCAGACGAGGATTTTAAAGTACAACAGTTTTCAGAATTCACGTATTTTAGCATGTGCTACCTACCCTATCTTCTTTCCTATATCCTATGTATGTATCACTACACCCCCCTTTTTCTCTCAACCTAAACATCACCATTGAGTTAATGTTTCGTCTAACCAAGCTGTCTCCTCGTATTCGTCCTATCTGAATTCGTGCTTATCAATCCTTCTCTCGTCACGCTCTCGATCTCTCTTTATTGCTTAAGCCTTAGGGTCCGTCAATGTCTGTGTCAACCCCTAGTTGTTAGTAGACCCTTGGACCCTTGTGAGGTGTCATTGTGCACGTACCTAACTTGTGTACGTGAGCTTGAATGAGTGTACCCCCATAGTATATTGATGCTTGCCTACTGTGTTATATATATATGTACTTGGAGTTATTCGTGATATTATGAAGTTGTTTGTGTGCTAGAATGTATAGACTTGTGAGTGGTTAGATATACTATACTAGGGATGCTTGTGTATATTTGAATTAGCGTTGGAATATCTAAGTTGTGTATGTAGTAAGAGATACTTATAATGGTTGAAATAATATGATTGGTAAAGTTATGTGTGTGCTAGGTGTGATAATAATAAGTGTATGTATAGTTAAGTAAGTAGGCCTATTGAGTGACCCATATACTAGTACGTGTGAGTATGTGCTCGTAGGTAGATATATATGTGCTTATATGTAAGTAGTTATGTTTTATATATGTGTTATACATATGATAGTAGGATTATAATTTTGATTGATATTGCTTGCTTTCGGGATGTTGAATGAGTGTATACCGCGAGGTATACGCGACCATTGCACATCCTAACTATGTATGTATAGGTGTTGGTATACTAGCTATAGGTAGTAGGCTATGGTGTGAATATATATACATTACTTATGTGTGGCTATACGGTAAATGTTTGTACTAGGGAGGGTATTATAAGTATATATGTGCTGATGTCTGTATTACTATTATTATGGTATATAAATTGATTTAACTATGTGAGTATTACTTGATTAAATATTAAGTGAATGACTTATGGTAGGTATATGGTTGTAATGGTAGACGTATAAATATTGGAGTGGTATTGGTATAGGTATGAATGCCGTGTTACGTATATAGAATATTCCGATATGTGTATTGAGTCTCACTCAAGCTTGAGTGAGTATACTCTAAGTGTATGGAATGTATGATTGTAGTTTGAATATAGCAATGCGTGATGTATGTATAGTGATAGAAGTGTTTGTGCCTGGTTGAGTTACGCATATGATTGTGGGTCGCTATACCAGTATATAGTTATAGGTGTGGGTCTTGTGGTATAGTTATTTACTAAGGACTTGCCTGTGTGAACGTATGTGTACTAGCTAAAACTAGGTGTGGTTGTGTGCTAGTTATATAATGGTATGATTGGTGTATGTAAATGAAATGTTAGCGTGTATGGGTGTGCACCATGCATGGGTAAGTATGTGCTTAGTTATAAGTATTGATGACTAAGATATATGTGGCGTGACGTAAATATAGTTATAGGACCGTACGTGATGTGAATATATGGTGAACTATTTGCATGTATTTGAATGACTATATATTGTGAAACTATAGTAGTGGTGAATATATATATATATATATATATATATATATATATATATATATATATATATATATATATATATATATGTAGTGAAACTTGATTAATTATGGTATGGTGTGATTACATGTGTTGACGTGTTTAGTTCTGGATGAATACTAGGGATTATCAGAGGGTAGTATACCCTTGATGTTTGTGCATAGGTAGCTACATATAGGTAGAGCATGATTGTATTGGCTAAGTGTGAAACTATCCTTATGTGAGTATCTGAAATATTGGTTGTGTTAGGTAAGTAGTAGTTATATAATGGATGTATGTTTATATAAATATGATTGAAATACATGTATGAAATTGACTGACTATAATAAGTATAAATATATGACGTACGTGAATGTATATATATACGTGTTGGTAGTGTTTATGTTTAACTACCTAGTGCGTACATGAGCACCTGTAATGACTATACCTGGTTGAACTATAATATGACTTGATTGGGGTAGTTACTAGAGTGACTAGTTATATTAGAAAGTCCGAGGACGGACTTTATTCTAAGGTGGGGAGGATGTAACGACCACTTTTCGTGGTACGTTGTTCGTGCACGTGCTTTTGTCCGTGCACGTGTTTGTTTTAGACCTTGTTGGTTTGTGAACACTTTCGTGTGATATGCCGTTGTGAACGTCTCTGAGAATATTAAATAGTGGCACTATTTTGGAACGACGTTTCTCGAGTCGTTTTCCCACAATTTAAACTTACTCGATGAGACGTGACGATTCTCACTCTTGACGGGGGACGTTTCTATTTTTAGTTTCGTCGTCCGACGTCGAATCTGAGATCCGTCTTCTTAGTTAGCTCACATTCGTCACCACGATCACCACGGTATTTATTTCATAATTTTTGGAGTTTATTTGACCACTTTTATAATTTTTACAAGTTTTATATTAATTTTAATAATTAATTTATAAATTATTTTCGGCCAAATAAAATTTATTTAAGTTTTAAACGTTTTAAAGAATTTTTGAGCCAATTTCCAGCTCATTTGGACCAGGTCAAACCCTTGGATGAGATGGAGTAATTGAATTTCAAATTTTAAATCTTTTTGAACTTCTAATCCTATTAGAATTAGCCCTAGACCAAGTCAACCCATCTATACTATATAAGCAACCCCTAACAAGACCTATTTTCCAAAGAAATTAGCCCTAGCCTCTTCCAAACTCATTTTGGACGTTGCGACGAATCGTCGCAACGTTGCGACGAATCGTCGCAACGTTGCGACGTTCAGCACCCCGTCCGACCGAAGAAAACCCCCGCATCCACCCGCTCTGACCGGCCGCCTCGCCCGCATCCATCGCCGCTCCGCACACAGCATCGACCGCCGCCCCGTTCCCCCGCTTGGCCGAGAGGAGCTCTCGGTCTGACCGAGGCCCCGCTCCGCACCGACCCCCGCACAGCGCTCCGCTTCGTTCCCCCGCTCCGCTCCGTGCCCGACCGAAGGAAACGCCCGCTGTGACCGAGCGCCCCAAGCGCTGCACGCTGCAACGCTGCCAGCCCCGCATCCCAAGCGAACGACCGAGGATCCATATCGGTCTGACCGAAGGAAACGCCGCACCCCGCTGCTGCGACCGACCCCCAACGCTGCAACAGCGCCGCCCAACGTGTCTGACCGACAAGTCTCCCCGCACCGAGGCTGTACGACCGACGGCCACTTGTCGCAACCCCGCATCCGTCGCACCACTTGCCTCTGTGGGCCCCCCAAGTTCTCCAGAGTTATTATGGGTCCCCCAAAGGCCCCTAGGACTGCTGTGGGCCCCACCTAGGTGTGTTCTCTTCGACGACTTGCCGCGTACGACGTCGTCGCACGTCGTAGCCCGTCGTCGCACGTGCGAGCTTTGGAATCTGGAATCGTCGCCCGGGTTGATGCTCTGAACTTTCCAGCGAGGAAACTATATTGGAATCAGGACTTGGAGCGCGTTCTATTATTCCAACCCCCGGTGTCGCTACCCGACGCCGGTGTAGCTTTCGCGTCGTGTTGAGGTAACGTTTTGCACCCCTAGGACCCCCAACCCAATACATGCTAATCAAGACTAAAATCGGTATTTTCAAAGTATTTTAAATGTTTTAAATTCACTAATCAAGATTAATAATATGGACTTTAGGCCGGTGGACTTGTGCACGTAGGAATCGTGACTTGGACTCGTTGGACGGTTTTCTTGACGTGATAGTTGCAGGCAAGTGAAACTTGCCAACTCTTGTGTAGGGCCATGTTTTTAGGCCATTTTCTTGTTCCTAGCGTAAAAGAGACTAGTCAGTGAAATGATAGCTGGCTAGACGCCTACTTGATCTAGTTTGACAACGAAACTAGATCCGTCACCTAAATGATCTAGCTTGACAACGAAGTTAGATCCAACCCTTAAACTTGTCATTCATGCATGCTAAACTGTCACGTTTACTTTTCTTACTTGTACGCTTTACTACTTGTCATGCCATGTCATCCATGCATTGAATGTTGCATCGTAGCACACGCTACAATACTTGTCCTCGTACTACTTGTCCGGCTAGGTGCACCCCTACGCCATACTTGTTTACACACTTCCTGGCTCGTGGTCCAGAAGCGAGCATTCCAAGTTCGGGGGTAAGGCCCTGGCTCGACACACGTGGAGGGGTAGGGATAAACGTTCACTTGAGCTTAGGAGTTGGCCCGCGCAGCCACTCTAGCCAAAAGGCGGAATCTCTGTGCACGAGGTGCTTTCTTTACTTGTCTTGTACTTGTCTTGTGAATGCCATGCCATGCTCGTACTTTACTTTACTTTACTACTCTTTACCTGTTGCACTCATTACTTTAAACTGCCATGTCATCGCATCATGCTAGAACTTTTAGGTTGCTTTTACTTGTACTTTCAGTTTCACTTGCACAAGTCTTTTAGACTTGCTGACATGTGCCCCTTGCTCTTTTGGGTGTCACATGTTAGACCCTGAGCCAGAGACCGTTGCTGTGTACGTGATGAGTTGCTGACGCTGAGCCTGAGTCCATGTCTGCCTAGGAGGAGTTTTGTGGATGTCAGTGATCTTTCTTGGTGACTTTTGCTGAGCTTTCTTTGTTTTAGGTTTGTTGTTAGTTGTCGGTGCGTAGCACCGTTGTTTTGTACGTTGTACTTTTGTTGGCCATGTTGGGCCTTTAGACACTCTTTTATTTTAGCCTGGTGGCTTTTCTGCGATGTTGGAATTTATATTTATGGATATTCTGAGATGTACTTTTGTCTCTTTTCGTTATTATTATCTTTGTTTCGTTTCGCGTTGCAAGGACCTGCAGTTTAAGGTGATTGACGCTTATCGGACTTGCGGCTTTGTAGCTTCAAGTCTGAGCGGACCTTCTCACGCTTCGCCTCCACGTTTTTGGGAAGCGGGGCGTGACAAGGGTTAATAATTACTTAATCACGCCATGGTAAGAATTAAAAATCAAAGACGCGCTCGCGTCGACGCGTAGAAATATGACTTACGTACGAAAACATCCGGACGATCAAAACAACGTACTGGTACACAACAATCAACACGCTTCGAAATACCGGCCGTTACACATATGTTAAACTCGGCTAGTTCTATTTTTTATCGCATGGGATCCAAATCATAATATCCCTAAAGAATAGGCTAAGTGGTCAAAATGATTGGTTAATGAATATCAACTCAAAATCTAATTTGATAGGCCTAACCATGTTCTCATTGACGCTTCCTTAAAGTGTCCTTCTGAGCACTGACTTAAGAACAATGATTTCCTTGAGTTCTAAGGTTTAGCACTATAAAAGCACGCTACTTGACACTCTCCTATGTGAGCTATATGCTCAATGGGCAGTTTGGACATACTGTTGTTCAAAGCATGTTTCTCCATACAATCTGTAGAGTCTCCTGAAGGTTCTATGGAAAACAGTTTCGATTGCAAGGTTGAACTTCGATCAAATTGTTTGGCTCGAAGTTGTGTGTCAAAGCGGTGTAAGGCCATGTATCCAAATCAGACCTTGAGACGAACAACTTGTTGAGTCTCCTCAAGGTTACAAAGCTCAAGTGTTTGGATGCATAATATGCTTGCACAGCAAATATTCGTATTTAGACATGCATTGACTAAATGTGATTTAGAAAAGAGAAGGCACTAAAGAAAGACAATCGAGAAATAATGTTTTGTATATCATGAGAAATGGCATAGTTGGAGGAACTAAAAATATGACATGTTTGATGCATCGGTTTCAGAATAATTGTTACACAAAAGAACAGATTGTCTTACATGTTAGAAAAGGAGCAAGTGTTGTTTCTTGGGCCATATGAGATGTCTAACACATTTTGGTGAATGTCGTCACTTTGCGTCTGAAGCAATATCTTGGTGTGATTATTTTGTATAACGATATTGTATTAAAAGTTAATACATGAATACACTAGTAATAAAATCTATCTATGGTAAAATAGACTAGTCCATACCGAAGAGAAGACAATTGTCAAGTTATATAAAGAGGTGGATCTTAACCGCTTGTATTAAAGGTCGAAAGACACTTGTGAGTCTTGTCTCAAAGGTATTAATACAAGAGCAGACATGACTAATCTGATGATGTTAGCAAGTGTCGTCAAAGAAATTACAAGCTCCAACTTTAGCTCTCAATTTCAGGTTGGTCCGCAAGCTATTTTGGGCCAAGTTTTGCTTAGTTGGCTTCCTTAATGGGTCAACTATGTTGGAAAGTGATTATTTTGGAATTTAAACTCAAATGAAGATTCAGATTCCAATAAAGAGGGATCTGAAGGGTTTGGATGAATTTTGAAGACTTTTGGCATTGGAATTCAACAATAACATTTACTTTTCCAGAATTCAATGCGTAGTAAGTTGTAGCCAATTCAATGTCTATAAAGTTGTAGACTATAAAGTGTAGCATATTCATTGTCTAGTAAGTTGTAGCATATTCAATGTCTAGTAAGTTGTAGCCTAGTAAAAGTGTAGCCTAGTAAGTTGTGAAATCAGTAGTGGAAGTTGTTTGCTACTAAATGCTGATGTATGTCATTTTCAACGTCGTATCTCTTTTTAAAAGAGAATCCTTGTAACTTGAAAGATCAGGTTAGTTGAATGAGGATTCTGAAATTGCGCAAGTTCTTTCAAAACTTGTTTTTAATCTTGTTATCTTTATCTAACTATGGGAAGGTTAGTGGTGAGACAAGTGAGTTCTTTATCAATTGGGAGGGTGGCCTGGCCTTAATCTCAGTTGTGGTGAACTCCATTTCCTGATCTTGAGTGGTGGCATAGCCATTATCTCAGATCTCTATCTTCTGTTCTATTCTTCAATTCTGAACTCCATATATTCCATTACCCGTCACGCATCAACTTGGTATTAGAGCTTAAAATCAGGTGTTCATCTCTTTTCTTGTCATCCTTTCTTCTCCAATCAGCCTATTCTCTCTTCCATTCCAGCCTAAACACTTTCATAATCCTAAACACAGCCTTTTCAAGCCTAAAGTATGGATGAAATTCCAAGAAACATGACCTTTGAGCAAGCTCAAAATCTGATGCGTGATATTGAGCTTACTGAATTAAGAGGCCAGATTGAAGAAATACACCAAGCCATTGCTCAACTAGGCCTAAGAAGGAACCATGGAAGGCGGATAAACTCATGGAGCACTGATGGCACCTCTAATGTTGCAGGTTATTTATTTGAAGAATCAGTTCATCAAGTTCAATATAGAAGGCATCCCAAAGATGATTTCAAAGACGTGAATATAGATCTACCAGATTTTGATGGAAGTTTGAATCTTGATGTATATTTGGAGTGGGTTCATTCTATTGAGTGAATATTCGAAGCCAAAGGTTATAATGATGAGAAATGCTTCAAAGTTGCAAGCCTCAAGCTCAAAAGGTATGCATCCTTCTGGTTTAACAACTTGCAGATAGAGAGAAAACAAAAAGGCAAGAGGAAGCTCAAGTCTTGGATCAAACTGAAAAGGCTCATAGATAAAAGATTTCTTCCAGCAAGTAAGCAACCAAATTTCTTTGAGAGTGATTTCTCTAAAGGTGACTCTTCTTCTTTTAAATTTGAAGATATGAGCATCATGAATGTGATCTTTGAATTCAATGAGTGTTTTGACAAAGAAGTTTTTGAAGATCTAGGAGAGCCCATTTATGATAAGGAAAATATTAGTGAGGAAACCACAACAAAAGATAATGAAGAATTTTCAGTTGAAGAATTTCTTGTTGGTCAATATTTGGATGTGTAATGCGAACAAGAAGAAGTAACTATAATTGAAACTATTTTTGATAAAGATGAATTTTTTGAATCTAAAGTTGAGGCAGAAACTCTTGACCTCAAGAAGGCTTTTCAATTTGAGATGGATCAAGAAGCCTCTTGGATGGAGAACAATACTTACAATTCAGATTGCAAAATTACCAACTTGGAGAGCAATCCCCAACATAAGGGGGAAGGTATACTTCTTCGAATTTCATTCCTTCCTACTGGATTTACTTATGTTGTAGACATGTCCATTCCAAAAGCTAGGGAAGCACTTTGGAAGATTGAAAGTTCAGGCAAGAATGAAAAACCATTACATCTTTCGGTGCAACCAGTAATTGAGTAATTTCAAGATGTGTTCCCGGATGATCAACCACCTGGTCTGCCTCCAGAATTCTTCACTCCTATTGTTGTTTTCCTTCGATATGTCGTTTCAAATGATGGTATTTATATTGATCAATCCAAAGTTGAAGCTGTGAGATCTTGGCCAATTCCAACTAACATATCTGAAGTAAGAAGTTTCCATGACCTTGCATCATTTTGTAGAAGATTCATTAAAGATTTCAGCACTCTATTGGCTCCTATAACTAAATGCATGAGGAAAGGTTCTTTTGAATGGATTAAGGTTACTCTTAATGCCTTTGAATCCATTAAGACGAAACTTCGTGAAGCTCCAATTTTGGCCTTGCCCAATTTTGATGATCTCTTTGAAGTGGAGTGTGATACAAGTGGAGTAGGTATTGCGAAAATTCTGGTGCAATCTCAACGTCACATAGCTTATTACAGTAAGAAGTTGAATGGCCCAAGGAGGAATTACAGCACTTATGATAAGGAGTTCTATGCTATTGTCAGAGCTCTTGATCATTGGAGTCATTATCTTCGCCCCAAGCAATTTGTTCTACATTCTGATCATCAAGCACTCAAATTTATTAATGGACAACACAAGTTGAATCAAAGGCATGCTAAATGGGTTGAATTTCATCAATCCTTCACATTTGTTTCAAAGCATAAATCTGGAAAACCCAATGTTGTAGCTGATACACTTTCAAGGAGTTATTCTCTTCTATCTATTGTTGAAGCTAAAATTCTTGGTTTTTATTTTATTAAAGCTCTTTACAAGGATGATCAAGACTTTTCTTAATTCTTTGAGGAATAAAGGGCTGCTTTTTCAGGCCCTTATGCGATTCATGAATGTTTTCTTTTCAAGAACAACAAGTTGTGCATCCCAAAAGTTCAATGCATGATCTCTGGGTGAAAGAAGCCCATGGTGGAGCTGTTGCTGGTCATTTTGGAATCAACAAGACACTTGACATCTTGCAAGAACACTTTTATTGGCCTAAGATGGCTGGTGATGTCCATAAAGCTAAGAGTCAATTTCACCGAGGAATGTATACTCCTCTGCCTGTTTCAAATCAGCCTTGGGAAGATGTGAGCATGGATTTTATTATGGCACTACCAAGAGCTCAAAGAGAGAAAGTTGCTATCATGGTAGTTGTTGATTGTTTTTCAAAAATGGCTCATTTCATCGTATGCACAAAATCAGATGATGCTTCTCATGTTGCTGATCTCTATTTCAAAGAAATTCTCAAGCTTCATAGAGTTCAAAGACCATTGTAAGTGATAGAGATTCTAAATTTTTAAGCCATTTTTGGAGATGCTTGTGGAAATTGTTGGGGACAAAGCTCTTGTTTAGTACTGCCCACCATCCTCAAACCGATGGGCAAACAAAGTAACAAATAGAACACTCTCAACTCTTATCAGAAGTTTGGTGGGAAAAAATATCAAAGATTGGGATACCAAACTTCCCCGTGCTGATTTTGCATACAATAGAGCTCCATCATATGCCACAGGAAAGTCTCCATTTGAAGTGAATTATGGAGTGCACCCTCTTACTTACATTGATCTGATCCCACTCCCTATTGAGTCCCAAGTGAGTTTTGAAGTTGAACAACGAGCTAAAGAAATGAAAAAGCTCCATGAACAAGTGAAGACCAGAATTGAGAGGGTGAATGAATTATACAAGCAAAAGGCAAACAAGTATTGCAACTCCTTTGAATTTAAGCCTGGTGATCTGGTTTGGCTTCATTTAAGGAAGGAAAGGTTTCCCTCTCGAAGGAAGAATAAGCTCAGGGCTCGTGGTGATGGCCCTTTCAAAATTGTTGAGAAGGTTGGAAGTAATGCATACAAGCTTGAATTTCCTAGAGAAACCAATATTTCTGCCACTTTCAATATTGGTGACTTAACTCGATTCTTGCCTGAAAATGAAGATGCTGAGGATTTGAGAGCAAGTCCCAATCAAGGAGGGGAGAATGATGCAGGAGCAAGCATGACTAATCTGATGATGTTAACAACTGACGTCAAAGAAATTTTAAGCTCCAACTTTAGCTCTCAATTTCAGGTTGGTCCGCAAGCTATTTTGGGCCAAGTTTTGCTTATTTGGCTTCCTTAATGGGTCAACGATGTTGTGAAGTGATTATTTTGGCATTTAAACTCAAATGAAGATTTAGATTTCAAATAAAGAGGGAGCTGTTGAAGACTTTTGGCATTGGAATTCAACAATTACATTTACTTTTCCAGCATTCAATGCCTAGTAAGTTGTAGCCTATTCAATGTATATAAAGTTGTAGCCTATAAAGTGTAGCCTATTCAATGTCTAATAAGTTGTTGCATATTCAATGTTTAGTAAGTTGTAGTCTAGTTAAAGTGTAGCCTAGTAAGTTGTGAAATCAGCATTGGAAGTTGTTGGCTATTAAATGCTGATGTACGTCATTTTCAATTTTTGATCTCTTTTTAAAAGGGAGTCCTTGTAACTCAAAAGATCAGATTGGTTGAATGAGAATTCTGAAGTTGCAACTTCTTTCAAAACTTGTTGTTAATCTTGTTATCTTTATCTAACTGTGGAAAGGTTAGTGGTGAGATAAGTGAGTTCTTTATCAATTGGGATGGTGGCCTGGCCTTTAATCTCAGTTGTGGTGAACTCCATTTCCTGATCTTGAGTGGTGGCATAGCCTTTATCTCAGATCTCTATCCTCCGTTCTATTCTTCAATTCTGGACTCCATACATTCCATTACCCGTCACGCATCAGGTATGATGGCCAAAACTCCTTCTGTAAGACAGTGAGAGAATGAGTTGTAGAACTGGTGCTCTCATACATACGGATGTCTCCGGACCCAAGTCTAAATTAGCCAGGATATGGTATTCTTATTTTGTTGCGATGTGTGTTCTTGATGAATCAATAGTCTGATGAAATAGAGAACACAATGGCAAAAGTATTTGAACTAATATGATCAAATCAAAGATGGCAAATACTTAGCTATGTAATTTTTGTGTAATTAAAAGAGAATGAGAATTTCTCTCAGGTCGAGTCTCCTAACACACTGGTGTGTTGGAGATCATGAATCACAAACTGTTAGATATGGTGTGATACATGACAAGTGACTCTGAGTTACGATCCTCCATCTGGATTAAGCCCCATATAATAGTGTCTAGGTTCTTGTTAAGATCCTGACAAGGATTGTGCCATTGAATCCATTTATGATATGGAACAATGGGAAACCAAATCTTAAAATACGTTGAGATTTATGGTTTTCCTGTGTAAGTCAAGTGGATTAATCCAGACTAACTGGAAGACACATCTGTCGAAACCAGTAATTATGATATTTCTCATATCAATCGTTAGGAGGTGACAGAATTACTCGAGCCTCGTGAGACAAAGGAGTTGAGTGAAACATCATAGTCGATGATGGCCTAGTAAACTTCCAAGATGTCCTTCAGAGTAGGAACTCTGAGAGATGGATTAATGCAATACGAAAAAGGTCATTGCATGTAAATAAGGTATGGACCATAAAAGACATGCCCAAGGGAAGTATTCATATTGGCTGCAAATGAATCTTCAAAATAGAAGATTAGTGAAGATGGAAAATAGAGTAGTATAGCTTATGCTGGTTGAGAAAGATTATCATCAAAACCCATATAAATGGATTATAATGAAACTTTCTCGCGAACAGCCATGTATTGATCTATTCGGATCAGATTCACTATCAATGCTTATGATGACCATGAAATTTGGTATATGCATGTATAGTCTGTTTTCTAAATATGATTTGGAAGAACGAATTTACATGAATCAACCAGAAAGTTTTTAATGTTGGTGGAACCAAATAAAAGGCATATGAGGCTTCAAGGAGCCGAAACGCATGTTTTGACAAAGTAATCAAACAGTTTGACACTTTTTCAGAAATGATTATGAACTGTGCAGATGACCACTGACTATTTTGGATCATTCTTGTAAGGTACGTAAAGGAAATTGTTTTAGTCTCAAGTGAGGACAATGAGTTGGATGAGATCCAGGTAAGATAAATGTTATGGATTCTAAAAGACCAAGGAAATAATTTGGATGAGATTCAAATGCATGGTCTAGCATGAACATAGAAACCCCTTATGTATATACAAAAGACAATTTAGTAGATCCACTCACAAAGGCTCTACCATATGAAGTCTGGAGAGACTTATGTGTAAAAGCGATATGAGATACTGGGATAAATAGGCCTGAGTGCAAGTGGGAGATGTTAGGAGATGTGTATGTCCTTGAGACAATTTATCTATTTGTATTTGTACAAACATCTTGTTCGAAATAACAGTAAGTTATTTGGTAAGGATTTACCTAAGTAAATAATAATGTAGTCTTCATTAGAACTTAGGTAAATTCCTAAGACTTAATGCAAGGTCAAACATGTATCGAGAGGGAGATCTCGATCATAGAGAAGTGCTTGATCGTATGTAGCATAAGTCTAAAATCGTTTGTGGTCATATACGTTTCGAGGAAAGTATATCGACTTGTCGAATAGACCATTGTGTCTTTGTCTTCACAATGGATTGATGACGATGATATCATGGTCGTTTGACTTAGTGAAGTCAGAGACGAGATACATGTGCTCACTAGAGAATGAGTTTACTAAACAACCAACGAGAGTTATCACATGGTTAACATAAATTGATCTATCAATGATATCTCTTGGTGATGATAGGCAACTTGGTCCTAAGACTTGAGGTCATTGTACGAACCTATATGTGAACGGTGTCACTTTGATCTCTGATCTACCCTTGGGGTAAGCCTCATTGAAAGGCCCTTGGTTGGGTGACACTTGAAGCGTGCAAGGAGAGTAATGACCTAGAAAGAATTCGTCTATCTCGATTATTGGGAGTTTTTGTCGCATGTGTTAGATCGATCTTTAGTAAAAACTTTGACCAGAGTATGTTGGAAGAAGTCCAATATTATTAAACTAAAAACCGATGGAGAATAACTGATTTCAAGCTATTAGAGTTGACATTTAACCATACTCTAGGCTTGATTAAGAGACATAGTTATGATGAATGGACTAAAACTGTCGCATTCATCACGGGACACAGTTAGTGTGGTCCTGAAAATAATTATGTTAATGGGCTAACCACATAATGATGATACCAAAACATGGACGACACTTGATGCTCGTGGTCACTGCCGTCTAGCATTTTGATTCCCACCCGTAGTAGGGTTCGGCTCTAGGGTCTGACACAGAGTGGGACCTTCGTCAAGTAATAGGTTGGATTAGGGAGATAGTGCATACGATGTATGGGAATTTATTATGTCGCAAATAGTTTGCGATATAAGCTTTAGAATAATGATGTGGGATTATTTTCATTTGATGCAAAAGGAATTAAATATGAAGTAAAATGTTTACGTGCTTATTTTATTACAATAGCATGGAACAAGCTCAATCAAAGGTCTAGGAATGTCCTAGATGAAAAGTGTACATATACATAGAGATAAATTGCCTCGAGGGCATACACATCTCCCAACACTAGACACATTTTTTACTTTTTGGTCCAAGCCCAATGGGCTAGAGAAAAAGGAAAAAAGGTCAAAAGGGCTAAAAAACAGCCCAAAAATAGAGCTGGGAATTGGCCCGCGCTTGATCCAACTGGGCTGCTGGCCTGGGCTAGCGGGTCAGGCGCACGTGTGCCCAACCTGGCTATGCACACCAATGGGTGCACCCAGTGTGCCCTCACAGAGGTGGGCCCTACTGGTGGGGCCCACAGGGTATATGAAACCATAGAATATTTTTGGCAGCTGGAATTTTTTCGAAGACAACGTTGAGGTGGTGTTTAAGGGACCAAATGACTCAGAATTGAGCGTCGTTTGTTCCTATGTGTTCACTGTACAATGCTCTTCGATTTGATATATGACATCACTTATGGAGTTCAACAGTAAGAAAGAAATAATTCGTTAAAGTTTGGTCTTTAAGAAAGGCAAACTTGTAATTAATTATTTCTCTAAATTGTATAGTCCCACATCGGTTATTTTGAGAAGAGGATGGGTCAGCTCCCTATATAAATAGGGGCTAGCTCTCCGCCTTGAAACTTGCACCAAGCCTTATATCAAAGGAGCTTTCAAAAGTTATGAGCACACATAAATCGAATTGGCGAAAATAATTATTCACTCTTTCTCCCTTTTCTTACTTGCTCATGTTCGGGTCCTAGCAAGACCATGAAGGAGTTTAGATTTGGATCCAAAGTCTTGACGGAGGATGCATTCATAGTGAAATTTTCTAGAGCACGTGGTTAGCTCGGTGACTAGGGGATTTCTCGCCTTGTGGCGTGGTTCGGCTCGGGAGAAGCGTCTCAGCCCTAATGCGGGGGCATTGTTCGAGGGACTCTGAGCTTTGCTAATGTGCAATGCAAATATTAGTAGTTTAATTTATACATTTTACTTGCAGTTAATATTATAGACCTATCATTAGAGGCTGGTTAGACCTGAAGGGTTTTGGGGAACCCTTAGGGCACAAAAACTCTATTCCCGTCCTAAGTCAGACGGAACATAGACATAAAAAGAACAGCGGAAGAATAAACAAGTTAATCTAATTAACATGCAGTTAAACAATTTAACTTAGCCCTAAGGTATAAGACCCCTAGCCAAGATCTATGCCAACTCGGGATGGATCTGACCATCCCAAGAATGATCTAACCTACTGCGATTAAATTAAACTAATGCTTATAAAACACATACCCGAAGTCTCAACCCTGGGGCAGGCGAGATGTTTCGCACCGTCTTTCGAGCCGCTCCTCGTCCCACGTAGAGCCGCTCCTTGAACCGCTCCGCATCCTGAGGCGATCAATCCTCATGTCGTCGAGCCAACCATGCGCCGAAGAAAGTTTCACGCGAGTGAAAGCCTTCGCCAAGATTTCGGATTTGAATCCGAACTCTTTTGCGGCTTTGCTAGAGCCCTCGGGAGTAAGGCAGAAATATAGGGAGAAGAAGAATATAAATTTAAGCCTAGATCCAAGCGTGCTCCAACATTTATGATAGCCGCTCAGATCTAAAGCTTGGGACAACTTTTGAGGAGGGGAGCAGACCCCTGTTTATATAGGCGGCTGAGTGCTCTCCTTTACTCAAAATCTGATGTGGGACTAAAGTTGGAGTTAATTAAATCAAGTTAGTTTGCCTTTCACAAAAGGC
This sequence comes from Scilla litardierei, assembly GCA_030789695.1. NCBI lineage: Eukaryota > Viridiplantae > Streptophyta > Magnoliopsida > Asparagales > Asparagaceae > Scilla > Scilla litardierei. Next base: position 120,757,614 of record CM061133.1, read on the forward strand.
AAACTTCTGTGAATTTTAACTCACTAACCGTTGAACTTCATGATTAATACAACCTATCAATACGAAGGGCATTCAATGGTGAACGCATAGGAAAAAACCGTTCATCAATCCGAGTCCGTTTGACCCTCCAATTGATCGTCCAAAAATCAGCCCAAGGCTAGATTTTCGACTAAAATCAGCCGTCAAATCTGTCCAGTAAACCTAGGGCTCTTCACCCAATGGTGGAGTCCAGCAAGTGGGCCCCACAGCCCAAAATGCTGACTGGGCGCCTGGCCTAGGCCTGGGCGCAGGCGCCTAGGCGCCAGGCGGGCGCCAGGCGCCAGGCGCCCAGGGCGCCCGACCCATGGTGCCAGTGCCCGCCAGGGCCCAGGGCGCCCGCCCTGGGCGCCTAGGCAGGTGCCCAGGCGGCTGGGCCTGGGCACCGGGCCCATGCCCAATGGCCTGGCGCCCAACTTGGCTAGCCAGGTGCCCAAGCCAGACCCTAGTCTGGCCTGGGTCAACCTGGTCTGACCCAGATTGATCCATTTGGCTGTTTTGGGCATAAGTTGGGCATTTGGCGTCTGATTTGGACGCCGTTCGAACCTGGGCGTAGACCGGGACATTCCCGTCTTACCCGTGAACTTTTCCTTGCATTTATATCATTAAATATGGTCTTAAACTATTTAAGAAACATTTAATCTCTTTTGCATCATATACAAATTAGTCCCCTATCTAGGCTTAAATTATCATTTGCATCAAATACAAATGATCTGAGGGCATATTCCCTTACAAGACCGACCCCGGGATAGTAGAGATCCTGGCTAGGGTTTAATATCTTTAATGCTGTAATTAAAATTTTTTTAAGTTGTTATCTTTTTGCTACTTTTTTATTTTCGTCGTCTGTTTTACTTAGGCCAGATGTCAATTTTAAGCCCTTAGGATCACTGAAACCCCTTCACTATCATTATCTCTTGGAATGTCCTTTGGAGAGTCTTCTCACTCCATGAAGCATATGTGCACAACCTCTCCTTTTTCCTCATCCGAATCCTCTCTATTCGAATCGTCACTAAGTCATCGCATGTTCCTATCAAACCATCTTCTTCTTATTAAATTGTACTTATCTCCCTTTCGTGAACTTGGAGCCTTCCACTTCTCTTTGTTCTTTAGCATGTGGTAATCCTTCTTGGTGTGTTCTGGCTTGTTACATTTATAGCATAGAGGAAGTGTTAGAAGAATCAAATTTACCGTTGGGTTTGAAGTTACCTTTACAGACGAACTTTTGGAACTTCCGTGCCATAATGGCCATGAACTCCAAGTCCATCTCTTCATCAGATTCCTCATTGTCCGATAAGGCTTTGAAAGCAATGGCCTTCTTCTTTGGCTCGGTATGTGCCATTTGAGCTGTCATTTTCTCTCTATCTTCTTTTCTAACCTTATAATCCATGAGGTTGCCAAAAAAATTCTCCATGTTGTATGTGCTCATATCGTTGCCTTCCTTGATGGCCATCGTTGTCTTCTCCCCCTACAGAGTGAAGGCCATGATGAGCTTTCTCACTTTCTCTACTTGAGTGTACGTCTTCCCAAGTGCTTCTAAATTGTTCACAATAACCGTGGTTACCGTCTCTTCTTCAGGAATCATCATTATGTGGTTGACTCATTGACATGAGTATTGTCAGGACCACCCTGACTGTTTCCGTGATGAATTCCGTAGTTATAGTCTCTTCGTCTTAACTATGTCGTGTAGATCAAGTCTAGGGTACGGTCAAACTGTCAACCCCAATAACTTGACTCCAGTTAGTTTCTATCGATCTTTAGTCAACTAATGTTAGACTTCTTCCAACATACTCTGATCAGAGATTTTACTAAAGAACGAACTAACTCTACGACACTAACTCCCATTGACCGGGAGAGATGAATCCTCTCTTGGTCATCACTCTCCTCGTACGCTTCAAGTGACACCCAATTAAAAGACCTTTCGATAGGCCTTGCCTCAAAGCTAGGTCAGTTGATCTAAGTGGCACCGTTCATGCACAGGTTCGTAAAAATGACCTCAAGTCAAAAGATCAACTAGCCTATCATCACTAAGAGTTATCATTGACAAATTGGTCAATATAGCCATATGATAATTCTTGTGGATCGTTCAGTAAACTCATTCTCTAATGAGCACCTGTGTCTCGTCTTCGACTTCGCCAAGTCAAGCGATCATGAGATCATCGCCACCGCTAAACGGTGAAGATTAAGACACAATGGTCTATCCGATGTTTCGATATCCTTGTCTCGAAACATCTACGACCATGAACCCTTTTAGACTTATGCTATAGACGGTAAAACATTTCTCCATGATCGAGATACTCATCTTGATACATGTTTGACCTTGCATAAAGTCTCAGGACTTTACCTAAGTTAATGTCTAATGTTAACTACATTATAAAATAACTTAGATAAATTATTACCAAACAGCTTACTGTTATTTCGAACAGGATGTTTGTGCTATTCACACATAGAGATAGATTGCCTCGAGGGTATCATCTCTCTACATCTCCCACTTACACTCAGGTCCATTTATCCCGGTATCTTATACTGTTTTTACACATAAGTTTTTCCGACTTCATGTGGTAGAGCCTTCGTGAGTGGATCTGCTAAAACCATTTACAGTATAGACTTAAAGGATTTCTATGTTCATGTCAGACCAACCATTTGAATCTCATTCAAATAATTCACTTGGTCTTTCGGAATCCATAATATTTTATTTCCTTGGATCTTATCCAGTTCATTGTACCTTACGATAATAATTATAAATTAGTTACTGTTCATTTCGAATTGCTCGTATCTATTTCTGATAAAGTATCAAACCTTTTGATTACTTTGTCAATATAAATGTTCCATCCCTTTGATGCCTCGCATGTAATTTATACGCTCCCAATGACCTTGAAAACTTTCTGGCTAATTCATATAAGTTGGTTCATCTAAATCATATTTAGAAAAACGAACTTATAAGTGAATGCTCCAATTTTCATGGTCAACTTGAGCGTTTACATCAAGTTTGGTCCGAGTAGATCTATACACATCTGCTGGCGAAAAACTATTCCATTCTAATTCGTTGTATAGGAATTTGGATGAAAACCGTTCTCGACCAACATGATTGCACTTCACTATTTTCTTTCTGCACCAATCTTTTAACTTAAATATTTACTTGTAGAAAATGAGGAAACATTTTCCTTGGGCACATAAACTAAATTCCAAAATTTATTTATGCACACGGACCTATTCTGATTGCATCAAATTCATAAATCGGAGTTACTACTCCGAATTTCATCCTAGAAGTTAACTAAGTCAACATCAATTATGATGTCTAACTCGATTCTTCGTCTCACGAAATTCAAGTAATTGTCCAACTTCTTAATGATTGATTTAATGAATATCTTATTGATAATGTCCTCACAGAACATTATCAAAAACTAGGCATTACTATCTGGGACTTAACCCAGAGGGAGGACTAAACTCAGAGTCACTTGCTATGGATCACACCAAGTCTAACTAAGTGAGATTCATACCTTTTAACACACGAATGTGTTAACAGACTCGTTCTGAGAGAAAATCATATTTTCTTTTAATTACACAAGATTTTATACAGCTAAGTATTTGACCATACGATCTAATCGAATCAGTTTAAATACTTTTGACATTTCGTTCTTCATTTTATCAGACTTGTGTCTTATCAAGAACACATGTCTTAACAAAATATACGAATAACTTAATTTGGTTAATCTAGACTCAGGTACATCAGTATGTACGAGACTGAGTTCGACAACTCATTCTCCCACTTTTTTACAGATGGGTTTCGGCCATTATATCTAAGAGGGTAAGACTCACAAGTGTCCGCAGACTTCATAATACGAGAGGTCAGACCCCTCTTTATGTGACTTGTGATGCTTAGTCTCTCGATACAGCCTAGTCTATTTTGTCATATAAGTTTGCTACTATCTTGTGTATTTATATATTAATATTTAATATATTATAGTTATTACAAATTATTAACACAAAACATTGCTTCAGAAGCAAGGTGACGACATTTGTCAAATTGTGTTAGACGTCTTTTGTATAACAATTATTCTGAAATCGTGACATCAAAATATGTCACATTTTCATTTCCTCCAACTTATGCCTTTATTAATGATACATATAACTAACTTTCTCAATTGACTTTCCGACGTGCCTTCTTCCTTTTCTAAATCACATTTAGATATTAAATAGCCCAACATAAATGAATATCTATGCAAGCATTTTATGTATCCAAACGCTTGAGCTTTGCAACCTTGAGTGTAGCTCAACAAGTTGCTTGTCTCAAGATCTGGTTGGATAGCCTTGCACCGATTATGCACTCGTATTCGACTCAAACAGTTTGATCGAATTCTCGAACTTTGCGGATCAAAATTGTTTGTCTATACAACCGTGAGTGTAGCTCGACAAGTTGTAGGGAGAAACATACTTCGAATATCCTATATGTTCAAGATGCCCCATATAGAGGCGAGTGACATGTAGCATAAATTTATTTGTTGGACCCAGAACTTAATGAAATCATATTTCTTAAGTCTGTTCCTTAGAAGGTCATTTTAATGTCAACGAGAATATATTTTAATTCTATCAATTAGAATTTAACTTGATATTCAATTAATCAACCTTTTTGATCAGTTAACTTATTTCATTAAAATATTATATTTTGATTCCTTCGGTAAACATAGTCTTGCCCTAGTTTAGCATAAGTTCAATATTAAATATAGGTAGATTGGCTTTTATCTATCTATACCCTCCCACTATTTTTACGATCGTTTCAAAGCTTAATAACGAACGATTTAATCGAATTAAAATTAATGTGTAAGAGATCCAATCACCTTGAGCCTAAACAACCTTGAGTGTAGCTCAACAAGTTGCTTGACTCTGTGATCGGAAGATGACTCTTCATCGATCATATCAGATATGACCCTCTTATCTGTTTTTACCCCTAGCCATTTGTGATCATGAGTGTGCTCATCCAAATCACAATGTCTAGTCTAGTCGGACTCTTGTTTTCGTGTCTAGCCTGACTTGCCCCCGCGCTAAGTGTATTCATGACACGTCGGTTTGGGTCAGATCTTTAGACTACATCTTCCCGGACTACATCATTGACTTAACTTACGCCGGCGCTCGGTGTACGATACGACGGTTTGGGTCAGTCAAGATTTCATCTTATGTATTTAAGGAGTTGGTTTCTACAAGGTTGCCATGTCACAGCTTGAGTGTAGCTCAACAACTGTAACACAGGTCCTATAGTTGCCAACCCCTAAAACAAGGAGGGTTACTGCTAATCTTGAAAAAGATCATTAACGTATTTGACTTAGATATAGTCCAGGACATCATACAATCATGATTCGCGTCATTGCGGTCCAGCGGAACACAACCAAGGAATTGACTAAGCCAGGATCGCTATCCCTTATAGGGTGATCCAGCAAACTTAGCCAAGCACATTGACTGGATCATGGTCCATTGAATGAAGCTTGTCATTTTTATATGTGTGTCATAGACTAAACAACTTTTATTAACAACTAATTAATCCTATCAACTAGTTGAATCCTTAAATTCAAAATTTTAGGATTTGTTTAATAACTTTTATTAAATCCTTATCAACTATAAGGTTCACGTGCTATCCTAATCGTTATTAGGATTTTAATAAATTTATCAACATCGCTAAAAGCGAAGTCTTTTAATGAGAATTAATTATAACAATTAGAATTAAAAGTTCATTAAAGGGACTACCCTAATCAGGAATTAGGTCTTGACGTGTTGTTAATATTTTCTTAAAACATAGCATGTCATTAGAATTTATCTCATAAATTTTAACGAGTTTTAATGGCAACCTAAGAAGGTTGTCTTGTATTATCAAATAAGGGACAAGATGTCATAGCCATTAAAATAAAGTTACACTAATTTTATCGCATAAGAGAGTGCACAAAAATTTAACAATTAAATAACGTTTATCAAATAAATAATCTCAGCATGCATATTTAAATTTAACATTTAAATTTAAAATATGATTTTTAAAACATTTTATTTTATCTCATAAAAACTTGTTTTTAAACGATCACAAAATTGCACGCTACTTAAAATATTTATCGCATAAAAAATTTTAAACTTTAAAATAAGTTTTAAAATTATCACATGAATTTTAAAACATCATTCTAAAAATTTCATGCTTAAAAATTTATAATATAAAATTTTTAAACATCTAAAATTATTTTAAACTTATCGTATAAATTTTTAAAGTTTTAAAATCAATTTTAAAATTTTCACATAAATTTAAAACATCATTTTAAAATTTCATGTTCAAAATTTTATCATATAAAATATTTAAACATCTAAAGTCTTTTTAAACTTATCTTATAAATTTATAGAAACATTTTAAAAAGTATTTAAAACATTTTAAAAAAATTTCTCATAACTTTAAAACATTTTAACAGTTAATTAAAAGCATTCAATTAATTAAACACAGTCCTAGATCAGCATACAGACGTGGCTCTAATACCACTGAAGGGTTTTGGGGAATCCTTAGGGCACAAAACTCTATTCCCGTCCTAAGTCGGACAGAACATAGACATAAAAAGAACATCGGAAGAATAAACAAGTTAATCTAATTAACATGCAGTTAAACAATTTAACTTAGCCCTAAGGTACACGACCTTTAGCCAAGATCTATGCCAACTCGGGATGGATCTGACCATCCCAAGAAGGATCTAACCTACTGCGATTAAATTAAACTAATGCTTATAAAACACATACCCGGAATCTCAACCCTGGGGCAGGCGAGATGTTCCGCACAGTCTTCCGAGCCCTCGTCCCACACAGAGCCGCTCCTCGAACCGCTTCTCGGACCGCTCCGCATCCCGAGGTGATCAATCCTCATGTCGCCGAGCCAACCACGCGCCGAAGAAAGTTTCACGCGAGTGAAAGCCTTCGTCAAGATTTCGGATTTGAATCCGAACTCCTTTGCGGCTTTGCTAGAGCCCTTAGGAGTAAGGCATAAATATAGGGAGAAGAAGAATATAAATTTAAGCCTAGATCCGAGCGTGCTCCAACATTTACGAGAGCCACTCAGATCTAAAGCTTGGGGACGACTTTTGAGGAGGGGAGCAGACCCCTATTTATATAGGCGGCTGAGTGCTCCCCTTTACTCAAAATCCGATGTGGGACTAAAGTTGGAGTTAATTAAACCAAGTTAGTTTGCCTTTCACAAAGGGCAAACTTCTGTGAATTTTTACTCACTAACCGTTGAACTTCATGATTGATACAACCTATCAATACGAAGGGCGTTCAACGATGAACGCATAGGAAAAAATCGTTCGCCAATCCGAGTCCGTTTGACCCTCCAATTGATCATCCAAAAATCAGCCGTCAAATCTGTCCAGTAAACCTAGGGTTCTGCACCCAATGGTGGGGCCCAGTAAGTGGAACCCAAAGCCCACAATGCTGACTGGGTGCCTGGTCCAGACCTGGGCACAGGCGCCCAGGCGCCAACCTTGCGCCAGGGCCCGCCAGGCGCCAAGGGCGCCAGGGCCCGCCAAGGTCCAGGGCGCCTGGGCGCCGGGCCCAGTAGCCTGGCTAGCCAGGTGCCCAGGCCAGACCCTAGTCTGGCCTGGGTCAACCTGGTCTGACCCAGACTGATCCATTTGGCTGTTTTGGGCATAAGTTGGGCATTTGGCGTCCGATTTGGACGTCGTTCGAATCTGGGCATAGACCGGGACATTCCTGTCTTACCCGTGAACTTTTCCTTGCGTTTATATCATTAAATATGGTCTTAAACTATTTACGACACATTTAATCTCTTTTGCTTCATATGCAAATTAGTCCCCTATCTAGGCTTAATTTAACATTTGCATCAAATACAAATGATCTGAGGGCACATTCCCCTACAAGACCGACCCCGGGATAGTAGAGATCCTGGCTAGGGTTTAATTTCTTTAATGCTGTAATTAAAATTGTTTTAAGTTGTTATCTTTCTGCTGCTTTTTTATTTTCGTCGTCTGTTTTACTTAGGCCAGATGTCAATTTTAAGCCCTTAGGATCACTGAAACCCCTTCACTATCATTATCTCTTGGAATGTCCTTTGGAGAGTCTTCTCACTCCATGAAGCACATGTGCACAACCTCTCCTTTTTCCTCATCCGAATCCTCTCTACTCGAATCGTCACTAAGTCATCACATGTTCCTATCAAACCATCTTCTTCTTATTCTCATGTACTTATCTCCCTTTCGTGAACTTGGAGCCTTCCACTTCTCTTTGTTCTTTAGCATGTGGTAATCCTTCTTGGTGTGTTCTGGCTTGTTACATTTATAGCATAGAGGAAGTGTTAGAAGAATCAAATTTACCGTTGGGTTTGAAGTTACCTTTACAGACGAACTTTTGGAACTTCCGTGCCATAATGGCCATGAACTCCAAGTCCATCTCTTCATCAGATTCCTCATTGTCCGATAAGGCTTTGAAAGCAATGGCCTTCTTCTTTGGCTTGGTAAGTGCCATTTGAGCTGTCATTTGCTCTCTATCTTCTTTTCTAACCTCATAATCCATGAGGTTGCCAATAAAATTCTCCATGTTGTATGTGCTCATATCGTTGCCTTCCTTGATGGCCATCGTCGTCTTCTCCCCCTACAGAGTGAAGGCCATGATGAGCTTTCTCACTTTCTCTACTTGAGTGTACGTCTTCCCAAGTGCTTCTAAATTGTTCACAATAACCGTGAATCTAACATACATGCTTGAGATTTTCTCTTTTTCCTACATTTGAAACATCTCAAAGCGTTGTACACAAACATGGAGTTTAGATAATTTCATCTGAGTGGTCACTTCATGAGTGACAATGAGGTGATTCCAAATTTGATATGCAGATATGCAGTTCAACACCTTTTGAACTTAGTCGCAGTCAAAGCACAAATAAGCAAATTCATTGCTTTTGCATTGTTTGCCTCCGCAGCTACTTGAACGACGGTCCACTTGGAGATGTCTTCTTTGAGGGGCTCGACATACTCATTCTACACCATTCTCTATAGAGATACGCTCTTTAAGAAGATAAAAATATGAGCCATCCAATACCTAAAATTCGATCCATTGAAGAGAAAGGGCCAAATTGTGGATTGTCCTTCGGTAATAGAGGATACACAATCACGGTTGTTGTTGTTAGCCATAGCTATACCTCGCTCTAATACCAATTGTAGGACCTGAAACTATGGGAAAACACTAGAGGGTGGGAATAGTGTTTTATGAAATTAAAAAGGAAATTACACATAGTTAAAATCCCTAGCAACAAATAGTGCAGAAATGGAATAAAGGAGACAACAACCACAGAAAATGCAATCGCAAACAAGATATATACTCTGGTTCGAATTCCCCTGAGTCTAATCCCGACTCTCTGGAACCTACTCCAGCAACCAACTAGTGATTAATAATTTCCTAATATTGCGGGTCAAGTCTGCATACAATAAAATTTGTTTGCAGTGGGAATCACGGGTACAATGATTTACAGGTTTTTGGGTGAAGGCAAGGCTAGGAGGACTCGGAGCACGCTTCAAGGGTGAAGAGCCCTAGGTTGCCTAGAGATCGTATGAAGGTCGCCTGCTCCCGGTAGCAGAGGCGATCTCCCTGCGAGGATGAACAATATGTCAGAAAAACAGGGCTGGCTGTCATCCCTCAGCCTCTCTGATGCCTAAGTCAGCTGGTGACACAAAAGGTAAGCGCCGGGTACACTTGGCGACCAAAAGGCAGGTCGACAAAGTGTGGTGGGCTTGTGAGGAAGGCACATATTTATGGACTATATCTGACCTTGTATGTGGAGATGAGTTAGAGGATTCACTGACCAATTATTTGCTAACCAACCCCTTCAATGGAGGCAGGAGGGGGTATTTATAGGGCTGAGAGGCAGTTGCTCGTCGTCTTGTCAGCCGTCGAATCATCCCTCCTGGCACTCAAGTGCTGGGACTGTGGCAGGGATATTACCGCATTAATGGTGTAAGGAGGCGTCAGAAGCATTAATGAGATGCGAAGGGCAGCCATCAGTTCTTCCCTTTAACCCCTGGCATTAATGGAGAGTATGTGAGCTCACGTCACACTGTCAGAGATATTTGTGCTTGGTCGCCCTCAGGGGCAAGCTGTAGGTCGGAGAGCAGACTCGGCTTCTCCGAAGGAAGCTTCTTATTGTGGGTAGGCGAGCTGGTCTTTGGCATGGCGAGCTGTCAGGTCATTGCGATGGGCTTCTTGGTGGTCTGGAAGGTGAGCTTGAGGCAGGGGCGAGGTGAGATTCTCGGGAACGAAGCGAAATTCTCGACAAGTGTCCCATCAGAAGAGTCGGTAAGGTGTCTGCTTGGGCCTCCCTTGTGCATATGGGCCTAAACTCCATGGGCCTGACTCTAGGGCGTAACAATTGCCCCCGTTATTTGAGCTCAACACAGCTAGCCCAGCTTCATCTTGGATGACAAACCACATCCCACTAGTCGATGACGGGTCAGCTGCATTTAATGAACCCTGAACTTTGAATCTCAGGAATTATGATGGCGATCTAGCGATGGGGGGTGTTCAAGGCACCCATCTGCTGAACAGATGACTCATATATGAGGTGACTTGAGGAGAACTCGAGGCACCAGCTCAGGCCTGCTTGGATCTTGCCGTGTGGCCCACGCCGAACGGTGGTGATCGCTTCCCTCTTCTCATAATGGAGCCGAAGAGGGAGCGGGAGCGACTTTTGCCAGATTTTTCGAAACTTTAAATTCTTCCCCCTTGCACCATCGTGAACAGCTGACGTCGACTGCCGTCATTTGCCGGAGTTTACTTCATTCGATCTTTACTTTAGGTACACTCCTGATTCCAACGATGTCCTCATCTGCTTCTCCCGCAGCTTCTTCTTCTTCTTCAAATGCCCACATCGAATAGCACTTTAGGGAGGTCGGCAGGGGTGACGCCGCTGAGTCGGCGTCGACGATGTCGAAGACGCATTTGATTTTTGGACCGGAGGGAGACACATCAGTAGATCAAGCCGCCGCTTCATCATCGATGATGACAAGGGACCCCAAGAAAGGGAAAGCACTCGAGTCGACCGCCAAGGTTGCCAAAGCTGTCAGGGTCACCGGTGGCAGTGGAACCTCGGCCGCGGTCCCCATGGGAATCCTGGCCCAGAAGTCCCCGCTGCTGCCGTCCGAGATCCCAAAGATCAGTGTCTAATACATCCGGCCCCCTACACAGTCTGCATCCCCGAGCCCCACGAGCGGGTCTGATCCCCGTGGGAGTACGAGGTCGGTGTGTACTTCCCCACCTTCACCCTGGGTCTTCACTTCCTGCTCCACCCCTATCTTCTTCTCATTCTCCACTTCCTCGAGCTTTCCCTTTTCCAATTGACGCCGAACTCCATCAGCATGATGGTCGTTTTCCTCGTACTCTGCTCTGTCCACAGAATAAAGCCAATGTTGCTGCTCTTTCAGTATTTCTTTAGGGTGAAGAAGACGAAGGACTACTACTACGTCAGCAACGTCAGCACGAGGACAGTAAGGACACTCATCCTTGGGCTACTGGGTAAGGTCAGGGATTGGAAAGAGAAATTTGTCTTTGTCTCGACTTCGACAGATCTGGCGTTGAGGTCAAACTGGGGGACAATGAATACTGCAGTGAATGCAGAAGTTGCACTGGAGGAGAGTGATCTGGAGAATGCCGGGACCTTAAAGGCGATCACGAAGGAGAACATGGGTTTCAAAGACCTGGTCGTAGACGAGATGGTCGCCCATCACGTTTGGTTCGAAGGTAGTCTGTGTGTTGCGAACAACATCTGAAAAGCTCACCCTGAACTGTTCTCTTTTTGCAGGAGCGGCCATGAGCATGTCCATAAAGGAAGTGATGAGGAAGGCACGTGAGGCATCATCGAAGCCCCCGCTGAGCAAAGACAAGGGCCACAAGCGGAGTCTGGAGGCGTCCCCTATGGCTCAGGCCAAAAAAGGAGAGCGGATCAAGAGGACGAGGAAGGAGATTGTGACTGTAGCTCCTCCGCCCCACCCGAGCGAGGTGTCAGCTGGTGGTGTAGTCGACCTTGACTCAAAGGTGCCTGCGGTCAGCCCTGTGACCGTGGAGCATCAGGACCCGCTAGCCAGCGTCGCTGCCACTGTCTCCCACAAGCTCGGTCGATCCACCGAGGCCTCTTTTGGCATCAACTACCACCAGCCATCCTACAGTGGTGACCTGGCGCTTCGAATGCCCGACTTACGGTCTGGGGAAGCCGGCTCATCGAGCTGTGAGGCTGTCCTTGCCACTTTCAGGTCAAAGAAGGAGGCGGTTCTTACCCTTCAACCGGAAGCAATTGTCATGCTGTGCAACCCAATAGGGGCCCAGGAGTCGGTCTTTGATGAGGCCGACGTGGTAGCCGGCCTGGTGGAGAATAGCCTACTGCTGAGGGACCGAGAGGCCCTGTATGATGTCGATTTTGAACTCCTCTATGCCACAGCAGTCTGGCATAACATGTAGGTATGTTGCCCATTACCCCAGATGTCAAACTCCTTCTCTGTTCTGCATGCTTATTATTTGATCTTCTCTGTAGGCTATCGCCGCTTTGGTGTCCCTCTAACGACACTCCATGGAGGTGAATCGGCTCGAGGCGGTGCTTGGGAGGAAGGTGGTCGCCCTCAGGGGCACCGAGGCAAAGCTGAAGGAGGCCATGGAGAGGTTGGCAAAAATCCATGGAGACTATCAGGCCCAGTAGGAAGAGCCCGCCAAACTGGAGAAGGCTGTCGAGGAGCTACAAGAGAGGGCCCGCGAAGAAGAAACCCATCGAATCACCGTCGAGGGGCTGCTGTCCTCAAAGAGAAAGACGACTGGGGTGAAGATCGTCGAGTTGGAGTGGTGGAATGCTGAACTAGAGATGATCGACCTAGTCAAAGTCAGGACCCAGGCCGTTCTCAAATATCAGAACGACGAGCTCGTCTCCAAGTTGACGGCCATGAGGGCGGAAGGATTTGATGACGGTCTGGTGGTCGGCTTCGAGAGGGTGATGGCGAGGTTGGAGAAGCTTTATCTCGACATGGAGATCGACTTCGCCTGACTGTCGGCGGCATCAGATGACGAGGCGGTGGCTACAGCCGTATCCGAGACCGAGGGGGCGGAGGTTCCCGACGGTGGCGATCAGGAAGGTGATGAGGTGGGCGCACGGGCCTTGGAGGGCGGCGACCATGAAGGCGACATGGTAGCCGTGCAGGCCCCGGGGGTGGCGGTCGAGTCGATACACCATAGATTAGGGCAGAGTTGTACGACCGCCCGGGGACCGAGCCTGAAGTCTTGTTCTGTTTTTGGAGGGTCCTGAATTGTATAAAGTTAGTTTATAAATAAAATTTGAAATTTTCCATACGGTCACTGTTTGTCCATTCTGTCTGTTTGTGCAGACTATGCTTTTGTATAGGTATGACCCCAACATTCTGTTGCTGACGAGCGCATGATTGAGAAGAATTAGTCGGTCCAAGTTCATTGGCCGACCGACTAGATTGAGTTCTAGTCGGTCAGTGAATGAACTCAGACCGACGAACTCTTGCTCTATATTTTGGCTTCAGTTACTGTTTGCACTTAGTCAGTTCATGCTCGTTGGCCGACCGACTAGATTTCATTCTAGTCGGTCAGCACTTGAACTGTGACCGACTAAATGCGTCAGGGGCTGTTGTGTCTTTTTCTCTCCAAGTCGATTTATTAACCCCTGCACCGATTAGAATTCATTCTAATCGGTGCGAAAAATTCTCCCAGCCCTAAAACCCTTCGACTCCGCTCCTCTCTTCGCCGTGTGTCGACTATTCCGGCCACCGTCTGCTATCTCCGACCGTCGCCGATCTTCCCTCTCTGTCCTAGGGTATAGCTCTCTCTTCCTCTCTCGTTTTTAGGGTTCATTTCTGTTAGATTTCAGTTAGAGTTCGTTTTAGGGTTTCGACCTAGTTTTTTGATTTCTGTCGATTTCGTGCGTTTGCGTTGTCTCGTCTCACGATCATGGCGAAGACACGTATCCCCATCCATCCCTCTAGTCCGTCTCCCATGACCGTAGAGTCTCCTCCTACGGACCCTCCTTAATCCAAACGTCGAGCCAAGACCACTCTTCCCTCCTCCTCTTCGCCTCCTCTCAAGAAGAAGAGGACTTCCAAGCCAAAGCCCAAACCACATTCCCAATCCCAATCTCAGTCCAAGCCCAAGCCTAAGAAGCAGCTTGTGTCTCCAGCCTCCTTTCATGCACCCACTCCTCCCGCTTCTGACTCTGACGAAGAGTATATCCCTGAGTCTGAGCCTACCGCTAGGGCTCCTACTCCTCTACCACGATCTAGCTCTCGTCTGTCTAAGGGGAAGGCTCCCATGCCTTTGGGTGGTGTCGATATATCGTTGTGTCGCGATGACCCGTTGTGTCTCGCGGCTTACAACCATATTGAGCACTGTCCATTGATATTGGAGCACTTTGTTCAGTTCTCCGATTTTCCACATCTCGTCGATCTTCTTTCCTATAGCGGCCTCATAGATTATCTTCGCCATGACCCCAAGGCGAACCCTCACCCGTACCCCGACTCGTCAAATTATTCTATGCAAATCGAGTACGGGGTGTGTATGACGACACTCACTCCATTAAGATGACTGTCTTGGGGACACATATTGTCCTCACGACAAAAATCTTAGGGGAGTTGATAGGTGTCTCATCCTCTGGCCTTCTTCCTGCTGATATCTCCGTGGATAATATCCACGATCTTGACCAGACCATGCTTACCGAGATGTTCCATGTCATCCTTCCCGCCATGATTGGCGTCCCCTCAAAATCGTTTAAGCCGAATGCCTGGGTCTTGAATCTTATCCTGAAGTCGTGCCTCCTTCCGAAGTACGTCTCCTCTAGCTTGCCATCCCAGCCGTTCCTCAAGCTGATCTACGCTCTTTTCATGGGGAGCGAGATCAATTGGGCTCGTATTATCCTAGATAAGATGGACACTTTTGAATGCATCTGAAAGTCCACAAAATCAGCTTACATCCCATATCCTTGTCTGCTGACCCTTGTATTCCGTCACTTCGGGGTCCCTCTCCCTCCCGATGACCAGCGTCCGTTGGGTCCTCCTCTGAATGCGACGGCCGTCAAGAAGTCTCTTGCGGCGCTTCGTCACGTTCAGAGGACTACCCCTTCTGCCACCGAGGGTACCTCTTCAGCTGCTCCTCCACCTCCTCCTTCACTCACTGAGTTTGCCGTTTCCTTGAGACGTGTGGAGTCTCGTGTTTCTCGTTCTGAGGAGATGCTTGCTCGCATCTGCTCTCACTTGGGCATTGAGATTCCTCCTTCAGTTTCTGATGAGGAGGAAATGGATGAGGCTGATCTCCAGGAGCTTGTTGGTTCTCCTCTTCGTGCCCCAAAGGGTACGTCTGCTGCTGCTACTTCTGCTGGTGCTTCCGAGAGCACACCTGCTACCACCATTCCTTCGGTGGATACTTCTGTTGGTGCTCCCGAGACCATTCCTGTTGCGACTCTCCCTTCTATGGACACTCCAGTCATCCCTGAGACCACCACCCCCTCTGCAGAGCCTGCTGCTGCTGCTGATCCTCCCTCCGCCTCCTAAGCTTGTGTTGGAGGACTCTCACATGTGCATCTGGATGATATATTTTGTAGTGAGAGAGTGGGGTAGGATAGTTGGTGGGTATGGATTTTTGATATATTTGGATGTTTTGATGATACACTTTTTGTTGTATGTTCCTTTTTTATGTCTGTTGAGACATATGTTGTATGTGTGCACCGATCTTTCGATCGTTTTTATGTATGTTGGCGGATGTATACATTTTGTTGTACCATTTTTTTTTGACAGGCAAAGGTTAGATTTTATTAATAACAATTGTACAACATCCCTAACAAGTGAATCGCAGATATTTAAAATGGAGAGGGGATTGGACACTAGCGCCGTCACCCTCCACCATTAAAATAACCACAATCACTTATTAGAGAAGAGTACACAAAATACATATTACATTTACATATGTACATTCTTAAGGCAATACAAAACCCCAATTAGCAAAGGGGGAATTGTCAGGTACGTCCTCCATATCCAATTTGCATAGAGCAATTTTGACATCCGATGCGATTTCCTCAAATAATGAAGTTTTACTGGAGGACATTTCTTTAAATATCCGATTATTGCGCTCCCTCCAAATGTGCCAGACCAGAGATGACAATATCATTTTAGCTAGAACGCTCAACGGATCTTTCTTCCTGTATTTGTTTAGGATCAGGTCACATACTCCGGAAAGGGATGTTGGCCTCATAGAACTTATATTTAGCTTGAGGAGACTCCTCACTAGGAGGTACTTGGAATATTCACAGTCAAAGAAAATATGACCAATACTCTCTTCCACATGCCCAGTACAAAGAACACAGAATTGATCAGAGACCCTCCCCCACGTGTACCCTTCAGGAGTCCCATCAACTAAGACAGAGAACATAGGAGTTGATATACATTGAGAAATCCAGGTAATAAAGGTTGATTTGAATCCCATCTGGTGCAGGAGAAAGAGAACGAACTCCCTATTAACACTGTCAAAAGCCTTCCGGAGATCAAGCTTGATACAGGTTCTGGAACCCATAGGATTGCTAAAATCCCTAATCTGTTCGTGAGCGAGCAGAGAACAATCCGCCAGAAGCCGATCTTTTAAGAAAGCTGCCTGATTGGGAGAAATAAGCTCTGCAATAACATGCCGCAGTCTATTACATAACAATTTGCTGATAATTTTATATACCACATTGCAGCAGGCAATCGGCCTATAGTCACTCAGATTTGAGGCATTTGCATTCTTTGGGACCAGAGTCAAGAATGCATGATTGATGCTAGGATTCATTCTACCAGATATGAAGAAAGCAGAGACACCTGCAATAACATCAGACCCAATGATACTCCAATTGTCTTGGAAGAAATGGGCATTAAACCCATCAGGACCTGGGGCTTTGTCTTTACCAATCTGGAATACAGCAGATTTGATTTTAGCTGGGGTCACAGGCAATTCCATCCAACTTGCCGCCTCCTCAGTAATCTTCTGTTTGGGCATGATATTAGGAAACACATTCCAATAATCATCTTGATGGTAGATATTATGATAATATAATACAGCATCCTTTCACAAGTTTTCAAAATTCGAGCTCATCTTTCCTTCAGGGCTAATAAGATGATGCAGGTTGTTGTGACAGTGCCTTGCTTTCAGAGATGTATAAAAAAATTTAGAGTTCCTATCCCCAAGGGTTAACCAATCATGTCTGCTCTTTTGCCTCAAATCTTCTTCCTCAATACCAAGAGCCATCCCAAGATTTTTAGATGCCAAACATTCTTCTTGCTGTAGCTTTTGATCATACTTCAAATTGGGATTTGATTGAATGGATTAAATAGTGTTGACATTTACATCGTGTTGACATTATTTACATACTTCAAATTAGGATTTGATCATCCCAATATATATATATATATACATACATCGTGTTGACATTTACTTCCGTGTGCACATTATTTATATTTTTGTCTCTGATGTTGTTTTCGTCGCGCGACGATTATATGGATTAAATAGAAATTAATTCTATGAAAACATAGAATTGTTTTCCATGCACTTAATTCATCAAGAATGTTGATATTGGAGAGTATGTTCCATAACTCAATACGTGAAATTGATTTGAGTTTTGATGATTTTATTTTGCGATTATCGACTATGGTCTTGTTAGCACGCTTTGATTTACTTCGTATTTTACTTTGGTGTCATTTGGACCGTGGTCGTATTCTACGACTCCCGTGCTTTTATTTGTAGCCATTGTTGTTGTCGTTGATCTCCTCCCACTCTTTTTTGCTAATGCCAAAGGGGGAGAGAATTAATAATGACGATGTGCTAAATGATAATTTAAAGCAATTTTCTGTGAATCTAATTTGATATGTTAGATTCAGTGGGAGTTAAGATATAAAAATGGATTTCAAATCCGATATTTCAATAATTGGATTCACACTTTATACTTCCCTCGTCTGCTTGATGCGTATGATTATTATTTAATATGGAACTAACGTGTCAGCAATGCAGGGGGAGTAAGTAAATTTCATTTGAATCATTGTTTTTTATTATTATTTATGTTGGTTTGTCATCACCAAAAAGGGGGAGAATGTTGAGTATTGATTCCCCGGATTTGGTTTTGATGATGAACAAACATAAATATCGTGAACTAACTCTTTGTGAGTACAGTTATGGAGATCGTCGCCAAAATTCTATGAACATCAAAAGCGACGTCTCAAGACTTCTCAAAGCGCGTGATCGTGTGCCTAAAGCTTCGTTGAAGCTCTAGGAGCATTATTGAAGTCAAGAGATTCGGATTGAAGCTTTGAAGACGGTTCGTCAAGTTTTATTTATAGTCTTCTAGCTTCTTTTCGTAGAATGTTAAGCCTTGAGTAGGTCTTACTTGATAATCTTCATAACACTCATATCTTAGAGCTAGGATTATCTTAGAAGCCCATACAAACTTTTTCGAAGCTTTGCGCTTCATTTCGCGGCTTTTGGTGCATCTTAGTTGGTTCAAGAAGAAGAACCAACCGACTAGATTGTCATCTAGTCGGTCGGCAATCCTTCTTGAATCGACTGTATCTCCTTGCTCAATTCAGCCTAGACACTGTTTATCAATTAGTCGGTCCAAGAAGGTTCACCGACCGACTACTTGTCAAACTAGTCGGTTAGGAATCCTTCTTAGACCGACTAGTTATGTCGTTCATTTCACAGCATGAGCTACTGTTTACAGTTAGTCAGTCAAAGGCAACTATCGACCGACTAGTTGTGAACTAGTCGGTTGGAATTTGTTCTTAAACCGACTAGTTCTCCTTGTATTCAGCCTATTTAATTTCATCTTAGTCGGTCAAAGAACACTCACCGACCGACTAGTTGTGAAACTAGTCGGTTGGCAAGTCTTCTTAGACCGACTAGTTCTATATTCCCTAAACTATCTTTATTGGTTGTGAAGCTGTTAGTCGGTCCATGTTGAATCACCGACCGACTAGTTGTGAATCTAGTCGGTCAGTGATCCTTCTTTGACCGATTAGACTGCTTTTGAAATAGATCCGTTGGAGCATTAAATGCACGAATTTTCTCTCTCTCTCTCTTCTCCATCCTATGTAATCTTGAGATGCTTCTTCATAGCATTCAAGGATGATATTAATTGCATTTTAGAGAATCAAAGAGAAGCATTTATTCTCATTTTCCAATCTTTCATTTCTCACAAGAATCTCTCCTCACTCTTATTCCTAAAGAGAGATTCTCATTGATTGTGAGCCACTCAAGCCAAGAGCTTGATTCAAGGTCACCAACTCCTATCTAGGCTTCTATTGCTGGTCAACTTCTTGGAGCTAGGGTTTGGTGCCTTCTTCTCCTTCAAAATCTTCCTTGCCCTAAAATCGTAAGTTTACGCAAGGCATAGGATTTTGTTGGTAAGCATTTCTTATTTCATTTATTTTGATATTGCAAGTTTTACTCTCGGTTGTGAGAGTTGGTTGTGATCCCGGTTTGTGGGAGTCACATTTTCATTTGTATATGATTTGATCTTGTAGAGGTTTTCTACAAGAATTTCATAGTGCAAATTTGAGTTAGAGTTTTCTAACTCAAGTATCCGGAGGGGATCCGGGTGTTTGGGACGTAGGATCACCGGGAACAAGTCGGGTAGACTTGGGTGGATCCGAACCCGTTATATCGTTTGTTTGCGATTGTCTTTTATTGTTGTCACATTTTCATTTCTGCATTGTTGGTTGAGTTTGCAAGATAATTAGGTAGATATATGCATACCATATGAATATGTGAGATATACATATGGTAATATGGTTATAGTTTTGTATAGTACTGCTTGCCTTTATGGGATGTTGTGTGTGTACGTGTATACTATGAGGTATACACGATTATTGTATGTCGTAACTATGTATGGATAGGTATACGTAGTAGTATACTAATTATATGTAAATTGCTATGGTATGAATATTTTATATGTATATCTATGTTTTGTGTAGATATGTAGTAAGCATATAAGAATGTGGGTATGGTATGCATGCAATGAGTATGCATGTAGTAATATATATGTGACTATACGATGAATGCATGTATAGTATAGTGTATTATGATTGTATACGTGTATGGATATTTTTAATATTATTATAATATGTAAAATGATCGGCTTAAGGAGGCTATGCCGAAGGCGGGGGAGGGGGTTGATGATTTTTCTAGGTTATGAAATATATATATATATATATATATATATATATATATATATATATATATATATATATATATATATATGTATATGTATATGTATATATGCATATATATGTATATGTATATGTATATGTATATATGCATATATATGTATATGTATATGTATATATAAATATACATATATGTATATATGTATATGTATATGTATATGTATATGTAATATCATATACATATACATACATACATACATACATACATACATACATATATATATATATATATATATATTATAAAACAGGGATGTTATCATGGATTATTGGACACGAGTTTTTGTATAAGAGATGAGAAATTGGGTATAAATGAGGGTTGTTATAAAGAGAAATTAGATAAGATAAGAGAAATTGGATAAGATAAGAGAAATTGGATAAGAAGACAAATTGAGTTTGAAATTTTAAGTTTGATACAAAATTTTGGGGGGAATTGAATTTTGGGAGAAGAAAAATATTTTGGGGGGAATGAAATATTTGCGGGGAATTTCAAAATAAAGCAAATGTCCAACTCAGATCTATCTCCCACTCTCTTCTATCTTTCTCCCTCACCCTAACCCCCTGCCTCACCCCTGTTCAGATCCCGACCCCCTCGAGAAAAAAACCCAAAGCCTCTCAGCTCAGCTTCGCAAAACCACACATCCCTAGCCTTTGATCGCATCTTCTCTCTTCCTGCGCCCGAGAACCCCAACGCCCTAGCCTCCCTTCACTTTCATCTCTTCATGCACTCTACGAACCAAACGCCCTAGGGAGACGCCATGTGCCCAGCAGATCCTCCCTTCTTCGAGCGAGAAAACCCCATCGAAGAAGCTTCTCCTTCAGCCTCCTTCGTGCGATCGCCTAATTTCACACGACCTATGTTCTTTAGAGCTTCTTATCTTCCTCCTCCTTCGGCAACAGGTGAGTTCTTCTTCGTTGGATCATTTATTCAGTTTTTACTTTGTCATTTTTTTTTCGTTGCACATTTCCTTTGATGCTGGTATTTTAGATGTCTTTATTGTGGATGAAAAAATTGAGGACATGGTCATTTTCGTTCGAATTGCAGGTTGCACAAGTGATGTCAAAAAAATCCAGTTCAACACCTTTGGTGGCAACCCTATTTGCTCGGTTGTGGGGCTTGCAGTGCTAAACGATCATGACTAGGAGAAAAGGCAAAATCATTGCACCATGTTGGCTCTTATTTACTTGAGCAGTTCGGGATGCTTCAACAAAATCATGAAAGTAGCCCTCTTAACATGACTTCTTAATGTTTTAGCTATACACAGGAGGGTTGTTTTTGAAAGTAACCCTTTTAACATCTATTATACTTTCGTAGCAGACAATTGATTAACAACCATTGATGTCCATCTAAATGGAAGGAACAACATGTAAGTCTTTGCCCACCTCTTTTGAATCAGAGTTATACTTTCTTTCAATTTCTATATTATATTTCTATATTATGTAGCAGACCATGAATTGGTTTCATCACCGAACTTGCTTTCTATTTCTGTAGAATGTAGCAGACCTGTGGCAGCAAGAAGCGCCATATATGCTTAATTGTTTGATAGGTCAGTTCCATATTTCTTATCTTGGAAATATTTTAAGACCTACAAAGTTATTGAAAGAAGATTGGTAGCCTCTGCTGATAAAATTGATAGGAGAATGTTTGGTTTGAGGGGTAGTTCCTTAATTAGGGATTGCAAGTTGGTATTAATTAATTCAGTAATATTTGGTTTGCCTTTATATATGATGACCTTTTACAAAATTCATGTGTGTGTTAAGGACATCATAGATAAGCTTAGGAGAGCTTTTTTGTAAGGGGACTTCTCAGATTTTTGGGCTTCACTTTTTAGTTGATTGGAAAAAAGTTTGAGAGATCACGGGGTTTAGGGGGTTCTTTCCTTACACGAGATGAACTTGACTCGGGTTGGTTGTCAAAGTTTTTGCTAATGTTGATTTGCTTTGGAATAAATCCGTCAGATATTTGTATTAAAGAGATATATCTATTTAGATGAATTCTCCAATCAAACCCTTTGCTTTTTGGCAAGTGGCCTGAGTCCATTATAGATGTTTTTATGTAGCACTGAGGTTCAACTTGATGATGGTATTGAGTGTTCATTTTGGACCAATCCTCGGATTTCTAATAATAAATTGTGCATTTAGCTTCATTCTTTATTTGCACTGATGGTTGATATAAATGCTTCAATTTCTATATTGTTCAGTTTAAATGTGAGAGGTATGATTTTGATGGCCGATGCCGTCGATAAGCCCAAGGTGATGCAAGATAAGGTCTTTGCCACGACAGTTTGCTCTTTCTCTCCACTTTTAAATTTTTCTGAATTATTTGCTTGATATCTTGACTGATCAATGTTTAGTGTTGGTGTGTGTAGCTTGACAGCGAGGAGGATTTGGAGAGGAAGTTGAAGAAATAACAAAAGGTTTTATTTCATTGCCCATTTATTTCTTTTTTGGGTTGAATGCATTTGCTCAAATTTAGTTTCAATTATTGGTTTGAAAAAATTTACTGGATTCCTCAGCACTTGCTGGCAAAGATAAAGGAAGAGAAGAAGCTAAAAGCCGCTAAAAATAGCAGCAGCCAAGCTCCAAGTAAGATACATCGAAAGCTGGATATTGGAAGCAAGTATGTGATCAGATTATTACTTAATTGCTTCATATTTCCAACTTGGGAGGCCCAAAAGGGAACTGAGGGATTAAAGAAGAACAAAAAGAAGGTTTGAGAGAATTCCGAGGATTGTTTAGATCATGTGACCCTTGCAGGAGAGAAGAAACTACTCACTCATTAAATGGTGAGGTAATATAGTATTTTTGCTTGAAGTAGCAAATCAATAAAAGTATAGATACTATATGCTAATATGTATGTTTTTGTGTATCATGTTTAGGTCGCTGGTACGCATACGTGGAAAAATCAGGGGTTTTCTGTGGTAGATCCTAGCAACCCGAATCCTCCTTTTACGATAGATGGTGCAATCTTGAATTTACATTTGAATTTATTGATTATCATGCCTTGCATTATTGCATAGTGTTTGTGTTTACATATATGAGTTGCGCTGCTGATTGCTATAATAGGAAAAACACAGTGTTTACATATATGTGTTTGCATTTTTGAGGCATGGGTTTAGCTTTTGCCATCTCATCTGATTAAATCCTTTTGCCAGAAATTTCAGAGATGGCCGCATTGTTGCAATCCTTTGTCATTTATGTATATTTGTTTTTGTTTTGTTTTTAAAGATCGGTTCTGTTGGACTTTACGGCTCTGGTTTTTTTATAGTTTCAATATTGTGGTTCAGTGTACAAAGTTTTCTTTGGGATCATTGCTGTGACTGAATTTCTTTATTTGGGTGTTTACGCACATTGTTTTTTTCACATTCTCCTCGATATAGAGGATTATCATTCTTTATTTAAAAATACTTATTCTGTGAAAACTCCATAGTTGGAGTCGTGTCCATCAACTACGACAACACTTCTTTCACGTAAGCTTTGTTGATGCACCATTGGGTTGCAATTTGACTGGTCTAAGGTGCATATGCATTTATTTATCTTACAATAAACTATCCAGCAAGTCAAGTGGCCTTTCATGGATAAAGTATTTTAAATAACTAATATTGTCAATAATTTTGGTGTTTTTTGTTTTCAAAAGCTCTAATAAACAAAACTTGGCATGGAATTTTGGTTTTCTTTTTAAATCATTATAATGCATATATCATTATCAAAATTTAACATTGATATCATTTCTTATAAATTAAGGTTCAAAGTAATCTGAGTATGTTGAATTTTTCTGCTTGATTGGTATAATTTTTGTTATGATGGATGAATTTAGTGCACATGAGATGTTTTGCTTATATTCCTCAAAACCATCTCTTTTTATTAAATTTTTATAATTTAATTTTACTTTCAAATATTCTTCACTAGAAATTTCGATAGGGTTTAGATTCCTATGGACCTTGAAATGGATTTTGATGATTTCCTCAAATTGGGTAAGTGGCATTTTTGTGCTACAGGCCAACATGTTCCTTCATCCTTTCTTTGGTTTAGATATAATTGCAGAAAGCAGAACAAATTCTATCGCCATATCAAGATATATTTAGTGAGATAAACTGCGAGGATCAATATCACGTCAACGATGCACTGGTAATTTTTTTTGTACCAATTACATGTACCTACTTGAAGAATGAGGCATGCTTAAAACAAAACGGCCTGAACCTATTTAGTATACAATTTCACCTTTTTAATATGAATCTAAATATTGTTTAATTAAAGTATGTACCCTAATTGTATACTACACAGTTGACTTGGTGTCTATTTATTTTTCTAATGGCAATTTGCCTAGAGTTTGCTGCGCCATCTAATTTTTTGTACTATTTTGCGTGGTTGTAGCAAAATAAATATGAAGACTAATTAGCAATTTAAATCCATTGAAAAGCGTAAATTTCTTTTTTTGATATATATGGACATAAATGTGATTTAGTAATTCAAAATTTTATCATTTTTTCCAATGTAGCTCTATATTCAATGCAACATGTCCCATATTTATTTTGAGTCTTGCATGTAGCCTTTATTAATTATTGTTAATATGATTTGACTGATAATTAAGTTAATCAATTGGTGCATAGCCTTGCATGTAGCCTTCACTGATAATCCCCCAACTGGTGCGTTAATTTCTATCCTGGATCCGTCACCAACCAAAATGAGCTAGATTGATGTTTGTGGAAGAGGAAAGAAATAACTAAAAAATATATAGGAAGATGTACCCTAAATCTGAATTCATTCCTTTATGGTTTCTGAAATTGAACTAAATTTGAGTTGGTTGGTGTAGGCGAGCGGGCTGCAGTGGATGATGCCTCTGTTCCTCTGATAAAAAAATTGCTTCTGTAGTGGAGGCGACAATGGATTCTCTTTTTGGTAAGCAACATCCACTCAATGTTTCATCAACAATTGACAATTTTTCATATATCATTCAAAATTGAGCTCTCAAGTTTTTGCAATTTTTCATATAGCATTCAAAATTGAGCTCTCTCAGGTTTATTTATGACATTCAAATTTGACAGAAGAGGCACAAGAATTTATTTATGAAAAAAATCACGATATTGAGTATTTTCGCTAAATAAAATGAGTCATTGCTCTCTCAGTTTTATTTTAAATCTCAATTGCTTTAAAATAAATCAAAGCAAATTTTGAGACATTGCTCTCTAGGTTTATTTTGAAGCAATTTATTTAATGAGGCATTTATTTATGACATTCAAATTTTTCATATAGAGATTTATTTATGATAGTCGCTTCTTTTTTGGTAAGTATTCTAAATTCGAATTTGCCTGATATGCTGAATCAAATTTTCTCAGTGATTACATGTGCTCTATGTAAACATTTTTGAGGTATATACCTCATAAATACTTTTGGATATCTATGCTTGGCAATGCTGATGCAATCTAGATAGATTTTTGCTTGTGCTGTTGCTTCTAAATGATCCCAATATTTCCATAGCTCTTTATGTTGAGTTCAGGTTTCCAGGAATTCCATCTTGCGTTCAGTTTGATATCCTCTCTCTCACTCACTTCTCTTCTCTTCTCTTCTTTTTATGTCTTTTGTTGCAGCACTCCTACCAACAAGTCAGTGAATTGGTTCATTGTCTTAAAAATCTGATTTTGTTTGTGGATTTTGATATTTTGCAAAAAAACTCTTCTTCACATCGTATAGAAGTTTGATTATTTGATTGGATGGTTGTTTATAGTTACTTTTCCCTTTTCCTATGTTCACATGTTGAGTTGCATATTAAAATCTGGGTGGAAATTATGAAGACATTAAACTGCATGAAATAGCAAGGTTTCAGCTTCAATTCTTTGTTTTCATTTACAAAGTAAGCCGCATGACTTACTTTCAATCAGCATGTTAATCAGCATGCTAATTTCAGCCGCATGACTTAGTTTTCGTTTGGTGAAAAGTAAAGCATATGACCCATCTAATAAGCACTCAATGTTGGTTCTTTATTGTAACATGAACAATATGGGACTTGCTGGCTTTTGATAGCTCATGGTAGACTGAGTTGCATCTGGTTTTTGTAATGTCTTCTTAATTTCACTTGAAACAAATTTTCATAGTTTCATAAGAAGACGATCCGGTCATTTGCGAGATTGATGTGTTTTGCAATCATTTAGATGCTGATGCTAAGTTAAACATTGCTCTTTTAATATGAAATTGATTTATGATTGTCCAATTTTGTTCGTGATATTTTGATGTTATTATGTCGGTAAAAATGTTGACAATTTTAAGTAGAAATCATGTCAAGATTTTTTGATAATATCATTATATAATATTTCCCATCGAAATTGGGAGATATAATATTAAGGTTTGCTGCTGGAGAATTAATAAGTGTGTCATGCATGTTGTTAAATGAAGCTCAGTGACTAATTAACAAGCTCAATTATTTCTTCTTGGTAAGTTGCACGTATGGCTCAATCATTTCACAGTCTCTCTTTTTGTTCATTTCAGTCAAAGCTCAGGTTTCAATTCATCCTAGATCAGATTTTATGAACTTTACACAATTGGTTGATATCACAGACAAAATCTTTATGGCACCGTGGTTTAGAAGTTTTGGTGATGTGATATGAAGGACAAAATGTAATCCACGCTCACATGTTGGTAAAGTTTCCGTTCCCTGAGACTTAATTCTAAATGATACAATGGCATTGTGTGGATTGCTTAGAAAACATGTAATATACCATGAATGATGCTGATCTACAGAGCACATTATAAAGAAAGTGAGGTTACAAATTTTCTTTATAAATCACATTATTGTTAGGCTAGGATGTAGTGTTTGCTTGAGCACTTGCTGCTGGTTTGTCTTTTTTGTTGGTTACCTGCTTAAACCATATGCTATTAGCATTTGGATATTGTGATCAAACTTGGTTGAAGCTGATGCCATTGGTTGACTAATGTTATAATTCTTCCCTACAATGATAAATGAAACTAATAATCCTGAGCAAAGTTTATATATGCATGTTATTAAATGAAGTATTTTGTATTCTGTCTAGGGACTTAAATGAGCAAAGTTTTCTCTTGATACATGTGCTTGCCACTAGAAAGCATTTCTTTCTTTTTTTTTATTTTTTAGGGACTACTGCAACATATTTAAGAAAACCTCAAATCAAATTTGTATAAGCTAAATCCCTTTCTCTACCATGTGCCGTTTTAATTTCTTATTAAAGTATTTTCATAAATAAGTTAAAAGACTGATATCAACATAGAGAAAATAAGTTAAAATTAATTTTCAAGAAGAACTCGGAAGATGGATAAATTAAATTTCATTACTATTGCCTAAGATAATGAGTTAGCACAATGGTTTTAGGGTTGACAGAGTTAGAGGTGCTATTTATTCTCTATTCTTTCTTTTGTTGTAGTTCGTTTGATCCGTTTCTTCTCTTCAAGCAATTTATGACAAAAATTACAAGATAAAAGTTAATAGTATTGATATTATCATACTAATTAAAACATTTCCTACCAAAACTCCCCCACTCTGCTGCATCTGCTTTTTCTACTCCGTCTTTCTGACTGATTTTTTTCGAGTACTAATCTTTCTGACTGATTGATAGATAGAGAAATTCCCAAATGGAGGATGCGCAAGGTATGTATCCTTTTTTCTCTAATGGCCTTGGCCTTTTGTTTTTGTGAGTTGGGTTTTACTCTTTTCCTGTTTGAACTCTAAAGTTGCATGCTTTTTCCAATTTCATATGTCGTTCTGATTAGTCAGTATGATTCAAATCATACTTGGTATTTGGATAGTGGTTGCATTAATCTATTCAGACATGAAACAGTGAGTTCATTGTGGAGTTAAATGAATGAATCACTTTACAAGTGAAAGCTGATAAATTACAACAAAACTTATTGTGATGGTGGTGAATGCACAGAACTGCATACAAGTAATCTTGGTAGTGGCTAAAGTGAAACTATCATCTACAAAAGTTCTACATATCATTATGCCATCGAATACAAGTTATGCATTCAGATATGGCAATCTGAATGCAGGCTGCTGAACAAGAATAACATTGTTATTTGGCTGCCTTTCATTGAAACCAGCTCAACATATACAAAGCATGAATTTTTATGGCAAGCTTCATCGACTATCATTTCACAAAACAACATGGAGAGCTCGAGTACCACTCCAGCCAGTGCATGTAAATGTGTAAGCCTCATTTCAATGACGAAGATATTATGTACTTTTGGTTTATGAGTAAAGCATGATGATGTGTGTGTACTTTAATGGAAACAAATTTATTCAAAATTAAATTAAAAGTGCATCATACTTCTTTCCAAAAATTTAGTTTCATGCTCTGCTTAGATTTCTGAACGAGAAAGATAAGAAAAATCGCACCTTTGTGCAGGAAAGAGATGAGAAGATGGTAGTGGAACACGTTAAAGCCAATAAGCAGCAGCTCGTGGGGCATGATATCGCCGTCCGCGTGAGTAGCAGGTCCAGATCCGTTTCCAAGGACTCCGTCATGCGTCAGCAACCTTGAATCAGTGAGTAGTTATTTTTATTTTGGCCCTTTTTTAATATTTTGAGTTTAAAATGGATAGAATTTAGAGAAGAAGGAGATGCTGGGATGTTGAAGTGCATTTATTGGCTGAGACCCAATACCACTACTATGATCTTCTTTTTTTTTGCATTTATTAGAAAGGTTTGGTCCCAAAAATTCGTGATTGCAAAAATTCTCTAAGTTATTTTTTTTTAATTTTCAGATAGCATATCTACATTGATGAATTATATTCAGTGATAATGTAGTTAGTTGTTATTAACATCCATTTAGCCTGCATCACAATAACAAGTGGAATTGCAATTTTTTATTGTGGCACTCAAAGAATTGGTCCTTTACTTCAATGTAATTATATTCAGTGGAATTGTTGTTATTAACATCCGTTTGTTGTTATTAACATCCGTTTGGCCTTTTACTTCAATGTACACACATGGATATAATGCACTCAAGGTGTAGGCTTAGTTAAATCTGTTTTTCTTCTCTTAGTTTGATGGCATGTTATTGCTCCTAATGCCTCTTTTACTTTCATGCATTTATGAGCCTTTTTTCCTGGATCAGGGATCTATGCCAGCTGTTGTGGACTGTCTCTTATCTCTCAGGGGTCACATGGTGTCCGGTATTGGGCAAAATGGCATTTTTGATGCCACCAAATCTGGAAGCCAGTCAACAGAGAAGTGGAATCTCTCAGAAGGAGATAGGTTGGAACATGTAGATCTTTCTCAAGGATACCAAAGACTGAGTGAGCCAAGTTCTCCAGTCTTAGGAGATGAGAGGAAGCAGAGCTCTTCAGAACCAAAGTTTTAGAATCTTTTACGAAATCATATCATGTCAGGCATGTTGATAATGTCCATTTTTTAGTTTCTAAAATCAAATTCCGTGGATATTTCCTATGAAATCAATAAAAGTCATAACACGAACCTGTAACTTAATCTATGAGATGGCAATACCCAAGAGCCTGAAATGCCCTGGGATTTTCTGTAAGAATTCTTTCCTTGCATTTGCAGTACCAAATTCCTTTCTCAGGGTAACGTTATTTGATACTTCCAAGTTGGTACTTTCAGATGTATCTTTTCTTTAGAATATAGCATACATGAAGAAAAAAATCATGTGAGTAAAAGTTTTGATTGAGATCAAACAAAAACATAAGAGTTGATATCAATGATTGTGTACAGTGGTGATCCAACCATGTTCGAGTCGTTTTGGCACACAATAGGGGAGCAGGGGACGATTGTGATCCCAGGGTGGCAGACGATGAGCTACTTCTGGGATGTCACAAACATCTGATGGTTCCTTGAAGGGGTTATATGCAATTTGTCGCAGTTTGATTAGGTTAAGTATGTGACTAATAATTGTATGTTTCTAAATTAAGTTGGTTATGTGAAATTCGATATCATATCCCTCATTGTATTCTATATATTATGTTTATTGGTCTGCTGCATTGTGTACTTTCCTCCAATCTGTCTCCCACTCTGTCAAGGTTGGTCGTCTTGGCTAATACTTGAAGAAAGTTTGGTAAGCGCCGAGTGTCAATGCCAACGCTTCGATCTATGTCGTCGACTGAATTTTAGCCTAAAGTTTGTTACTTTTTCGTTGCTAGACTGAGTTTAATCTCAAAGTTGGGATTTTTAATTAGGTTTTGGAGTTGGCCGGAAACACCGCAAGAGACAACACGAAGAGCAAGATAATATCAAGGCGTGTGCTGCTTGCTGTGAGTAACGATGAGGAGTTAAGGAAGCTATTTGATCAAAATCCCACCAGCTCTATCTTAGTTTTGCATTCTTCCTCATAAGTAACTTTATAGATTTAAAAACAATGTATTTATTTTCAGGCCCCGATCTCAGTTACATTTTTTATGAAACAGGGGCAACCCTTTCAGATTGAGCTGAATTTTTCATTCGTCACCAACGGCATCCTGAACCTCAAGGCCAAAAACAATGGCACTTGCAAGTCTGATATCACTATTACCAACGAAAATTAGAGACCGAGGAATTCACAGAGGGCATGAAGGTGAAGGTGAAGATCGATGCATACAACCAGTTAGAGATGTACGTGTAAAACATGACGAACACGATCAACGACAAGGACAAGTTTCTCTAAAAATATCGTTAATTATTAAATAGTGTTGTTCGTTTAAAATTATTACACTTTAGTTACGATGAACTATAATTGTGCTTAAAGATCTTATTCTGGATTGTGACATATTTTTTGAGCACTTAGATTATTTTTGAGGTTTTAAAAACCTATTTAGATTAACGTAATAATTTTTCGTTATGGTGGAATAATTAGGATGAAAGTGTAAGGTTAAAATAAGTAGTAGATAAATTATTTGGAATGAATTTCGTAGGTTAAACTGGTAGTCTATAAATGATTTTTAGTACTTGGAAGATTATGTAGTTTTTTTGTGTAAAAAGATTAGGGAATCCAAGATTTTGTTTGGGTGGGGGGAGGGGGGGATTTTAAATGGACAGTGCCGCACGGGTTCCGACTCAAGGGCGTTCTCGCCGAATTTATTGTTCTATGCCGAATTTGTTGTCACGCACAAATTTGACTGTGTAAATAATGTTTGGAAACTAAGATTTCACAGGGGAAAATCTTAAATCGGCGCCTAAGGCGACCGCGAAATTTTTTTTCGCTAATTTCTTATTCCGACTCAAGGGCGCCCTCACCGAATTTATTGTTCTACGTCGAATTTGTTGTTTCGCATAAATTTGACTGTGTAAATAATGTTTGGAAACTAAGATTTCACGGGAAAAAATCATAAATGAACCGTGCACGCGGGCACGGGTTTTGACTAGTATATATATATATATATATGTATGTTATCAAGAGAGATTGGATAAGAGATATCTATATTATAAAAGAGGGATGTTATCAAGAGAAATTGGATAAGAGATATTGGAAAAGAGAAATTGGATAAGAGATATCTATATTATAAAAGAGGGATGTTATCAAGATAAATTGGATAAGAGATATTAGACATGAGAAATTGGACAAGAGATATCTATATTATAAAAGAGGGATGTTATCAAGAGAAATTGGATTAGAGATATTGGACAAGATAAATTGGATAATAGATATCTATATTATAAAATAGGGATGTTATCAAGAGAAATTGAATAAGAGATATTGGACAATAGAAATTGGATAAGAGTGATGTTATCAAGAGAAATTGGATAAGAGATATCTATATTACAAACGAGAGATGTTATCAAGAGAAATTGGATAAGAGATATTGGACAAGAGAAATTGGATAAGGGATATCTATTATATAAAAGACGGATGTTATCAAGAGAAATTGATAAGAGAATTTGGACATGAGAAATTGGATAAGAGAATTTGGATATCTATTATATAAAACAGGGAAATTGAATAAGAGAAAATATAAGAGATGAGATTTTGAGGGATAAAAGAGGAGGTGGGGAATTTTGCACATACAACCCCGGTTTTTGTATTTTTGCCTATGGACCCTCCCCACACACACACCCACACTTTTTATTCTCACCCCTTCTGGCCATTTTTTTTCCAGTTCTATGAAGATTTTGAATCTTATCCTACTAGGAAAAAGCTTTGTCCTACGTGGCAAGTTTGTCCTTGGTGGTAATGACAATTTTGGGGGGACTTAAATTTTGGGGGAAAACTTAAATTTGGGGGGAAACTTGAAATTTTGTCGGAAAACTTGAAATTTGGGGGAACTTGAAATTTGTGGGGGAGAAAAACTCAGCCATTAAATAAACCGTGCCCTATGGGCACGGGTAATGACTTGTGTGTGTGTGTGTGTGTGTGTATATATATAGGGATTAATGGCTATCATACGCCATATGAGATAGGCTCTCATACGCCCTCTCACATAAAACAACCAAGTACAACCAAGTACAAGCCCATGTGGGCTTGTACTTGGTTGCTTTATGTGAGAGGGCGTATGAGAGCCTATCTCATATGGCGTATGATAGCCATTATTCTCATATATATATATATATATATATACACACACACACATATATGTATGTATGTGTGTATATATATGTGTGTATATATGTGTGTGTGTGTGTGTATGTATATATATATATGTACTAGTCATAACCCGTGCCCGCGGGCACGGTTCATTTAAGATTTCCCCCGCAAAATCTTTGTTCCCCAAAAAATTATTTCCACAGCCAAAATTTAAAAGAACAACAAATTAGCATAAAAATATTTAGCGGCACGGGCACCTTCGACGTGGGCGTCTTCAATGCGGAACAACAAATACGGTGTGAAACAACATGCGAGCGACTTCGATGCGGAACAACAAATTCGACGCGGACGGCTTCGACGTAGAACAACAAATTCGGCATCGAATAACAAATTTACCGCGGGTGCCTTCGGTGCAAAACAACAAATTCAGCGCAGGTGCCTTGGGTGTGGAACAACAAATTAGTGTAAAAAATTTAGCTGGGCGCCTTCTGCGCGGAACAACAAACCTCGGGATATTTTTCGGTAGGCGCCTTCGGCACGGAACAACAAATCTCAGTGTATTTTTCGGTGAGTGTATTAACTTAAACCTTTTTATGCTAATTTGTTGTTTCGATGAATTGTTTTACGCTAATTTGTTATTTTGCTAAATTGTTTTACGCTAATTTTTTACTTTGTTTAATTTAATGGATCATGCTTCACCACAATCTTTTCCGAGGTACTTTTAATTTCAAAGTTTAGGTTCCCAATACACTTTTCCCCCCAAAATTTAATCTCCACAATCTTTTCCAAGACACTTTTAATTTCAAAGTTTTGGTTTCCAAGACACTTTTCTCCCAAAATTTAAGTTTTCCACTAAAATTTTCACAAAATCCAATCTCAACCATTGATTTACCAAGATCAAATCTCAGTCACTCTTTATCTTTTTCTAGTCAGCCCTAGAATTCGAAAAAGTTGTCAAATGTATAATAGATATAGATAGATAGACAGATATATATATATATATAGTCATAACCCGTACCCGTAGGGCATGGTTCATTTAAGATATTCACACTTCAAAATCTTGGATACCTTAATTTTAAACAAACAGTAATAATTAAACACAATAATTTTTATTTAGTTCCCCCAATCATTTTAGTTATCCAAAATTTAGTTCTCCAAAATAATTTAGATTCCCCAAAAACATTAGTTTCCCCAAACACTTTAGATCCCCAAAATTTAGTTCCATCCAGATATAACGTGTTCGCCTAAGGATCGATTCATTTAAAATATTCTCCCCTCAAATTCTTGGATCACTTAATTTTAAACGAACGGAAATAATCAAAACGTAATAAATGTTATTAGATTACTTCAAAATTTTAGTTCCCTCAAAATTTAGTTCCACTGCTCATTTAAAATATTCCTCCCTCAAAATCTTGTAACCATTAATTTTAAACGACCAAAAATAATTAAGGCACAATAATTGTTATTTAGTTATCCAAAAATTGTCGTTTCTCTAAAATTTAGTTCTATCAAGATTTAGTTCCACCAAAATTCTCAAAACAATTCTGTTCACTTCAAAATTTAGTTCACTCGGAGGATTTAGTTCTCCCCAAAATTTTAGTTAGTTGCAAATTTTAGTTCTCACAAAGAATTTAGTTCCTAAATTTTTTGGGATTTTCCCCTAATTTAATTTTGATCAGTTGGTATACTTTTTTCTAATTTTTAACCAATGGTGAACATTTTTCCTTTTTAGAATAGAGTATCGAAAAGAGTTTCAAAATAGTATATGGTCAAATGATTTAGGTGCCATGATAAACCATTTTAATTAAGGGTCATTTGTCATTAATGAACTCCATTCCATTGGCAATGCACTTAATGTTCCCTGGAAAAAAAGAAATTGCATGTATGTACAACACGTTCATTTATTAAGTCGAAAGTATATACTCACTTTATCATATAAAACCATGCTCTAGCCGCATGAAAAGAGAAGACCATGCGATATCACACATTGAATGAGAATGATCAGGAACCACATCAATATTTTATGTTTTTGCATCATAACAAAGAGGGATGGATGGAGAGAGAGAGAGAGAGAGAGAGAGAGAGAGAGAGAGAGAGAGAGAGAGAGAGAGAGAGAGAGAGACTTGAGCGATGTGACTTTGTTTTTCCACAGCGAGTTTCCCCACAAAATTTAAGATTTTCCCCTTAAAATTTTCACAAATCCTCATCCTAACCGTTGATTCTTTAAGTTTCAATCCCAACCATTTTTCTATCTACCGTGTTGTCCAAGTCAACATACCAATTCAAACACACCCCGCAAATGTATAATAGAAGACCAGAAAAGCCACCAAAGTATGGAGGCAATTCTTCATTGCTGAAATTATTAGAAGAAATCAATCAAGAAAATTCATATACATTCCCACATGTGATACTCATATTGCATTCAGAACATACAAATATAAAAAAAGATTAACCCCCCATAGATCTCATGCTAACCACCTCCATAAGCTTAACAAACACAAAATAGTTGAAGAAACATATTCATTTTGATAATGTCATTGAATGAGTTAGAATGCAATAGAGTAGGATGAAAGAATTATTTCATGTCTAAAGCAAGCTGTACACAGTTAGAATGCAATTTTGATACTAATACATATAACATCGTTGTACACAGTTCATCACCAAATACATATAACTGTTTTTATACTGAATGTTGATACTAAATACATATAACATCACTAAATCCATGAAAGCAAAATCTTAAAGGACACTTGGTGTGGTTGACGTGAGTGATCCATTGGGTGTAGCAAGTCCCACAGATATCCATGTTACCGTATGTTCCTGGTGGACGTAGCCATACTTAGAGCAGCAAGCGACGCGTGACCTGTTGCATGCATTGGGACTGTAATGCAATACACATCAACTTGTGCATACCCCCACTACATTCTACAATGCACACATAAATATACACACATTAGCATATGTATATGCTATATATATTGGCATATTATCAACTAAATTCAATTGAAAGTGTACATTTGGCATCACCAACTCTAATTTGAGTAGGAGCAGGAAGACAAAGATCTGCACATTCATCAATATTGTTGTACCATAATCAAACAGAAACAATATAAATTAATTAATAAATTATACAACTTTATAGAAATAAAGCTATTTCTTATTGATAATAGGTAAATTATTCAATTTAATTTAATTTTACCTCCATAATTGATAATCAGTCGGAACGTCACATTTCTCTTCCACATTTTGCTTCACAAATGCAACAGGTACAAATATCTCCTTACATGGTCATGATCCCTATTGTATCAACAACATATTTTTCAAACTAAACCAAATGATAACAACATTAAAGAATCTGAATATTTGGATTATATGTGATCATTTTACTTGTACTTTGTTAGTAAAGCTCATAATTCAAAATTTTGGGCTGTGATTTAGCTTGAACTACAATCATTCACCAAGTTGAATGATAAATTTATTGGAATTAGTAGAGCATGATATGTTGTAGAGGTTTTTGCAATGGATGCTCTTGATACAACAGAACTATCTATATGTGTATATAATTTCCATGAATGCCCCAGGCAACAATGCATTAAAACAATGAAAGCCTTGTACAGTTCTATATTTCTATGACAAAACTTAAAGAGATAAATATATCCTTACATCTAATTTCTGTACATGCATCATTGTCAATGCACGCCCAATGTCATCCTTTTCAATTTTCTTCTCCTTGATCACCTGCATCTCATCAACTTGAGGCGAAATAGCAACAGTAGAAACCAGCTGGTTGTGATTCCATTCATTCTACTCTTCAATACTTTCGTCATCTATTGGGAGAGATCCAGGAACAACATCGAACAACTATAAGAAGTAATTGTTTCCAATATTCAAAATGTAGAAGTAGCAAGCAAAATATCTGAATGCTATTGAATGCTATTAATACCTGAATTCTCTCCAGAATGTTAGTTTCTCTAATGGAATCATCCGTTGGGATCAAATACTTTTTTGACAGAATAAATTATTCAAACACTTTTTCCAACTTATTCTCCGTGAAACCATCATCATCACTAACAGCTCTTGCAATGCCTTACTTGCGTAGCATCAAGAGCTCATCAACATCACCAAATATCTCATGAGCTTCCTGTAACATTATTTGAACCATTAATGTTGATAAGCTCTTGATAAGCTTCCTGCAAATTTATTTCAACCAAGAGCTTCCTAAAACACCACCTCACCAAATTTTATCATTACAATCAACAAAAACATAGAAATAAAAAATGGGTTAGCCTCTAATGATTCAATCAATTTCTGATATGTTGAAAATAGTATTGCTTTCATATTTTGAGTAGTTGATTGCTAAAGTTTATGTTGATGAGCTTTCTGCAATGTGTTATCTAATGCTATTTGAACCATTTTTGTTGATGAGCTCTCATGAGCTTCCTGCAACATTAGTACAACCTGGAGTTTCTTGAAACCCCACTAAATCACCAAAATTTATCATTACAATTAACCAAAACATAGAAATAAATAATGGGTTAGCCTCTAATGATTCAATCAATTTCTGATATGTTGAAAATAGTATTGATTTCATTTTTGAGTAATTGATTACTGAATTTTTTTTTAAAATCATAAATTTGATTGAAAAACCAAACTTACAAAAGACACCAAAAATTACCAGGAAGTTTTATTTGTCCCATGGAGATCAAATTCCTTAAAGTGTTCTAAGTTTAGATGTTGCATGTTATACAAAAACTAAAACAGAAAGCTGATAATTAGGAGAAATCTCAGTGTATTATTATTCATCCAAAACTCGGTTTATATTCTAGGAGAGGGAAAAAGGAACTGTCAAGACTAAAACAAAAGGATGATTTTAATTTTAGCTTATAAGCTAAGACTAAAATCGAGTTCCTGTGATTCCGATGGTAGACCATTTGATCCAATAGCGATTGACCGGTCAAGGGGAGCGGCAAGAGTAGTAGTGTGATTTACAGTACCATGTAGCTTCTTACTGCTAGGCCATCGGGCTTGTGACATTGTCAGAACCTCTTGGATCCTCTGCTGGTATATATGTAGCATGGACTATCAAAGTTACCAGCATGATCTTTCTCAATAAGTAGGCTTATACCACTAATCAACCATAAAACTCCTCGATGAATCCTAATTATTTTTTGGTAGCACCCATAAAATTCATAAGGTAACATATACTAAAAGGCACTCCTAAGTGCCCAAGAATCATACCAATGACATTGTGGGTGTAAAGATAAACTGACACCGTATTCTGAGCAGTAGTCCGAGCCAGTCTTCTTCTATCTTTGAGCTCCCCACTTCACTTTTACTGGAAATCGCAAAGGAAAGAAATTACATAAGGAAGAATGCAGTAACATCGATCAAACTGAATAAAATCGCTGATAAGATTACATGTTACTGTAGTAACTTCATATTGACCTTCCTCAATAAGAAATTCCATTTGAGACTGAATAAATAAGATTACAGGTCAATAAAAAACTGGCTTAGAAAATGAGATTAAATAAAAAGAAATTGGAAGATTGCTAGTTTCTTATTGACCTTCACTGGCTTAATCATTTTCTAAGCTAGTGCATTTTCTAAGCTAGTGAATAAGATTAATAAAAAACTGCTAGTTTCTAATTTTCTAAGCCAGTGAATAAGAAACTGGCAATCTTCTCATTTTCTAAGGTCAATAAGATTACATGTCAATAAAAAACTGAATAAATTTGAGACTGTAATCTTATTCAGTTTTACTAAGATTACATGTCATTTTCTCAGTAAAAACTGAATAAGATTGAGACTGTAATCTTCCTAACCTGTAATCTTCCAATTATTCACTCAATAAAAAACTGAATAATCTTATTAACCTGTAATCTTATTGCCAGTAAAACTGTAACCTTATTGACATGTAATCTTCCAATTATTCACTCAATAAAAAATGAATAAGATTACATGTCATTTTCTTAGTTTGAGACTGTAGTAACTTCTCATTCTTTTTCTAAGCCAGTGAAGCATGAATTAAATAATTGGAAGCAAATTACATAAAACACCTGAAAATTGCCTTTACACATAAAAGAGTGAACTATCCCCCCCCCCCCCATTTTTACAAAAAGATTACAGGTTGTTGTATTCTTTTAAATATCACTTGAGAAAGTTCGATGATGGCGAAACTTCGAGTAATAGCTGTGGAGATGAATTGTGGGGTCGATTTGTTTTTATTTATGATTAATTGGCAGACACATCTGACTTCTACATCACATTTAGATACGTAAATAGGGTTACAAATAGCGTAGAAAGAAGTACCAGCAGTCTCAAACTAAGAACTTTACTAATTTTCTAAATCAAACTATTTAACCAATGCTAAAATTAATATAATCGACATACTTAAAAGGATAATCTGGACACCAGCATTAAACAAAGTAAGCTTCTTCAAATAGTTACTCTTAAAAAGCAGAATTCATATCAAAAAGAACAAACATCAAATTAAACATAAACAAATAGTGAACGTGATCAATTGCTCGGCTACTTTCGTTCTTCTCTATTCTCTTTCTTTATTCATCGCATCCCTAATTAAGAGTTGAGCAGTAGCTGCTGGTTGTAAAAAGTCAAGCTTATAAAATCAAGATCAGTAAACAGTTTTCTTACAATACTACTATAAGATGTTGGCTTACAATACTGCTATAAGGATTTTGACTTATAACAAAATTAAAATTAGTATTAATCTGATAGAATACTATATGCCTGTAATCTAATATTTAAAGCAAATATTAAAATCAGTATCAGAACTCAATACATGCATCTATTTTTTAACAGTGGCTTTTTGTATTGCATCAAAACTGAAATATATGTTAAAATCCCATCAAGATCATATGTTTATCAATAAAGCTAAGAAACATGCGAATCATTGCATATGTTAAAATCCCAATATTAAAAAACATCTAACATTCTTCCTAAATTTGGCTTAACTCATGAGATCCCCCCCCCCCCCCCCCCCCGCGTGAGTTTTTCACCCTAAGCAAAGAGAGGGTAAGGCACTCTTTTTCAAGTGTGATTAAATAAGGGAATGCTTGGGGGCAGAATTTATGAGGGATGGGTGTGTGATTCGACAGCAGGTAGCATTTATGAGGGATTGCTACGTGATTTGACAACGGGCAAGAATGTCTACGTGAGAAGGATTCACCCAAGTTTCTAGCAGGATT
Organism: Scilla litardierei; assembly: GCA_030789695.1. Classification (NCBI taxonomy): domain Eukaryota; kingdom Viridiplantae; phylum Streptophyta; class Magnoliopsida; order Asparagales; family Asparagaceae; genus Scilla; species Scilla litardierei. The sequence goes on from CM061133.1 coordinate 120,797,577, forward strand.
CACATAACAAAGACCAAAAACATTTCCAACATTAGCTTTAAAATTTACTGGTTGTATATTCAATTTTATTTACTCAAATTCACCACAATTTAATGGTTACCTAAAATATTCCATTGCAGTATATCCAAAGCTTATAATCACTCAATTGAAGTAGAAAGTGGTAAAAATAATTGATAAAATTAAGCACAGAACATATTCATATTTTGCTACAAAATCACTTCAGAAAAAAGTAACACTTTGCACTGGAAATTGAGCACTTGAAATAGATTGACTGGAATTTGATACTGTCTCCCAATTTAACACAAATCCCTAATAAGGTGGTGCAAAATTCCTAGCTGACACAACTATGGCCAAGTGAGGGTCTTCCATAAGACATCCAGAGCATGTAGTTTAAGCTGAATAAATTCAAATTTGACCCAATATTTTTATAGATTTGAGATTACAATCTGTTCAGATCGGGTTATTGGGTTATTGTCTGACATCCATTGCTGAACATACCTAATGCTATTTTATATGGATTAGCTTTGCAACCCTCTTTATCCGAAGCGCATTACTCTTGCCTATTTGATATGGGCCAAGGAACCAGGTCTTAATAGGGTATGCTGCTTTAAGGTGATGCCACTGCATGCTTTGTTTACTTATCGTATGCATTGTTGTAATATCAATGAAACATACTTCTTTTAAGTTGAATGTCCCAGTTCATTTCACAGACACATGGCTTAGTTTTTCATTGCCTGTAAGTCATGTAATGCCAATTTCCTTCATATGGTCTTATTACCATCACTTCATAGAAAGATAAATCATTATGATTAACGCTGATGGAAACCATAAACTTATTAGACCATGAATTGGTAGGATGTCTTGTTAGATTGGATGCTAGTGGTCTTATTAGATTGGATCCCTGTACTTTCTCTCTATGTGTGTGCACACGTGTGTGCAAAAACTACAGAGAAACTTCTTTACATAGACTTTATTCATGGACATCTGGAATTGACATCATATGGCGTGTTCAATATCTGGTGAAGTCCTTGGTCTAAGATGGCCACTGCATTGTTGAACGCAGCCGCAGTAGATAGACAAAAAACAGCCGACTTACAAAATATGAGTCCTTGGTCTAAGCTGGTCATTGCATTGTTGAATGATGATGAAATGGATAGATAAAAAATCAACTGACTTACCTACTATTAATACAGATATATTCATGTGCATAATATACACACTTGTTTTTTGTTAGGAATTTCTAGGGGGGTTGGAGTGGTAAAAGTGATTTTTTACCGATATAAAGAGAAATACAAAGAAAAATTGGTCTCTTTTGAGAGGATACCACTCTCCTAACATTTGATTCGAGAGAAAGTGCTTAACTCTCCACAATCTTTGATCTCAACTATAGGATAAATCATTTGTTTATGTGGTTTAAGCTGAAAGAACCATGGATTTTTTTCAAGAATGTTTAAACTGAGCATGTAAACATACATTTGTTTTTAAACTGAGCATACCATTAAAAATATTGCAAAGTATTGCAAAGTAAACATACAATTGTTAGCATTTCAGCCTGTATATTTATATATCCTCATCTTTTCCCCCTGTATATTTACTTTGCAATGTTAAACATGATTTAAACATACATTTGTTTTTAAACTGAGCATGTAATACACCGGTGGGTTTCATCTCAGTCAACAAATGTGTGTTTTGCACATGTATATTACATGTGCAAAGTTAATTTTGCACATCTATATTAACTCAAACATAAATGTTAATGTATGTTTTGCACATGTATATTACTTCTGTGTTTCATTTCAAAAACACCAATCTGTAGAACACAAAAAATGACGCAAAAAACAATGATCAGATGAGGTTGAGGTAACCGCAACCTGTATTCAAAGCATCAAAAATTCAATGAAGCAAATTGTCAAAAACCTGTGGGGTGACACAAAAAAATGAAGAAGAAAAAAATGAAGAACACAAAAAATGACACAACAAAGACAGTGATCAGGAGAGGTTGGGGTTAGAAGCGCTCACCGAGAGGTTGAGGTTGATGTCAATCAGATGAGGTTGAGACCAACAAGATGAGGTTGAGGCAGCGCTGAAAAAAGCAAAAAAAAAAAGCAAACAAAGCTATCAGGACCTCTCAGATCCGGCACACACAGAGTTTGGAGTTAGAAGCTCTCACCGAGGATTGAGGTTGAGGGTGCTCACCAATTAGATGAGGGTGAGTTTGCTCTGCAAGTTCAAGCTCTCAGCTGCATCAAATATTTAAGCATTGATGTTAGAAAAAACACAGAATTTAAAGTTAGAGTTCTGTTTGCCCACTGATGAGAATGGTTAAAGCTCTCACCAAGAGGTTGCTCTATAATGGATAATTTCACAGTCAACAATGGATAATCAATGAACACTAATGGTTTTTATCTCTACTCTACTCAAAGTAATATCAATAGAGAGAAATAATAGGATTAGAATTGAAATGATAAGATGCTGATGATGCCCAAGACAAATGCTTTAATGTACCAGGACCACATAGAAAAGGGTTATTAGCAAAACTATGAAAAGGAACTATGTTTAGGAAATTTGATGGAATGTATATGAGGTTGATATCTATTTCAATGAGAGATTTTTGGTAGTTTACTTCCAACTCAACACCTAATTCAAGTTTTGCAACTCATGCAGATTAATTTAATTTCCACATTATGGCTATGGAATTAGCAAGGTGTTCATGTGCTGCATATATTCCAATGAGAGGTTTTTTGGTTGGTAGGTTACTCCCAACTCAACACCAGAAACTTCAAGGAGCTTGGAGCATTCCATGGATGGTGTATCCAAATGGTAGGCATTATTGCAAGCTCAGGAATCAAAGTTCTCACATAGTCTCCAGTAGGATAAAATTTGTAACCTTGAAACTTGATTTCAAAAAAAAGAGCTAATTAAGCGATAGTTATGCAAATAATTCAATTGTACTGGAAACTAAAATCGACAATAAGGAAAAAAAGAACACTTGTTTTTAAAAAAATATCTAGAATAACTAATTTCTGAAACTACAAAACCATCTTTGGACAGTTTTAAGTCATATTTGAAATTTACTGCTTTCAACTTTCATTTATCCATTCTCCCTGGTGTATGTAACCATTTGTTCATGGTCTCAACTGGCATACGTTTTTTGAAATGTGTTGCTTTGACCTCATAAATAGTACACAGCCAAAATCCAATATGCCAATAGAATAGTACTCCGTAAATGATAAAAAAACTTAGCTCTCTAAGTGCATCAAAATTTAAGTGCATCAAAAAATTTCTGTGAAGATTGAATGATGCAAAAAATTGAATTGATTCTGTTAAGCATTTCATCAAATATGTGGTGAATGATACAGCCGTGAATATGTTAGCTCCGCACAGGATCTTGATGCAGCACCGTGAATTTCAGTGTGTGAGAGAAAAGATGGAGAACATGTAATCTGGAGAACATGATTCCTTCGAAGAAGCTTCAGCCCGTTCAAAGATGGAGAACATGTAATCTTGATGCAGCACCGTGAATTTCAGTGTGTGTGAGTGCATGGAGGATCTGCTGGGCATATGGCGTCTCCCTAGGGCGTTTGGTTCGTAGAGTGCATGAAGAGATGAGAAGTGAAGGGAGGCTAGGGCGTTGGGGTTCTCGGGCGCAGGAAGAGAGAAGATGCGATCAAAGGCTAGGGAGGTGGGGTTTTGCGAAGCTGAGCTGAGAGGCTTTGGGTTTTTTTCTCGAGGGGGTCGGGATCTGAACAGGGGCGAGGCAGGGGGTTTGGGTGAGGGAGAAAGATAGAAGAGAGTGGGAGATAGATCTGAGTTAGACATTTGCTTTATTTTGAAATTCCCTCCAAATATTTCATTCCCCCCAAAATATTTTTCTTCTCCCAAAATTCAATTCCCCCCCAAAATTTTGTTTCAAACTTAAAATTTCAAACTCAATTTCTCTTCACTTATCCAATTTCTCTTATCTTATCCAATTTCTCTTATCTTATCCAATTTCTCTTAATAACAACCCTCATTTATACCCAATTTCTCATCTCTTATACAAAAACTCTTGTCCAATAACCCATGATAACATCCCTGTTTTATAATATAGATATATGTATATGTATATGTATATGTATATACATATACATATACATATACATATATATATATACACACACACACACAAACATATAATATGTATATGTATATATATATATATGTATATGTATATGTATATGTATATACATATACATATACACACACACACACACACACACACACACACACACACACACACATATATACACACACATATATATACACACATACATACATATATGCATATATACACACATACATACATATATACACACTTACATACATATATGTATACATATACATATACATACACACACACACACACACACACACACACACACACACACACATATACACACATATATATACACACACACATACATACATATATGTATATATGTATATATGTATATATATATATATATATATATATATATATATATACATATATGTGAGGAATGTTTCCCAGAAGCTGATTGTGAGGAAGGTGAAAGATGGAAATGACACACTCTTTTGGCATGACAACTGGCTCCCTTGAGGGCCCCTCAAAAATCTGTTTGAGATCCCAAATGGATCTAGCAACAGGCGGGTGCGAGACTACTGGGGGGTTTTGGATTGGATTGATGATGATAGTATTCGGCACATCAACCCCCTTCTTTCCCAAGCTAAAATTCAAACTAGGGCTGATACCTGGGAATGGAAGTTTGGGCAGGAACCAAAGTTCAAAGATATTTGGGATAACATCCGCAGTAAGTCACCTCCTTTCCCGTATTCTTCTCTAATTTGGTACAAGAATCATGTTCCTAAAATGGTTCTCACCCTGCTCCGAGCACTAAAAGGTAAGCTCCTCACCAAGGACCGTCTGGCGAGTTGGGGTTCCCAAATACCAACGCAATGCGTCCTCTGCGATGAGAACATGCCGGAGACTATAAACCACATCTTTTTCAGCTGCCGATACAGCCGGTATGTCTTGCAGCGAGCTCTTCTCAAGCTAGGCGCAGGGGGCAACTTGAGTGAAGATGTAACTTTACAGGATGCGGCTGAATTTCTGTTGGCAACATTCGGCAAGAGGGATACGTTGGGGCGGCTTGCCAGAACTGTTTTAGCTGCTATTGTATGGCATCTCTGGAGAGAATGAAATAAGTGGCAATTCGAAAATATTGCAAGGCTAAAAACATCACTCTTTGAGGATATTTCGGCTACTATTAGGATGGTGCACCGGCATGAAGATGAAGCGGACGTGGTCGCGAGAAGCGCAATGGAGAATTGGGACATTCTTGATAATGGATAGTACTGTTTCTGTTCCGGATTTCTCTTCCGTGTTACCCGCAGCTACTAGCCTGCTAGATGATTTGGTTTGATGTTATTTGGGTTGATGTAATTTGGGGTGTTTGGTTCACATCTGTTGGAATTAATAGTAGAGGGTGACGACGCCTGTGTCCTCTCCCCGCTCTATTTTTTACAGCAGTTCGTGTACTGACACTATGTATTTCTCTATACATTATTAAAATAGATTCTAACTTACTTTTCAATATATATATATATATATATCCAGAACGTCGCATTGGGTCAATTTTCCGTAGAGCAAGAGATTTTTCAACCAGGATAGAGAATGATTCCATAATAATAACAAAGAGGTAGGGAGATAGTGGATCACCTTGTCGAAGTCCTCTGTTACTACTGAAGTAGCCACATGGAGTCCCGTTGAAGATAAGAAGAAATGCAAGACTATCCTTTTTAAAGAATTTGCTGCGGATGTTAAATTATGCCTACATGATATTGACCCTTCCACTGATGAGGAACTAGCAACCTTTGGTAACTGGGGGATTCTGGACGCTGGATGAGGATTTTGTTGTGAATGCTGGCATTCAAGTTTGTAATGTTTATGGTGTGCTATGTTGTGGAGGTGAATTTCTAAGTGGGGAGTGACGGCGCCTGTGCCCTATCCTTCCCCTTAGTTTTTTACCTGCCAGTTCTGTAATTTATGAGTATATATATAACACGCTAACCTTTCAATATATATATATATATATATATATATATATATATATATATATATATAATAAAAGAGGGATGTTATCAAGAGAAATTGGATAAGAGATATTGGAAATGAGAAATTGGATAAGTGATATCTATATTATAAAAGAGGGATGTTATCAAGAGAAATTGGATAAGAGATATCTATATTACAATTGAGAGCTGTTTTTGAACTTTGTCCTATGTGGCAATGTCACATCAAGTTTTGGGGGGAAAATTTTTTGGGTTGGGGGAAAATTTGTTGGGCAAATACAAAAGCTTTTTTTATTTGAAATTGGCACCATCAGCATTTAATACTCTTCATTCAAAAATGACCAAAAAACACACACACAAAATGAAACCCAAAAAAATGCAACTTAAATTACAAGTATGCAAAAGAGAACTTTATATCGGCTGAGCTTATTTCGGCTGACCCCAAAAAAATTGAAACCCAAAAAAAATACAGGGAATGTGCGTTCAAATAGGCGGGTTGAGTTTTTTGGGCGTCAAGCAGAGGTCTAACCAACATATCCGCGCCGAAGGCGCCCGCTAAATTTTTATACGCTAATTTGTTGTTCTGCGCCGAAGGAGCACCGAATTTATTGTTTCTTGCCGAAGGCGGTCGTGCCTCTAAATTTTTTAACGCTAATTTGTTGTTCTTTTAAATTTTGGCTGTAGAAATTTTTTTTGGGGGACAAAGTTTTCGCGGAAGAAAATCTTAAATGCACCGTGCCCACGGGCACGGGTTATGACTAGTCTATATTATAAAAGAGGGATGTTATCAAGAGAAATTGGATAAGAGATATTGGACATGAGAAATTGGATAAGAGATATCTATATTATAAAAGGGGGATGTTATCAAGAGAAATTGGATAAGAGATATTTGACAAGATAAATTGGATAAGAGATATCTATATTATAAGAGAGGGATGTTATCAAGAGAAATTGGATAAGAGATATCTATATTATACAAGAGGGATGTTATCAAGAGAAATTGGATAAGAGATATTGGACAAGAGAAATTGGATAAGAGATATCTATATTATAAAAGTGGGATGTTATCAAGAGAAATTGGATAAGAGATATTGGACAAGAGAAATTGGATAAGAGTATCTATATTATAAGAGAAGGATGTTATCAAGAGAAATTGGATAAGAGACATTGGACATGAGAAATTGGATTATAAAAGAGTGATGTTATCAAGAGAAATTGGATAAGAGATATTGGACTAGAGAAATTGGATAAGAGATATCTATATTATAAAAGAGGGATGTTATCAAGAGAAATTGGATAAGAGATATTGGACATGAGAAATTGGATAAGAGATATCTATATTATAAAAGAGGGATGTTATCAAGAGAAATTGGATAAGAGATATTTGACAAGATAAATTGGATAAGAGATATCTATATTATAAAAGAGGGATGTTATCAAGAGAAATTGGATAAGAGATATTTGACAAGATAAATTGGATAAGAGATATCTACATTATAAGAGAGGGATGTTATCAAGAGAAATTGCATAAGAGATATTTGAAAATAGAAATTGGATAAGAGTGATGTTATCAAGAGAAATTGGATAAGAGATATCTATATTACAAACGAGAGATGTTAGCAAGAGAAATTGGAGAAGAGATATTGGACAAGAGAAATTGGATAAGAGATATTGGACAAGAGAAATTGGATAAGAGATATCTATATTATAAAAGAGAGATGTTATCAAGAGAAATTGGATAAGAGATATTGGACATGAGAAATTGGATAAGAGATATCTATATTATAAAAGAGGGATGTTATCATGAGAAATTGGATAAGAGATATTTGACAAGATAAATTGGATAAAAGATATCTATATTATAAGAGAGGGATGTTATCAAGAGAAATTGGATAAGAGATATCTATATTATAAAAGTGGGATGTTATCAAGAGAAATTGGATAAGAGATATTGGACTAGAGAAATTAGATAAGAGATATCTATATTATAAAGAGGGATGTTATCAAGAGAAATTGGATAAGAGATATCTATATTATAAAAGAGGGATGTTATCAAGATAAATTGGATAAGAGATATCTATATTATAAGAGAGGGATGTTATCAAGAGAAATTGGATAAGAGATATCTATATTATAAAAGTGTGATGTTATCAAGAGAAATTGGATAAGAGATATTGGACTAGAGAAATTAGATAAGAGATATCTATATTATAAAGAGGGATGTTATCAAGAGAAATTGGATAAGAGATATTGGACAAGAGAAATTGGATAAGAGATATCTATATTATAAAAGAGGGATGTTATCAAGAGAAATTGGATAAGAGATATTGGAAATGAGAAATTGGATAAGTGATATCTATATTATAAAAGAGGGATGTTATCAAGAGAAATTGGATAAGAGATATTGGACAAGAGAAATTGGATAAGAGATATCTATATTACAATTGAGAGCTGTTTTTGAACTTTGTCCTATGTGGCAATGTCACATCAAGTTTTGGGGGGAAAATTTTTTGGGTTGGGGGAAAATTTGTTGGGCAAATACAAAAGCTTTTTTTATTTGAAATTGGCACCATCAGCATTTAATACTCTTCATTCAAAAATGACCAAAAAACACACACACAAAATGAAACCCAAAAAAATGCAACTTAAATTACAAGTATGCAAAAGAGAACTTTATATCGGCTGAGCTTATTTCGGCTGACCCCAAAAAAATTGAAACCCAAAAAAAATACAGGGAATGTGCGTTCAAATAGGCGAGTTGAGTTTTTTGGGCGTCAAGCAGAGGTCTAACCAACATATCCGCGCCGAAGGCGCCCGCTAAATTTTTATACGCTAATTTGTTGTTCTGCGCCGAAGGAGCACCGAATTTATTGTTTCTTGCCGAAGGCGGTCGTGCCTCTAAATTTTTTAACGCTAATTTGTTGTTCTTTTAAATTTTGGCTGTAGAAATTTTTTTTGGGGGACAAAGTTTTCGCGGAAGAAAATCTTAAATGCACCGTGCCCACGGGCACGGGTTATGACTAGTCTATATTATAAAAGAGGGATGTTATCAAGAGAAATTGGATAAGAGATATTGGACATGAGAAATTGGATAAGAGATATCTATATTATAAAAGGGGGATGTTATCAAGAGAAATTGGATAAGAGATATTTGACAAGATAAATTGGATAAGAGATATCTATATTATAAGAGAGGGATATTATCAAGAGAAATTGGATAAGAGATATCTATATTATAAAAGAGGGATGTTATCAAGAGAAATTGGATAAGAGATATTGGACAAGAGAAATTGGATAAGAGATATCTATATTATAAAAGTGGGATGTTATCAAGAGAAATTGGATAAGAGATATTGGACAAGAGAAATTGGATAAGAGTATCTATATTATAAGAGAAGGATGTTATCAAGAGAAATTGGATAAGAGACATTGGACATGAGAAATTGGATTATAAAAGAGTGATGTTATCAAGAGAAATTGGATAAGAGATATTGGACTAGAGAAATTGGATAAGAGATATCTATATTATAAAAGAGGGATGTTATCAAGAGAAATTGGATAAGAGATATTGGACATGAGAAATTGGATAAGAGATATCTATATTATAAAAGAGGGATGTTATCAAGAGAAATTGGATAAGAGATATTTGACAAGATAAATTGGATAAGAGATATCTATATTATAAAAGAGGGATGTTATCAAGAGAAATTGGATAAGAGATATTTGCCAAGATAAATTGGATAAGAGATATCTACATTATAAGAGAGGGATGTTATCAAGAGAAATTGCATAAGAGATATTTGAAAATAGAAATTGGATAAGAGTGATGTTATCAAGAGAAATTGGATAAGAGATATCTATATTACAAACGAGAGATGTTAGCAAGAGAAATTGGAGAAGAGATATTGGACAAGAGAAATTGGATAAGAGATATTGGACAAGAGAAATTGGATAAGAGATATCTATATTATAAAAGAGAGATGTTATCAAGAGAAATTGGATAAGAGATATTGGACATGAGAAATTGGATAAGAGATATCTATATTATAAAAGAGGGATGTTATCATGAGAAATTGGATAAGAGATATTTGACAAGATAAATTGGATAAAAGATATCTATATTATAAGAGAGGGATGTTATCAAGAGAAATTGGATAAGAGATATCTATATTATAAAAGTGGGATGTTATCAAGAGAAATTGGATAAGAGATATTGGACTAGAGAAATTAGATAAGAGATATCTATATTATAAAGAGGGATGTTATCAAGAGAAATTGGATAAGAGATATCTATATTATAAAAGAGGGATGTTATCAAGATAAATTGGATAAGAGATATCTATATTATAAGAGAGGGATGTTATCAAGAGAAATTGGATAAGAGATATCTATATTATAAAAGTGTGATGTTATCAAGAGAAATTGGATAAGAGATATTGGACTAGAGAAATTAGATAAGAGATATCTATATTATAAAGAGGGATGGTATCAAGAGAAATTGGATAAGAGATATTGGACAAGAGAAATTGGATAAGAGATATCTATATTATAAAAGAGGGATGTTATCAAGAGAAATTGGATAAGAGATATTTGACAAGATAAATTGGATAAGAGATATCTATATTATAAAAGAGGGATGTTATCAAGAGAAATTGGATAAGAGATATTTGACAAGATAAATTGGATAAGATATATCTTCATTATAAGAGAGGGATGTTATCAAGAGAAATTGAATAAGAGATATTGGAAAATAGAAATTGTTTAAGAGTGATGTTATCAAGAGAAATTGGATAAGAGATATCTATATTACAAACGAGAGATGTTAGCAAGAGAAATTGGATAAGAGATATCTATATTATAAAAGAGGGATGTTATCAAGAGAAATTGGATAAGAGATATTGGACATGATAAATTGGATAATAGATACCTATATTATAAGAGCGGGATGTTATCAAGAGAAATTGGATAAGAGATATTTGACAAGAGAAATTGGATAAGAGATATCTATATTATAAGAGATGGATGTTATCAAGAGAAATTGGATAATAGATATCTATATTATAAAAGATGGATGTTATCAAGAGAAATTGGATAAGAGATATTGGACTAGAGAAATTGGATAAGAGATATCTATATTATAAAAGAGGGATGTTATCAAGAGAAATTGGATAAGAGATATTAGACATGAGAAATTGGATAAGAGATATCTACATTATAAGAGAGGGATGTTATCAAGAGAAATTGGATAAGAGATATTGGAAAATAGAAATTGGATAAGAGTGAGGGTATCAAAAAAATTACATAAGATATATCTATATTACAAACGAGAGATGTTAGCAAGAGAAATTGGATAAGAGATATTGGACAAGAGAAATTAAATAAGAGATATTGGACAAGAGAAATTGGATAAGAGATATCTATATTATAAAAGAGGGATGTTATCAAGAGAAATTGGATAAGAGATATTTGACAAGAGAAATTGGATAAGAGATATTGGACAAGAGAAATTGGATAAGAGATATCTATATTATAAAAGAGGGATGTTATCAAGAGAAATTGGATAAGAGATATTGGACAAGGGAAATTGGATAAAGAAATCTATATTATAAAAGAGGGATGTTATCAAGAGAAATTGGATAAGAGATATTGGACAAGAGAAATTGGATAATAGATATCTATATTATAAAAGAGGGATGTTATCAAGAGAAATTGGATAAGAGACATTGGACATGAGAAATTGGATAAGAGATATCTATATTATAAAAGAGGGATGTTATCAAGAGAAATTGGATAAGAGATATTTGACAAGATAAATTGGATAAGAGATATCTATATTATAAGAGAGTGATGTTATCAAGAGAAATTGGATAAGAGATATCTATATTATAAAAGAGGGATGTTATCAAGAGAAATTGGATAAGAGATATTGGAGAAGAGAAATTGGATAAAAGATATCTATATTATAAAAGTGGGATGTTATCAAGAGAAACTTGATAAGAGATATTGGACAAGAGAAATTGGATAAGAGATATCTATATTATACGAGAGGGATGTTATCAAGAGAAATTGGATAAGAGATATATATATTTTAAAAGATGGATGTTATCAAGAGAAATTGGATAAGAGATATTGGACAAGAGAAATTGGATAAGAGAAATCTATATTATAAAAGAGGGATGTTATCAAGAGAAATTGGATAAGATATATTGGACATGAGAAATTGGATAACTGATATCTATATTATGAAAGAGGGATGTTATCAAGAGAAATTGGATAAGAGATATTTGACAAGATAAATTGGATAAGAGATATCTATATTATAAAAGAGGGATGTTATCAAGAGAAATTGAATAAGAGATATTGGAAAATAGAAATTGGATAAGAATGATGTTATCAAGAGAAATTGGATAATAGATATCTATATTACAAACGAGAGATGTTATCAAGAGAAATTTGATAAGAGATATTGGACAAGAGAAATTGGATAAGAGATATCTATATTATAAAAGAGGGATGTTATAAAGAGAAATTGGATAAGAGATATTGGACATGAGAAATTGGATAAGAGATATCTATATTATAAAAGAGGGATGTTATCAAGAGAAATTGGATAAGAGATATTGGACAAGAGAAATTGGATAAGAGTATCTATATTATAAGAGAAGGATGTTATCAAGAGCAATTGGATAAGAGACATTGGACATGAGAAATTGGATTATAAAAGAGTAATGTTATCAAGAGAAATTGGATAAGATATATTGGACCTGAGAAATTGGATAAGTGATATCTATATTATAAAAGAGGGATGTTATCAAGAGAAATTGGATAAGAGATATTTGACAAGATAAATTGGATAAGAGATATCTATATTATAAAAGAGGGATGTTATCAAGAGAAATTGAATAAGAGATATTGGAAAATAGAAATTGGATAAGAGTGATGTTATCAAGAGAAATTGGATAATAGATATCTATATTACAAACGAGAGATGTTATCAAGAGAAATTGGATAAGAGATATTGGACAAGAGAAATTGGATAAGAGATATCTATTATATAAAATACAGATGTTATCAAGAGAAATTGATAAGAGAATTTGGACATGAGAAATTGGATAAGAGAATTTGGATATCTATTATATAAAACATGGAAATTGGATAAGAGAAAATATAAGAGATGAGATTTTGTGGGATAAAAGAGGAGGTGGGGAATTTTGCACTTACAACCCCGGTTTTTGTATTTTTGCCCATGGACCCTCCCCACACACCCACCCACACTTTTTATTCTCACACCTTCCGACCATTTTTTCCAGTTCTTTGAAGATTTATAATCTTATCCTACTAGGACAAAGCTTTGTCCTACATGGTAAGTTTGTCCTAGGTGGTAATGAAAATTTTGGGGGGACTTAAATTTTGGAGGAAAAGTTAAATTTGGGGGGAAACTTGAAATTTTGTGGGAAAACTTGAAATTTTGGGGAACTTGAAATTTGTGGGGGAGAAAAACTCAGCCATCAAACAAACCGTGCCCTATGGGCACTGGTAATGACTATTCTATATTATAAAAGAGGGATGTTATCAAGAGAAATTGGATAAGAGATATTTAACAAGATAAATTGGATAAGAGATATCTATATTATAAGAGAGGGATGTTATCAAGAGAAATTGGATAAGAGATATCTATATTATAAAAGAGGGATGTTATCAAGAGAAATGGGATAAGAGATATTGGACAAGAGAAATTGGATAAGAGATATCTATATTATAAAAGAGGGATGTTATCAAGAGAAATGGGATAAGAGATATTGGACAAGAGAAATTGGATAAGAGTATCTATATTATAAGAGAGGGATGTTATCAAGAGAAATTGGATAAGAGATATCTATATTATAAAAGAGTGATGTTATCAAGAGAAATTGGATAAGAGATATTGGACTAGAGAGATTGGATAAGAGATATCTATATTATAAAAGAGGGATGTTATCAAGAGAAATTGGGTAAGAGATATAGGACATGAGAAATTGGATAAGAGAAATCTATATTATAAAAGAGGGATGTTATCAAGAGAAATTGGATAAGAGATATTTGAAAAGATAAATTGGATAAGAGATATCTATATTATAAAAGAGGGATGTTATAAAGAGAAATTAGATAAGAGATATTTGACAAGATAAATTGGATAAGAGATATCTACATTATAAGAGAGGGATGTTATCAAGAGAAATTGAATAAGAGATATTGGAAAATAGAAATTGGATAAGATTGATGTTATAAAGAGAAATTGGATAAGAGATATTGGAAAATAGAAATTGGATAAGAGTGATGTTATCAAGAGAAATTGGATAAAAGATATCTATATTACAAACGAGAGATGTTAGCAAGAGAAATTGGATAAGAGATATTGGACAAGAGTAATTGGATAAGAGATATTGGACAAGAGAAATTGGATAAGAGATATCTATATTATAAAAGAGGGATGTTATCAAGAGAAATTGGATAAGAGATATTGGACATGAGAAATTGGATAAGAGATATCTATATTAGAAAAGAGGGATGTTATCAAGAGAAATTGGATAAGAGATATTTGACAAGATAAATTGGATAAGAGATATCTATATTATAAGTGAGGGATGTTATCAAGAGAAATTGGATAAGAGATATCTATATTATAAAAGTGGGATGTTATTAAGAGAAATTGGATAAGAGATATTGGACTGTAGAAATTAGATAAGAGATATATATATTATAAAGAGGGATGTTATCAAGAGAAATTGGATAAGAGATATTGGACATGAGAAATTGGATAAGAGATATCTATATTATAAAAGAGGGATGTAATCAAGAGAAATTGGATAAGAGATATTTGACAAGATAAATTGGATAAGAGATATCTATATTATAAAAGAGGGATGTTATCAAGAGAAATTGGATAAGAGATATTTGACAAGATAAATTGGATAAGATATATCTTCATTATAAGAGAGGGATGTTATCAAGAGAAATTGAATAAGAGATATTGGAAAATAGAAATTGGATAAGAGTGATGTTATCAAGAGAAATTGGATAAGAGATATCTATATTACAAACGAGGGATGTTAGCAAGACAAATTGGATAAGAGATATCTTTATTATAAAAGAGGGATGTTATCAAGAGAAATTGGATAAGAGATATTGGACATGATAAATTGGATAATAGATACCTATATTATAAGAGAGGGATGTTATCAAGAGAAATTGGATAAGAGATATTTGACAAGAGAAATTGGATAAGAGATATCTATATTATAAGAGATGGATGTTATCAAGAGAAATTGGATAATAGATATCTATATTGTAAAAGATGGATGTTATCAAGAGAAATTGGATAAGAGATATTGGACTAGAGAAATTGGATAAGAGATATCTATATTATAAAAGAGGGATGTTATCAAGAGAAATTGGATAAGAGAAATTAGACATGAGAAATTGGATAAGAGATATCTACATTATAAGAGAGGGATGTTATCAAGAGAAATTGGATAAGAGATATTGGAAAATAGAAATTGGATAAGAGTGATGGTATCAAAAAAATTGGATAAGAGATATCTATATTACAAACGAGAGATGTTAGCAAGAGAAATTGGATAAGAGATATTGGACAAGAGAAATTGGATAAGAGATATTGGACAAGAGAAATTGGATAAGAGATATCTATATTATAAAAGAGGGATGTTATCAAGAAAAATTGGATAAGAGATATTTGACAAGAGAAATTGGATAAGAGATATTGGACAAGAGAAATTGGATAAGAGATATCTATATTATAAAAGAGGGATGTTATCAAGAGAAATTGGATAAGAGATATTGGACAAGAGAAATTGGATAAGAGATATCTATATTATAAAAGAGGGATGTTATCAAGAGAAATTGGATAAGAGATATTGGACAAGAGAAATTTGATAAGAGATATCTATATTATAAAAGAGGGATGTTATCAAGAGAAATTGGATAAGATACATTGGACATGAGAAATTGGATAAGAGATATCTATATTATAAAAGAGGGATGTTATCAAGAGAAATTGGATAAGAGATATTTGACAAGAGAAATTGGATAAGAGATATCTATATTGTAAGAGAGTGATGTTATCAAGAGAAATTGGATAAGAGATATCTATATTATAAAAGAGGGATGTTATCAAGAGAAATTGGATAAGAGATATTGGAGAAGAGAAATTGGATAAGAGATATCTATATTATAAAAGTGGGATGTTATCAAGAGAAACTGGATAAGAGATATTGGACAAGAGAAATTGGATAAGAGATATCTATATTATACGAGAGGGATGTTATCAAGAGAAATTGGATAAGAGATATCTATATTTTAAAAGATGGATGTTATCAAGAGAAATTGGATAAGAGATATTGGACAAGAGAAATTGGATAAGAGAAATCTATATTATAAAAGAGGGATGTTATCAAGAGAAATTGGATAAGATATATTGGACATGAGAAATTGGATAACTGATATCTATATTATGAAAGAGGGATGTTATCAAGAGAAATTGGATAAGAGATATTTGACAAGATAAATTGGATAAGAGATATCTATATTATAAAAAAAGGGATGTTATCAAGAGAAATTGAATAAGAAATATTGGAAAATAGAAATTGGATAAGAGTGATGTTATCAAGAGAAATTGGATAATAGATATCTATATTACAACCGGGAGATGTTATCAAGAGAAATTGGATAAGAGATATTGGACAAGAGAAATTGGATAAGAGATATCTATTATATAAAATACGGATGTTATCAAGAGAAATTGATAAGAGAATTTGGACATGAGAAATTGGATAAGAGAATTTGGATATCTATTATATAAAACATGGAAATTGGATAAGAGAAAATATAAGAGATGAGATTTTGAGGGATAAAAGAGGAGGTGGGGAATTTTGCACTTACAACCCCGGTTTTTGTATTTTTGCCCATGGACCCTCCCCACACACACACCCACACTTTTTATTCTCACACCTTCCGACCATTTTTTCCAGTTCTTTGAAGATTTTGAATCTTATCCTACTAGGACAAAGCTTTGTCCTACATGGTAAGTTTGTCCTAGGTGGTAATGAAAATTTTGGGGGGACTTAAATTTTGGGGGAAAAGTTAAATTTGGGGGGAAACTTGAAATTTTGTGGGAAAAATTGAAATTTTGGGGAACTTGAAATTTGTGGGGGAGAAAAACTCAGCCATCAAATAAACTGTGCCCTATGGGCACGGGTAATAACTAGTATATATATATAAGAGTGGTGTTTTGGTATAGGTATAAATATTGTGTTATAAATTTAAGGAATCCTGGTTCTTAAATGGGTCTTAGAGTCTCACTCATGCTTGAGTGGTGTTTCAGAGTGTTTTCTCACTACAAAGCGTTGACCGTGGAGAACCCGGTCAACGTGGTCAAGGGGCCCGCTTTGGGTCCCTCGGGGGCTTCGAATCGGTGCAGAAGGGGCGAGGGGAAGCCTCGGCCCTGGTTGAGACGCTCGGCCTCGGACCGACGAGCGCGTCCTCGGAAATAGGACGACGAGGGGAAGCCTCGGTCGTCCGGCTAAATGCGTGTTCGGCGAAGGGCGAGGGGAAGCCTCGGGCCGGGTCGAGACGCTCGGCCTCGGTGGTTTGCGCTTGGCTTCGGCGATCGGACGACGAGGGGAAGCCTCAATCGTCCGGCAGGTTGCGTGGTCGACGAGGGGCGAGGGGGAGCCTCGGCCCGTTGATCAGCTGTCCACCTGCGTAGACGAGAACGCTCGTCAGGGGGCCGGACCTTGGTTCCGGCCAAATCCCCTCCGATGCCTAAGTCAGACAGAGATCTGAGAAAGGAGGCCCGGCGGAGACGGTCCGACTCGTGAGGAGATCGTAACGGCGTCTCTCGGCGCGAGCGGGGGAGGAAGGAGATGAATTGGGGGAACGAGGTCGTTGATGGAGTACCTTGGGTTTTGTTACCTCAGATGCGGTCCCTTTCTTCGTCGTCCTCCTAGCCCTTTTGTAGAGCCCCATCGTGGTTGCCTCGGGCCCACGTCCCGCGCCCGCCCTCGATCGTGCCCCCTCAATCCGCCCCCTCGCTGCCTCTCTCTTCGCCATGCCAGCACCTCCCCATTACCGCCATTTAGTGGTCGCGCGTCTGGGGGAGCGGTTTCCGCAGGAGTAGGCGAGTGATCGGCGGGTTATCGGGGCCGGGTCGGATCAACATTCGAGAGGATCCCTTATAGGGCCTTTATTGAGACGGGCCGGTATACGTTGATGGGCTCCCGGCCAGCGATTGGGCTCCTGGGCTCGTGTCTTTTTGGGTCTCGGTCAAATAGGCGTAACAATTGCCCCCATCGGTCGGGTTGATCGGCCTCGGCCGGTTCGGCTCGGCCGATGTGACTTCTGCCGATTTTGACAAGCTCGCCAGTCGATGCCGACTCATTTATTAGTCGTCATCATGAGTTGGCTCGTTCGATGCTTTTTAAGGTACGGGTTCCGAAGCGCCGTCGGCCTTCAGATGCTGCCACGTGTAGCTGCAAGCTTATCCCCACCGCTCGCGGGGTCGTCTTAAGTTGAGAAGCCGAGGGGTTCGTGAGCCGCCATCCCGCCGCTTTCTTCTTTGCGCCGATCCCTATTCTGCCTGAGTTCTGCCTCATGTCGTCTTCCTCTGCCACGGGTTCGGTTCGGTCGGAGCGCGATGTAGCTCCAGGTTCGGCGGGTGGCACTCCTTCGGCGATTAGTCAGCACGGGGATGATCTTTCAGGGGTTCCCTCAGAGGTCTTGGCGTGGCCTTCGTCGATCTGTGCCACCGCCATCGGGAGCATGCGCTCCTCCTACCTGCTTCCGCCCTACTCGGCTCGTGCCCCTGGGGCTGACGCGCGGATCTGCTCTCCTGGTCCCAATGAGGTCGGAATATATGAGAAGTGTTTCCACTTCGGGCTTCGTTTCCCGCTTCATCCTTTTATCGTTGAGTTCCTTCAAGCCCACAATGTGTGCCTGTGTCAATTCTGTCCCAACGCCGTCGGGATCCTCGTCGGATTCGTTGTTGTCTGCATGCTGAAGGGTATGGTGCCCTCTCTCCGCGTCTTTGCCCAGTTCTACCGCCTGAGCCTCCACCAATCGGGGGCGTGGATTTACATCAGCGCCCGCCCGAAGATGTCCCTGGTGCTAGGGTTGCCGAGCTCTTTGAAACGCTGGAAGGGGGAATACGTATTCGTCACATTCCCTTCGCGTGTACCCTTCCCGGTTCGGTGGGAGGCGGCCGATGCAGTCATCCTTGATCTGGGTGAGCTGACGGTCGCTGAGCAGCAGACGGCGAGGGACATGCTGGCAATTCCTACGAGGGAGCGCTCGATCGACTTCCTCTTTAGTGACCACAATTTACGTAAGACGGTGTGGCCCCTAGGTAAGCTGCTCCGAGCGTTCGCCCCTCGAGGTCGTCCAGGTTCTGCTCTGTCTCTCATTTCTTCTTTGAGTGCAGGTGGGTTCCCTCTCGGTCCTTCTCCTGCCAGCGCTCTCGTGCAGGTCCCAAACCCGGATCCGCGTAGAAGGGATCATGTGTTGGCGGTCCGGAAGAAGCAGCGGGTTGTGACCACGACCGGAGGCTCGAAGCGGAAGAAGATGTCGTCTCCCTCTCTCCCCTTGCAGGGGTCTTCCAAGAGGCTCCGTGAGGAGGTCGAGGGGATCGATGTCCAGACGACTGCTGACCGACCTCATCCTGCTCCTGTCGAGGTTGCCTGGCCGTGGGCCGGCCCTTCACCTCTCCCAGACGGCCCTCTCCCTGATGCTTACAGTCGGTATCTTGGTGCGTTCCGCTACGCTCCTGGCGAGTTCCCTTCGTCAGGGGAGGGTCTTCTTTGTCCACGCTTCCCAGTGGGGGAGAAGGAGTCGGTGTTTTCGAGCCGTGGAGCCGCCACTCGAGTGGCCGAGAATTGTTGTCTCCCTCCCGATCAGGTGGTGCTGGACGGAGTCAGAGGTGATTGCTTGGCTACCTTCGTGATCCAGGCTGGTCAACAGGTAGCGTGTCTCTGCTTGTCTCCCCATTCTCCAGCTGCTTTTGCCGTCTTACCTTCGTTGCTTTGGCACAGTTGTCCTCGGTGGGCCTCTCGATGAGGCGCCAATTCGTGGCTCTTCCCAAAGCCAAATCCGAGGCCGAGCTAGGCCCTGAGGTCCCCGGCGAGGAGGAGGAGGCCGATCAGTTGGAGGAAGCGCGAGTCCAGTCCCTGGACTCCCGCGTAACCGAGCTGTCCTCTGCCCTGGAGGTGGCGGATCGTGAGAGAGCCTTGGCTCTGGCCGCGAAGTCGGAGGCCGAAACGCGGCTCGCCTCTCTTTTGAAAGGTGCCGATGCCTCTGGAGGAGTCAAGCAGATCCCCGGCCCGACTGCTGCCTCTGAAGCCTCGAAGCTCTCCGATCGTTTGGATGCGGCGGAGGAGCAGGCGAGGGCCCTTGCAGCCCAACTTGACGAGAAATCCCGAGAGATCGAGAAGGAGAGGGCGAAGCACCAACGCCAGATCGAGACCTTAAAGGCCCGGGTGCGTGGGCTCGAGGAGTTGGATCTGGCCCGGATCGCTGAGGATGCCGTGGCGGAGTATGCCACCTCCTTCGTGGAGGTCGCCTTGTCGAATGCGTTCGAGAAGGGCTTCGCCCGGTGTCAGTCCGAGATCCAACTGAAGTTCCCGCTCTCGGGGGTCAACTTCGAGGCTCTCCGGATGTACCCTGACGCCGAACAGAGTGTGGGGAAAGACCCTAGTGGACCGCCAGCCTGTGGCTCCACTGGTGCCCCCGGAGAAGGATGAGGGAGGGGAATGCCCCTCGGCCTCTTTCTGTTTATCTTTTGGCTTTATCTGGAAAGGAATGAATTTAAAATAAATTTATTTCATAGGAAATGATACATTTACTGAAAGTACTTGCGTAAATGTTCCGTATTCCAAGTGTGAGTGAGAATCCTCCCCTCCATATCAGCCAGTCGGTAGGCTGCGGGTCCGAGGACCTCGACGACTTTGTAGGGTCCCTCCCATCTAGCCGCGAGCTTCCCTTTACGAGCGGTATCAGTGTTGAAGCCTGCTTTCCGGAGGACCAGGTCCCCGAGATGGAAGCTTCTTCCCCGTACCCGAGCGTTGTAGTATCGGGCCACCTTCTGCTTCTGGCGGATGATGGTGGCCAATGCCTGCTCCCGTCGCTCGTCGAGGAGCTCCAGACTGAGCTCCAGGCCCTGCGAGTTCCTATCTTCGTCAAAGTATTTGATGCGGAGAGATTCTTCGCCCAACTCGACCGGTACCACCGCCTCGGCCCCATAGGTGAGCATGAACGGGGTCTCGCCAGTGGCCTCCTTGTGGGTCGTCCGGTATGACCAGAGTATCCCTGGGAGCTCTTCTGGCCAGCTCCCTTCGGCGTCTTTCACTTTCTTCCGAAGGGGCTCTATGATGCACTTGTTGGCCGCCTCCGCCATTCCGTTGGTCTGGGGGTGCGCTACAGAGGCGAAGAGAAGCTTGATTCCCCATTCCTCGCAAAAATCTTTAAACCCTGCAGAGTCGAACTGCTTCCCGTTGTCCGTGACGATGGCCCGTGGTACTCCGAATCTGGAGATGATGGAATTCCACACAAAGCTTTTTGCTTTCTTCCAAGTGATGGTGGCCAGCGGCTCGGCCTCGACCCACTTGGTGAAGTAGTCAACCACCACAATCAGGTGCTTCCGCTGCCCTCGTCCCGGTTTAAACGGTCCGAGGATGTCGAGCCCCCATTTCGCAAAGGGGACGGGGCTCACGATAGGAATGAGCTCTGACGGGGGTGTCGAGATGTGGTAGGCGTACCTCTGGCATTCTTGGCATCTTTGGACGTAGCTTGCTGCATCCTGGGTCAGGGTTGGCCAGTAGTATCCCTGCCTCAAGATCTTCTGGGAGACTACCTTGCCCCCGTGGTGATTCCCGCAGATCCCGTCGTGAACCTCCCGTAGGACGTAGTCAGCCTCCTGCGGTCCGATGCACTTCAGGTATGGGAGGACGTCCGTCTTGGTCCAGCGTCTCCGGTAGAGTGCTCCTTCATGGATCACGTACCGGAGCGCCTTTCTCTCCAGGGTTCGGCGTTCGTCCCCGTCGGTTGGTACCTCTCCATGAGTGAGGTACCGGATGATCGGGTCCATCCAGGTGGGTTCTTGGTCGATCGCCATCACCTCGTGTTCCTCCGTGCTGGGGGACTGCAGGTTCTCCACGTAGATGGTGCGGCCCAGCTCCTTTGGCGAGGACGAGGCCAGCTTCGACAATGCATCTGCCCGCGCATTCTCTGATCGTGGGAGGTGCAAGACTTCCACGTCCTTGAACTTGGACATCGCCGCTCTGGCGACAGGGAGGTATCTCTGCATCGCCTCCTCCCGTACCTCGTAACTCCCCAAGAGCTGGTTGACAATGAGCTTCGAATCGCTGAGGAGGCGGACGGACTCGGCCCCGAGCTCCAGGGCCAGCCTCAGGCCGTTGATCACTGCTTCGTATTCCGCCATGTTGTTCGTGGCTGGGAACTCGAACCGCAAAGCGTATTCCACAATGTTCCCTTCCGTAGATCGGATTGCAATCCCGGCCCCGCCCCCTGACTGTGTGGCCGACCCGTCCACATGAACTATCCATGCTCCTGGATCCCCTGACTGAAAGTGGTCAGCCGAAAGAAAGGACAGGGGTTGAGCAATTACCGTCGCCGGGCCTTCTTCCTCCGGGGGCCATTTCCTTCCGTTGTGCACTCGGCGATGAAGTCGGTCAGGGCCTGCCCTTTGATGGCCGTACGTGGTTTGAATTGGAGGTCGAACTCGCTCAGTTCCACTCCCCAGTTTAGCATTCTTCCCATTCGATTGAACCTCTTGAGGTTCTGCTCCAGTTGCGAGTCGGTCAGGATCAGTATGGTGTGGGCCTGGAAATAGGGTCAGAGCCTTCGTGCTGAGAGGACGAGGGCGTACGCTAGTTTCTCCATGGGCGAGTATTGCATCTCCGCCCCCTTCAAGACCCGGCTCGTGTAATACACCGGCCATTGCATCCCACCGTCCTCCTGGATCAGCACCGAACTCACGGCTTCCTCCGCGCACGCCAGGTAAAGGCTCAGCGACTCCCCTTCCCGTGGTTTGGACAGGAGAGGTGGGCTGCGGAGATACTCTTTGAGGTCCCCGAACGCCCGGGAGCAGTCTTCGTCCCAAAGTATCGCCTTCCTATTGTTTGGGGGTTTCGCGATCGCTTTCCTTAGGACCTTGAAGAAGGGGAGCGATCTTTCCGCTGATTTGGAAAGGAATCGCCCCAAGGCCGCGATGCGCCCGTTCAGCCTCTGTAGCTCCTTGATCATCGTCGGCTCGCGCATGTTGATCAGTGCCTCGATCTTGTCGGGATTAGCTTCAATACCACGATTAGTTATCATAAACCCTAAGAATTTGCCAGATCTTACCCCGAACGTGCACTTCGCGGGGTTGAGCCGAATGTGGTGCCGCCGCAACCGCTCGAAGGTCTCCCGCAAGTCGGCGATGTGGTCTTCCGGTCGCCTTGACTTGACGAGCATGTCGTCGACGTAGACTTCTAGGTTCCTTCCGATCTGGGAGCTGAAAACCTTGTTGACCATTCTCTGGTAGGTGGCCCCCGCGTTCTTCAAGCCAAAGGGCATCTTCTTGTAGCAGTAAGTTCCCTGGTCCGTTGTGAAGGCTGTCATCTCTTCGTCCCGGGGGTCCATCTGGACCTGATTGTATCCGGAGTAAGCGTCCATGAAGCTTAGCATCTCGTACCCCGAGGCGTTGTCCACCAGGTGGTCGATACGTGGCAGGGGATAGCTGTCCTTGGGGCAGGCCTTGTTGAGGTCACTGAAGTCCACGCACATTCGCCACTTCCCGTTGGGTTTCTTGACCATCACCACGTTCGACAGCCACTCCGTGTACCAGACCTCTCGTATGAAGCCGGCATCAAGGAGACGCCCCACTTCCTCGGAAGCTGCCTTCATCTTCTCGCCACCCAGGTTGCGCTTCTTCTGCCTAACCGGCTTGAAGTTGGGGTCGGCGTTGATCTAGTGGACGATCACCTGGGGGTCTACGCCGGGCATGTCTTCTGGTGACCAAGCAAAGATGTCCAGGTTCGCCTCCAGGCATTCGATCAGCTGATCCCTCAAGTCCTGGCTCAGCCCTCTCCCGATCGAGACGAACCGGCCTTCGATGTCCGTGACCGGGATTTGCTCCTGCTCCTCCGTAGGGGCGGGCCTAGGCCCGCTCCTTAAATCGAGCGTGGCCATCCGGTCGGCTAGGCGATCCTCGGGACCTTCCTCTGCCAGTTGATAGCAGGTGCTCGGTCTCCCCGCGTCGCCTTCGACTTGCCCCATTCCCCCCGGCGTTCGGAACTTGATAGTCTGATGGAGGGTCGAGACTACCGCGCCGACGGCGTTGAGTAGGGGTCGGTCGATGATCCCATTGTATTCCGACCCAATCCCCAATACGATGAATTCCACCGCCAGGGTCACCGAGTCTGGTGCGTTTCCGAGCGTTACCGGGAGATGGATCGTGCCGATGATGGGGGTGGAGTGACCCGTGAATCCAACCACGGGACCTGAGCGAGGTCGTAAGTCTTCTTTCCGCCGCCCCATCTTCTCCAGGGTTGACATAAAGAGGACGTCACAGGAGCTGCCGGTGTCGACAAGCAGCCGTCGTACCATGGTAGTGTCTATGACCACTGACACCACCAAAGCCACGTCCGAGCTGCGCGCCGTTACTGACGCACTCGGTCTCCCGACCGGTGGGGTTGGGGAGGGCTCTCTGGCCCTTTCCTCACGATCCTCCTCGCGTCGGGCCCGTGCCCGTTCTCGCCATCGATGACGGGCCCTGCCGCCTCGCGTCAGGGCCTCGTTCCCCTTTCGCCGAGATGAGGGAGGTCGCGTCATCGCAGATGTGGTTTGTTTCTTCGTGGGATTGTTCGTTCCCACAGACGGCGCCAGATGTTTCAGAGTGTTTTCTCACTACAAAGCGTTGACCGTGGAGAACCCGGTCAACGTGGTCAAGGGGCCCGCTTTGGGTCCCTCGGGGGCTTCGAATCGGTGCAGAAGGGGCGAGGGGAAGCCTCGGCCCTAGTTGAGACGCTCGGCCTTGGACCGACGAGCGCGTCCTCGGAAATAGGACGACGAGGGGAAGCCTCGGTCGTCCGGCTAAATGCGTGTTCGGCGAAGGGCGAGGGGAAGCCTCGGGCCGGGTCGAGACGCTCGGCCTCGGTGGTTTGCGCTTGGCTTCGGCGATCGGACGACGAGGGGAAGCCTCAATCGTCCAGCAGGTTGCGTGGTCGGCGAGGGGCGAGGGGGAGCCTCGGCCCGTTGATCAGCTGTCCACCTGCGTAGACGAGAACGCTCGTCAGGGGGCCGGACCTTGGTTCCGGCCAAATCCCCTCCGATGCCTAAGTCAGACAGAGATCTGAGAAAGGAGGCCCGGCGGAGACGGTCCGACTCGTGAGGAGATCGTAACGGCGTCTCTCGGTGCGAGCGGGGGAGGAAGGAGATGAATTGGGGGAACGAGGTCGTTGATGGAGTACCTTGGGTTTTGTTACCTCAGATGCGGTCCCTTTCTTCGTCGTCCTCCTAGCCCTTTTGTAGAGCCCCAGCGTGGTTGCCTCGGGCCCACGTCCCGCGCCCGCCCTCGATCGTGCCCCCTCAATCCGCCCCCTCGCCGCCGCTCTCTTCGCCATGCCAGCACCTCCCCATTACCGCCATTTAGTGGTCGCGCGTCTGGGGGAGCGGTTTCCGCAGGAGTAGGCGAGTGATCGGCGGGTTATCGGGGCCGGGTCGGATCAACATTCGAGAGGATCCCTTATAGGGCCTTTGTTGAGACGGGCCGGTATACGTTGATGGGCTCCCGGCCAGCGATTGGGCTCCTGGGCTCGTGTCTTTTTGGGTCTCGGTCAAATAGGCGTAACAAGTGGGTTTACTCTAAATATATTGTTATATTTGTATGTATATATAAATATAAATATACATATACAGACATACATACATATATATATATATACATATATGTATATATGTGTGTGTATATATATATATATATGTGTGTGTGTGTGTGTGTGTGTGTGTGTGTGTATGTGTGTGTGTGTGTGTGTGTATGTGTGTGTGTGTGTGTGTGTGTGTGTGTGTGTGTGTGTGTGTGTGTGTGTGTGTGTATAAGAGTGGTGTGTTGGTATAGGTATAAATATCGTGTTATAAATTTAAGGCATCCTGGTTCTTAAATGTGTCTTAGAGTCTTACTCATGCTTGAGTGGGTTTACTCTAAATATATTGTTATATTTGTCTGTGGTTCTTAAATGGGTCTTAGAGTCTCACTCATATTGTTATATTGTTAGAGTCTCACTCATATTGTTATATTTGTGTATAGTGCTATGTGCATAGTGCTATGTGCATAGTAATGGATGATGTGTGTACAGTGATAGGTTTGCTAGTACATGGTTATGTTATTTACTTGGTTGTGGGTGGCTATAGCATTATATAGATATAAGTGTTGGTTTTGTAGTATAGTTCTTTACGAAGGTTTTACATGTTTAAATTTATATATGCTAGCTAAACTAGGTGTGTAGATGTGCTAAGTATATAATGGTATGAGTGGCATGTATGAATAGTATATTAGTGTGTGTGTGTGGGGCATGCACTAGTAAGTATGTACTTAGCTATAGGTGTTTGCGACTATGGCATGTGTGTTGTGTCTTGAATATAGTTGTAGGATTGTATGTGATGTGCATATATGATGAAGTATCTGCATGTATTTGAATAATTATATGTTTGTGTATTTATAGTAGGGGTGGATGTATATCAGATATAGAAAACATGATTTAATATTATATGGAGTGATTACAGGTGTTGATATGTTTGGTGTTGAATGTACACTAGGAGACATAGGGAGTAGTATCTCCATGTTCGTTTTGTGCATAGGAGTTATCTATACGTGAAGTACCACGATTGTATTTGCTGGTGTGAAACTATTTTTATGTTGGTATCTGTACCATGGTTATGTGATAAATGAGTGATTGTTATATAAGGGATGTACGTGACTATATGAATGATTGAAGTACATGTATGAATTTGACATGTCTAAGATATGTATAAGTATAGAATGTGCATATATACATGTCTGTAGTATTAATGTTTGACTACCTAGTGTATATATAAGCACTTGTAGTAACTATACATGGTTTGAATTATAGTGTGATATGATTGGGGTAGTTACTAGAATGGCTAGATATATTTTTAGTTAGAAAGTCCGAGGACGGACTTTGCTCTAAGGTGGGTTGAATGTAACGGTCGCTTTTTGATCATGTGTTTTTCGTGTGCGTACTTTCTTTTCCTTACTCGTATTTGTTGTGACCTTCTCTTGTATCCCAAACGCGTGATGTTATATATCGTTGCGACCCTCGGAAAGAGTAGTTATTTGTGGAATTTTTTGTGAACGTCATTCCACGGATCGTTCTCCCACAAATCAGCTTTAATTGAAGGGGTGTCGTAACTTTAGACTTCGACGTTTGATCTTTTTATTTTTAGTTCCGTTTTCCATAACCTAGCACATGAATAATCATCGTAGTCTCGATCCTCTCGTCGACACGGTCTTCACGATACTTTTCTTGTATTTATCGGACACCGTTAGACTGACCTTTCACTCTAATCATATTTAATCTCTAATTAGCCTAGACTAATTCAGAATTCAATCCGTAATTAAATCAAATCTGGTCTAATCCCCTAGGAATCCTACGTATCATCAAATATCTCCCTTAGCTATATGTCACACTAAATCTACCCTTCCCCTCTCACACACCCTCTCTCCAATCACCCTAAGTGTACTCCTTTTCAACCCCTTTTAGCTAACTCACCCTCCTATTATACTTGAGCTTTCAACCCTAGGGTTTCTAACGCACCCAGCCGCCATTTACATCGCCGCCGGCCACCACCCATCGCCGCCGGCCACCACCCATCACCGGCTACCTCCTCTTGTCGCCGACCGCCGGTCTCCAACAACAGCCGCCCCACCCTAAAATCCTGCCGCACCCCTCCCTTCAACCCCCTAAAACACTAGCACCCACTCCCATTGATGGCCGCCGGCCACCACCTGTAGGCTGCATCTCCCCTTGCACACAGCCATCGCACCCTCTTACCCGCATCCCTCCTAGTAGCTGGTCACTACCCCTAGATTCGACAGCAGGCCGCAACACCCCCACATGTCGCACAGATCCGGCGCAACCCCCTCAAGCCTCCGGCCACCCTCTCCTTGCTCCGGCCGCAACCACCAGGATCCGGCCACCCTTCATCCCCTCATATTGCCACTCCCCCTTGCCGGTACAACCTCCAGCCTCCCCCTCCACGAAACCGCTAAGCCGCAACCCCCGTTCACCCTACACCCTACCGTTCACCCCCACTAAACTGCTGATCACCCTCCACTAAACCCCACGGCTTCCTCCACCCGAACTGCCGTCGGCATGTCCTCCCTATGACCAATCACCGGCCAACTTTCAGGCACCACCCTAGGCCGACAACTCCTCTTGCGGCCACCTTCGTCACCGTCTTAGCTGCCCTCTAGCTGTCCCGTGGCCATCTTTGCTGCAAGCGCATGCCGTTCCTTGCTCGCTACCGGAATCCATCCCCTGACATCGCTACCCGACGTCAGTGTAGCTTTCGCATCTTGTTAAGGTAAACCCTGATCCATAGGAACCCACACACCCGCCTATTTAATAAGATAAAAATCGTAAATTTCATTGCTTTGGTTAAATCACTAATTGAAGTTAGTAATATGGGACTGTAGGTTGGAATATTTGTTGAGCAATAGGAAGATTCGGGGCTGTTCATTTGAGAGTTGCAGCATGATTATTTCAGGCATGTGAAACTTGCTCAGTTGATTGTTAAGCCATGTTTTAGGCTATTCTGATATTTTTGTGTAACAAAGACTAGGCGGTGAAATGATAGTCGCCTAGACACCATGCTTGATCTAGCTTGACAACGAAGCTAGATCCGACACCATATTTGATCTAGCTTGACAACGAAGCTAGATCCGACACCCTTTGCCATGTCATTTCATGCATATCACATGTCACGTTTAATTTTGATATACTGTACGCATTTAATAACTGCTTTTATACTATCATGTTGCATATCGCTTGTCATTTCATGCATTTGAATGTTTTGTCATGAATGTGTAGCACACGCTTCAAATAAAATGTAAGCTACAGCGAGTAGGATTCTGACTCCTATATCATGATTGAGGCTAGGTCAACCCTATGCCATAAACACTTCCTAGCTCGTGATCCAGAAGATGAGCGCCAGTTCATATACACGTGGATGGGTAGGTTAAGCGATCACTCAGCGTAGAAGTGTGCCTGATCAGCAACTTCAGCTGAAAGGCGTAAACCCTGTGCACGACGCGAACACATGTTTTACTGGTTTTCATGAAATATTGTTTAGTAGCTTATTGCTACGATGTGTCATGCAAATGTTAAATATCATGTTCATTTTAATTGCTACATTTATTAAATATTATGCCATGTCATCATGTGTTACGTCCCGCTTCCCTAATATGGAAGGCGAGACGTGAGGAGGTCCGCTCAGACGTGGAGCCGTGAAGCTGCAGTCTGATAAGCATCTTTAAAATTTACGAAAAGTAGCAGGTCCTTTGCATTGCGACAAAACAACAACAATAATATTAATGAAGCAGATAAAAAGAACATCCACCATCAAAAAACATCCAACAATTTTTCTCAACATCACAGAAAAGTCACCAAAAAGTACGAGTCTGAACAAGGCCTAAAGCATGGCCAACGAAACAAAAGAAGGGTGCTACGCACCGAAACCTAATCAGCAACTACTGAAAAATACCACCAAAAGAGACTCCAAGTACGCATAGGACTTGTCACCAGTGTCCTCGAACTCAACCTCTGGAGGGACCTCAAACTCAGTGTCAACGAACTGCTCGTCCTCCGCTACCTGCTCTGTCTCAAAACCTGGCATGTGACACCCAAAGAGAAAAGGTCACATGTCAGCAAAAGTCGCCCAAAGAAAGCGGAGGACTTTTGTACAAGGATACAAATATAGAAAAATGTCTAGCAGTTCTAAACAATATGAAATGACATGACATTAACTGATTGTAACAATTTAAAATGACTTGATGACATGCATGCACGTCGTAGCAGAGCTACGAAAACACTATTTCATGATTCATGAACACTAACTTGTCACTTTGTGCACAGGGTTTACGCCTTTTAGCTGAAGTGGCTGTACGGGCACACTTCTACGCTCAAGTGATCGCTTAACCCTACCCTTCCACGTGTATCGAGCGTTGGTTTTCCAACAACACTATGTTCTCTTCTGGATCACAAGCCAGGAAGTGTTTTTCAATATGGCATGGGGTTGTGCCCACCTAAGTAGGTGCCTAGCCTCAATAGCAATAACATTTGTAGCGTGTGCTACTCAATCACGAAGAAACATGATGCATGACATGACATGGGATGAACAGTTAAAGTGCGTACCGTTAATTGAAAATTAAACATGACATGGTAGCATGAATGAAAGCAAGTAAAAGTGTCGGATCTAGCTTCCTTGTCAAGCTAGATCATGTAGGGTGTCGGATCTAGTTTCGTTGTCAAACTAGATCAAAAGGCGTCTAGGCAGCTATCATTTCACTGTCTAGTCTCTTTTACGCTAACAAACAAATTGGCCTAAAAACATGGCCTAAAACATTTACTGGCAAGTATCACGTGCCTGCACAACCAAGCTGAAGTCACGATCAATCGGAGTCCAAACTACCTATGCGCTCGCAAAGCAGTCCAGCCTACATTCCAATTTATTAATCTTTATTAGTGAATCGCAACCATCAGAAATTACCAATTTTAGTTGATTAACAGGCAAGTGATGATTCCTATGGGACAGATCTTACCTCAACACAACGCGAGAGCTATTCTGACGTCGGGTAGCGACGTCAGGGGTTGGATTCCTGCAACGCGTCTGGCACGGAACGCTGGGTACTCTGTGATAAATCACGGGTCTGAATAAGTTTGTTACGACGGAACCAGAATTTATTAGTCAACCCTAAAGCGTCTAATGATCCAATTTTAATTAGGTTCTCCAATCGTAACGGGGTTCAAAAAATTACTGAAGCCAACCAAGTTAACTTACTGGTTCAAATGAGTTTACAACATTTTATCATAGCAGCCTAGATTAACATTTGTTAGGGGACACAACCAGAAATCAACCCTATAAATTAGCATGAAAACACCATTTATAAGTTACTATATAGTTTTTTAACATGACATTTAGAGGTCTAACAAACTAGTTATATAAGTCACTGATCATCATTTAGCAACTGGTGATAAAGTATAATAACGTTCGTTAAATAACCGTTATGGAGAGAAGTTCCCACGATGCTTTTGGGTGTCGTCTACTTCTAGATGGAGTCTTCACGCGTGAACAGTGGCCAGAAGGTGATCGTGCGTCGCTGGACGCAAGGAGAGCGTCGCTGCCACGTTGCTAGCAGCCAAGGGAGGCTGCTGTGAAAAGCAGCGGTCTGATGGTGGGGTTTGGTCGGGGTGAAGGCCGCCGGAGGGCTGACAGGGGTCTGTGAGCGGGGGTAGCGCCGTAGGCAGCGTTGGACGACGGAGAAAAGCCACAGTGCGTTGAGCTACTGTCGCGAAGAGCTGCGAACTGCTGCTGCATTGAGCGCTGCTGTGCGCGACGTCGCTGCTGCGCTTTCGGTGGAGGTCCCGATGGAGCACAGGGTGGGGGTTGCGGTGCTGGGATCGGAGGGAAGGTCGACAGCGAGGTGGTTGGAGGTCGGAGGGAAGGTCGGGGATAACGTCGGAGAGTTGCTGCGCGATGTAGAGGGCTGTGATGCAAAAAATATAGGGGGGCGGCGGCTCGTTTTTTATTACTGAGAGAGAGAAAAATAACCCTAGGTATTTTTTAATAAAGGAGGGCATGGCATCACGTGGGTAGGGTCCTAGGTCTATAGATAACTCTAAATCTTTTTTTATTATAAGATTTGAAAAAAACAAATATAAGTGATGTGTGCTATATTAGGCTAGGTGTGTGCGTGAGTGCTCAACTGGGTTCGGTCCTAAGGTGTAGAGACTAGGGTTTAATTAAGATATGATTATAACTAATAAATAATAATTAGAGGGTTTAAAAATCTTGTGAGGCTTATGATTACTATAGTTTTAAGTGGGAAAAAAGTGAAAATGGGTCAAACAGAGCCCTAAAATTATGAGATAAATACAGTGGAGATGGTGTCGACGAGAGAAACAAAACTAAGAAGGTTGGCTACAAGTTTGGCGACGAGAAATGAAACTAAAAATACAAAGGTCTCATGACAAGAGTGAAAATCATGACGCCTCTTCAAACAAAGTCGTTTCATGGGAGAACGACCCATGAAATGACGTTCGAAAATAATTCCACAAATTAATACTCTTCGAGAGGGTCACAACAGTATATCACATCATAGGGTTCGGATACAAGGAAGGTCTAAAATAAATACGTGTATGAACAAAAGTACGCACACGAAGGAAGTACGATCGAAAACCGTCCGTGACATCCTACCCACCTTATGAATGATTCCGTCCTCGAAATCACATCAACTACTGCTCGGGAACAAGTGCGAGAAGCGCTCTCTCATATCATCCTCGTGCTCCCAGGTGGACTCCCCAGGGGAACCATGACGCCAGTGCACTCTAACCAAGTCGACGGTCTTATTCCTCAGCTGCTTCTGTCGTTGGTCCAGAATCTCAACTGGTTGCTGAACATAGGTCAGATCCAGACGAACCGTGATCTTCGAGAAATCCACAGCATGAGACGGATCACTGACGTATCGATGTAACTGAGATACGTGAAACACGTCGTGAACTCCCTCCAGTGATGGTGGCAACGCCAAGCGATAAGCCACCGCTCCAACTCTCTACAGGACGTCGAAAGGCCCAATGTACCTTGGACTCAGCTTGCATCTCTTCCCAAATCGAATAACTCCTCGATTTGGAGAGATCTTGAGGAAGACGTGGTCTCCAGGCTGCTCCAACGGTCGCCGTTTAGCATCTGCTCAATTCTTGAAACGGTCCTACACGATCCTCAGCTTCTCCCGGATGTTCCTCACAACATCCACTGCCTCCACGATCATCTCTGGTCCTAACAGCTCCATGTCTCCAATGTCATCCCAGCTCAGTGGCGATCGACATTTCTTCCCGTATAGCGCGGCGAATGGCGCTATGCCAATACTCGCCTGGTAGCTGTTATTATAGGCAAACTCCACATGATGAAGGTGAACCTCCCAAGATCCCTTGAAGTCCAACATACACACTCTCAGCATGTCCTCCAAAATCTGAATCATCCTCTCTGATTGGCCATCGTCTGCGGGTGGTACATAGTACTGAAACTCGGACTAGTACCCATACTCTTCTGCAGACTTTGCCAAAACTGAGACGTGAATCTCGTGTCCCTGTCCGACACGATACTCACAGGGACTCCGTGAAGTCGTACGATCTCCTGCACGATTCACGTTACATCACCATCTAACTAGAGAAAGGAAATAAAAACGGAGAGTAAAAGAATTTACCTCCATATATCTCCTCGCTAGCGTATCAGTGGACTGTCCTACTCGAAAGGGAATAAAGTGCATAGATTTGGTCAACTGATCTACGATCACCCAAATTGCGTCATTCTGCTTCGGACTCCGAGGTAGTCCAGTCACGGAATCCATAGTGATGTGTTGCCACTTCCACTCTGAAATCAGAAGTGGTTGTAGCAATCTTGCCATACGCTGATGCTCCGCCTTAACCTGCTGACAGACCAAACACTTGGCAACGCTCCGTGCCACACTCCGCTTCATGCCATGTCACCAGCAGTTCAGGCGAAGTTCCTTGTACATCTTGGTGCCACCAGGATGTACAGAATACGACGAGCTATGTGCCTCAACAAGCAACTCCTCTCTGATATCTCCAGCTGGCACACAAACTTTGGCTCCATACCTCAGTGAGCCATCCTCATGAATCAAAAAGTCAGTTCGCAGACCAGCTTCTACCAGCTCACAGATCCTCTTCAGCTTTGGATCTCCGGCCTGACCTGCCTTGATCCGATCCACGATCGTCGACTGTATCTGCATACACATCAACGACGAAGCCTCTCTAAGAAGTACAATCTCAATATGAGCCTCACAAAAATCCTGCTGCAACCTCCACTGCGAAGTCAACATCATCACCGCTGGTAGTCTGCTCAACGCATCAGGAACCACATTCACCTTGCCAGGATGGTACTGCAAGTCGATCTCATAATCTACCATGAGCTCCAACCATCGACGCTATCACATGTTGAGATCCTTCTACGTAAAGATATATTTCAAGCTTTTATGATCGGTGAAGATCTTTACCTTCTCACTCAGCAAGAAATGCCTCCAAATCTTGAGCGCAAATACGACTGCAACCAACTCCACATCGTGCGTCGGGTAATTCTTCTCATGAGCCTTAAGCTGTCAAGAAGCATACGCGACCACATGCCCATGTTGATGCAAAACACAACCGAGACCTTTGTACAAAGCATCGCAAAAGATCTCAAATCCTCCACTCCGATCAGGCACAACTAAAACAGGTGCAGTCATCAACCTCTCCTTCAGAATAGAAAAGGCCTCCTCAGAAGCATCGGACCAAAAGAATGGTATATCCTTCCTCGTCAGTCTGGTCATTGGCTCTGCAATACGGGAGAAGTCCTTAATGTAGCACCGATAATATCCTGCTAGCCCAAGGAAACTCCTGATCTCGGATGCTGACTGTGGAACCTGCCACTCTCTGATAGCCTTGATCTTCTCCGGATCCACGACTATACCATCTTCTGACACCACATGCCCAAGAAAGGCAACTCTATCCAGCCAGAACTCGCACTTGGAATACTTCGCATACAAGCTATGCTTCCTCAAAATCTCCAGAACAGTCCTCAAGTGCTCAGCGTGCTCCTCCTCTGACTTTGAGTAGATCAAGATGTCGTCAATAAAGATAACGACAAACTTATCTAACAAGTCATAAAATATCAGGTTCATCAGGTTCATGAAAATCGCGGGTGCGTTGGTCACACCGAAATGCATAACCATGAACTCGTAGTGTCCATACTTCGTTCTGAACGATGTCTTCTGCACATCTTCCTTCTTCACCCTCAATTGGTGATATCCGCTCCTGAGATCCAATTTGGAGAATACCCGTGATCCTCCAAGTTGATCAAAAATGTCCTCGATCCATGGCAACGGATACTTTTTCTTGATGGTGACAGCATTCAACTCTCTGTAGTCCACGCACATCCGACGAGAACCATCCTTCTTCTTCACCAATAGAATAGGTGCTCCCCACCGAGACACACTCGGATTGATGTAACCCTTCTGCAGAAGCTCATCCAACTGTTTACGTAGCTACTCCAACTCTGTCGGAGCCATACGATATGGTGCTTTCGAAATAGGCTGCGCTCCCAAAATAAGATCAATCGAAAATTCAAGAGCTCGATTGGGCAGCAGTCCTGAAATCTCCTCGGGGAAGACATCATGAAATCTCTCACCACAGCTGGCCTGGTCACCTCCATCTGCATAGCCACAAGCTCCACCATCGGCTTGGACCGAAATCTGACAGGCCCAAGCGAACTGCTCCCGCTACTGAACTCGAAGGTCAGATAACCAGGAATGTCGAACACCACCTTCTTACGTCGACAGTCGATCGTAGAGTAGAAGCAACTAAGCCAATCCATCCCTAGAACTGCATCATAGTTGGTAATGTCGTGGACGATAAAATCGGCGTAAAGCTCGAGTCCACAGACTACCAATGGACCAAATTGACAACCAAGGGTTACTGAGATCACCCCATTCCCTGTAGCGATAACCTAACTCTTGGAAAGAGGGGAAGTCGTCAGAGAATGCTTGTCCACGAAACCCTGAGATAAGATACACATGGATGCTCCAGAGTCGAATAGAACTCGAGCGGGAAAAGCACAAACAAGGATAACTCCTAACAAACAACCTAACAATCAAAACCTATTCTAGCAATCAAGATCTATTCTAACATGCAAGATCAACTAAGAAAAGTAAAGACTAGTCTGAGGATTACCTGCAATAACTCCATCCTTAGCCTACACCTCTACTGCGGTCATCGTGAAAGCTTGCCTCCTCGGCTAAACGGCCTGCTGAAAAGCCTGCTTCTGGGGAACAAAAGGTGCTCCACGTCCAGCAACTACTGGAGCTCTCTGCTGTTGAACTCCATCTGGTGCCTTCTACGGCTGCTTGGCTCTCGGGCAGTCCTTCAATGAATGCGTAGAGTCACTACACAGTAAGCACTAGCCCAAGAATCTCATGCACTGCTCTTTCACATGGCCAGCCTTACCACAGAAATGGCACATCTTCTGAACAGGCCCACCTGGCCTCTTGAACTGCACGGATGACGACCCCCGGTCTTTGATCATGCAAGTGTGCAATAAGATTGGGGATACCAGATTTAAATATTTATACCGCAAGCGCACGGTGTTTTAGTGTGGCTTGGGGGTCGAACACAGGGAGGCATGGTTGTGCTTGTGTCTAAGAGGAACCGGTTCACCCTATGGGTGAGCAAGCCCGAACGATCGATGGTTGTCACGGAAAATAGATGCGAGGGATAAACATATAAAAGGAAACCTAAGACTTCGGTTTTCACCCTATCATGTGTTCTCGCTATTACGACCTACGGATAGGAATACGATCGGATTTAGGGTTTAGTAGTGAGACGTTGCCTCTAAGAGTGGTACCAGCGTCCCATGGGCCCGATATTCCGGTCGATGCCCAGGATGATATGCCGGACTACCCGGGTTCGGTCGGAGGGCATTCCCATATCCATTAACACCGACCGACTCCGGGAGCACTAAGCTCGCAACGATAACTCCCAACATCTCATCCTACCGTTTCCACGCGCTAGGATTCAATGTCTACGCTAAGGGCGTGAGCTGTGGCTAGGGAGTCAACCGCCAAGTTTATTCCCCCTTAGCCTAACGGTCAAAGGCGGTCTTTTTCCCACCGATGACAATGAAACACCCAGTGTAACCATCTAAATTCCTAATCCCTATCGAAATCCTAGTCCTATGGACGCATTAGGGACAACCCACGAAGGGGTTTTCACCAAAATCACAGATTTGGGAACTACTCACAAATCATAGCTAAAAAGCAATCTAAATGAAAATCAACCGTAGAAATCATGATCAAGCGATTGAAATGAAGTAGTAGCAATGCTATAAAGATAATATCAAAGTTTGAAAGCGATCAGAAGACTTACAAAAAGCAATAAAATTCCAGCCGCCACCGTATAAGAAAAGACAGAAAAATAACAACTCTCGTTTTCAAAAACCTAGGGTAACTATATATACAAATCGACGTCACTCGATCGGTTGAAGCATCAACCGATCGGGTGAGCTGCTTGATGTTTCGGCCGTCGGCATCGGGGCTTCAACCGGGCGCTGAGGAGAGCGGGTGAGGTGAGCAGGTCGTCGTTTGAAGAGATGCAGCATCAAGTCACCCGATCAGTTGAGTATTCAACCGATCGATTGGAAATATCCCCAAAAATGGCTGAGAGTTCTGATGATTTGGCACGGTCAGTGAACCGGCGGTTGAGCTCTCCGGGTCGTCGTTTGGAAAATCAGCTACAGATGAACTAATCGGGTGAGATATCACCCGATCGGTTGGAATTCAGCTCCAAATGGCCGAGAGCTCTGCTGTGTTCAATCAGTCGACAAACTGATCGGTTGAGCTGATCCTCACTCCGGGTCGGACACGCGGTTGGCTGCGTCCAACCGATCGGTTGAGGGCTGAAAAATAGCGATCTTCGTCGTTTGACCCCCTGGATCACGTGTGACACCTCCCGTTGCTCCAGGTACTCATGATATCTTCGTTATATGTCCCCTACGCTGGTAATCTCCTGCAAATACACAAAAACACCATAAAGTGAAAGAAAACTAAAAATCCCAAGAAAATGGGCACGGAACAACGGAAAATAATGGAAAAACACAAAGAAGACGTGCGTGTATATATAAAATATAAACACACGTTAAAATCCTCCAAGCTGAACCCTTCCTCGTCCTCGAGGAAGACGAGTGAGAGTTGTTGGATCTGGATCCTAGCCTAGAGGGGGGGTGAATAGGCTTATAAAAATAATTTGTGCAACTCACGAATAAGCACATACAGTTATAGCAGCAACAGGGTAAATAAAAAGCAGAAACAGAGTACACAGCAGATTTACACTGGTTCGGTCGTCCCAACGACCTACTCCAGCCCCCAAAGCAGAACTAGTATTGAATAGCGCAATAGGTACAAAACCACAAGTTAAATCACGCTCAGAGCACCCTCTACGTCTCTACACTCGCCAGGCTCTCAGTACCCCACTCACTGTATTTTCTCTCACTATCAATCCTAGTAATGATTTCTACCAGCTAGTCCCAAACTAGCTGGGTCCCACTTGTCTAGTCCTAACTAGACAAGTCCCAAAATAGTCACAGAAAAATAGGTAAAGTTTCCCCTACAGATAACGTTACACTAAGACACGAATAAAAGAGTTTAAGGGTTTAGAAATGCTCAGTTTGTATCCGTGTAGGCGTCTCTGTCAATCAGCACGTCGTCAGCTCCAATCTGACGCAAACGGTGTCTCGATCCGGCTTCTGGATTACAAATGGCACACTGGTCTGTGTGTACGGAAATTGCAGTTCAAACCCTTATATAAGCCGGTCGGTGCACAGAGAAACTCATTTAATAAAGCGGTCGGTGCGCAGAGAAATTCCTTTAATAAAGCTGTCGGTGCGCAGAGAAATTCCCTTAAAATCACAAGCCCTCGTCATGCTTTGAAATCCGTGCTTCAGCAATTTTTTTGTTGCGATCTCTCGTGATCAAGCGGCTGCCATTTTTAATATCCGCCGTTGATTTCTATCCCATGCAATCTTATCCGTTCGCTTTGATTTCAAGTCATGCAGCGGCTGTCTTTCGTGCACAATGACGACGACGGCGAAGCAAACTCTGAGCGGAGAACTGCTCCAACGGCGGTGATTCTTCGGGTGGTGCTTCGACAACTTCCGTGCAGTAGGCTTCGTCTCTGGTGGTGCTAGCACGACCTCGTCGGTGTTGCGGACTTACGGCTGCACTTTGAGCTCGTCGGCGGCTTCTCAGATCTTCGGCAACGACTTCAAAATCGACGACGATGGGGATCTCGACAGCGGCGGCGGTCTCCTACTTCAGTGGCGATGGCTCCGAATGGCGAACTTCTCTGGTGATCTGAGTTCGTGGACATTGACTTCTTCGACGTCTGTGAGCGCTTAACTCCGATGGCGAGGTGATTTCAGCAGTCGTCGCCGATGATCGATCGACTCCGAGTCGACTTTGGCAGCAGCACTACTTCGCCGGCATTCTCGTACGGTGACGTTTACAAGCTTTGGCAGTGGCAGATCCTTTTCTCCGACGTGCGGGCACTTCGACGGCAGCAGCACTCCACAAGCAGCAGCGGTGATCTCGTCGCGGATTCGTCGGTGATGTTTCGTGCAGCAACGAATCTCTTCGACGTTCGGGCCTTCGGCTTCCTCGACTCGGCAACAGTAACAACGATGGCGATGCTCCGACTTGTAGCTCGACTTCTCAAGGCGGCGATGTTCAGAAGACGGCGACGCGAAGAGCAGCTGGCAACAGCTTGGTCTTCGGCAGCAACTGAAGAGGATCGGTGGCAAGGTAAGAGGCTGGCTGTGAGTTATCGACCTTCGGTGGCAGCTGGATGCGACAACGATGACTTTGAGGACGGGGCTTGAAGACGGGGATCGCTGCTCCTCCGGTGGTGATCTCGTACAGCAGCGGGCGGGCTCCGATGTTGATGAAGTCTCAAGCTTTGGAGATTAGCGTGGCCTTGCGTTGTTTTTGTGAGGAGAAAAGATGTTGCGGCAATGGAGTTTGTTTTTTTTTTTGAGTTGAAGAACTTGGCCAAGGGTTTATTCAAAAAGATGAGAAGATATGTATTGGCTTGCGGTAGGAGGATGTATAAAAACTAGGGTTTCTCAATATATCTGCAAGCTTCCTTTTGCATGACCCCTTTTACAAGACCCAACAATTTTGGTCCCTTTTGCTCTTAGGTTGCGTGCACCCCTTTTTTTTTCTTTTGATTACCTCTATAAGACATTAGGGTTAAGAGGAGGGCTTATATAGGGTATAGGGAGATGTATTGACAATGATAGGATCCCTAGGATTTAGGAAAGATTTGAAGCCATCTTTGTATAGGAATCCTAATGAGATAATATTTTTGAATAGGAATTGGGTAGACCCAAAACTTTGATAATTGATATGATCACATCCAAAGTTGATTTGTTCTTAATCCCAACTTGATTTGAATTGGTCTCTCCGTATCTCTTCATTTTGACCAAGTCAAGAAATCCCATCACATCTCAAATTGGACTAAGTCCACTTTGCTTAGGCCAAAGCTCTCCCTCACACCCAAATATCTATATGAATAGCAACTCCTCCAAATAGTGAAAGATGTATCGTTTCGCCAATCCTGAAACACACTAAGCACACCCGTCAGATATAACGATACGTTTGTCATCATCAAACCAAGATCCTAGATCGTTGCTTCCAACAATCTCCCCCTTTTGGTGATGACAAACCTATAAAAGATTTGAGCAATAAGTATGGGTGTGTGAAGTGTGTTGAAGGGTGTAATGCAATTACAAAGCATGCACAGTAAGTATGGCAAATATAAGCATGCTCCCCCTTCTCTCAAGCTCCCCCTTCAACATTATTTTTCATGCTCCCCCTTCAACAAATAATACCGACATCAAATCTTTCTTTTCTTTCTCCCCCTTTGTAATCACCAAAAGTGGATTCATGAAGTCACAAAATTATTCCATGAAAAAATAAACCATTATTAAGTGTAGCGTGCAATTTGCATGAGTTTTCCAAAAAATAGACAATCCAAGCTCATAGAATTTCATAACAAGACTTCTCCGCCTTTGTGTAAGTGTAGTGATATAGACAATAAAGTACAAGAGGAGATTCAATTTCAGAAAATCAACCAAATCAATCCACATTTTCCAATTTTTCATGAATATCACTAGGATTGATTTTTCCCACCTCATCAAAGATGAGTTCAAGTTACCAAACCCCAAAACATGGCCTAAAAGGACTTTTAAATGTGGGATGGCATTGCTTGACGAGTTATATACACCAACACTAATGATTACCCATGTAGCATAAGTTGGATACTCGTGGGTTGTGTATTAGCCATGAAGTGTATCCATTATTCATACGGAGCAATTTTCAAATATATATTTTTTATTTGCAATTCTTTTGTGCTCAATTTTGGTTCATGGCTAAACACTTCATATCCCTTAGAAAATTCAGAATTTAATCATTCCTACATTCACTTTCCATTATTCTTCAAAAGAATCTCCAAAAGTACTAAGAAGTCAAATATCGTGAAAGTGCAAATGTAGGTGTAGAAGTCAAGTTTAAAACTTAGGAGACATGTCATGGCTACTAAAAAGAATAACATCATGTTCATGTAGCTACATCAATAATGAATTAACTTCTACAAGGGATAGATTTGAACATTCATACAATACCACTTAAGATAAATCATAAAGGGTATTCTTTTAAGCTCATTTTTTTGAATTTTTTTTCAGAAATTAAAACATTAAAAAAACATGCAAACAAGCACACAAACAAAATAAATCAAGCACACAAAACAATCTATGAATGTATGCAATGAAATGCAAAGAGGGATAAAAATTATACCTTCTCGTCGCTATTTGACGAAGGAGCTAGAAATAGAATGAGACTTTAAAAATGTGCTCCTCGCCAAACCTCCATCACACCTACAAGAAAGGTGTTAAGTGTGACCTTGGAATCCAACAAGGTCCACGAGTGTTAGCCATTAAAGATTTAGGAACCCAAACTTGTTTAAACTTGATATTTGTGTTCCTAAATTTACAATAATATGAAGTGTGGCCTACACTGTCATAAGTAAAGCACTTTGCATATTTGTTCTTTGCAATAGAGGGTTCATTGTGGAATTTCTTGAATTTTTGCTTTTCAACGTTTTTCAGACCAAAACCAAGTCCTCTTCTATTATTGCCATATAATTGATTCTCTAAAATAGTGTCCAACGATTGTTTTCCCATAGAGAATTTCTTAATGGCTACTTCAAGATGAGAGACTTTGGTTTTTAATTGTTTATTTTCTTCCACAAGCATCGTGCATTTACTAATAAAAGCTCTCTTGTTTTCCTCTTCCTTCTTTTCAAATTCAATCATTTTTCTTTTAAAGTCATTATCCAACATGCAGAATTTATCCTTAAGCTCTCTTATTTCATATTCTTTTTCAGCTTCGAGCTTCATTAAATCATGTTTAAGCATGCTATTTTGGTTTATCAATGAGGAACAAGAAATACAAGGAGCATTTTCATCAAAGCTTGCTTTTTCCTTCTTCATGATTTCAATAGTAGACTTACATGCATTAAGTTCAATTTTAAGTTTTTCATTCTCTTTAAACACCTCATCATCTCTAACTTGCATGTCAAAGTTTTGATTTTGGAGACACTCAATAGTGAACTCAAGATCTACTATTTGATTTTGCATTTCTTCACAAATTTTAAGAAGTTCAGCTTTGCTACCAGATTTTACCTCGTTATGTTTTGCCACCAAGCAGAGGGATGCATGTGCTTCATTTTCCTCGAGCTCATCTCCACTATCCATGTCCCACGTTCGCACTACATCTTTTCCTTTCTTCTCTACGGCACCAGCTATTTCTTGTGGGCAATGTTTAGCGAAGTGTCCCTGCTTTCTGCATTTAAAACAAATAACTTTACGCTTAGTATTGTCACAAAGAGAAGCATCAAACTTATTTAAAGGGGCGTTTCTTCCCTTTTGATTCTTTTCATTGCGGCTGAGGGATTTCTCACTTCCATATGCAGTTTCCAAGGTCCTCCATATATCCTGCGCAGAAGAGCAATGTGAGATACGATCAAATATTATTCTACTCAACCCACACAATAAGATATTCATTGCTCTAGCATTTATAGCACACACATCTTTATCATTTAAATTCAGATTACTTTCAGGCATAGAATATCTGTTATCAATAATGTACCAAGTATCAACATCAACGGATAGTAAAAAAGTTTTCATCCTAGCTTCCAGTATATATAATCACGGCCACTAAAAAGAGGAGGACGATCAATAGGCATGCCATGGGGAAGACTAACTTTCGGGTTTTCATGATAGCTAGATTAGACTAGATCCTCTAACCTGCTCTGATACCACTTGTTGGATCTGGATCCTAGCCTAGAGGAGGCTTATAAAAATAATTCATGCAACCCACGAATAAGCACACGTAGTTATAGCAGCAACAGGGTAAATAAAAAGCAGACACATAGTACACAGCAGATTTACCCTGGTTCGATCGTCCCAATGACCTACTCCAGCCCCCAAAGCAGAACTAGTATTGAATAGCGCAATAGGTACAAAATCACAAGTTAGAGCACACTCGGAGCACCCTCTACGTCTCTACACTCGCCAGGCTCTCAGTACCCCACTCACTGTGTTTTCTCTCACTATCAATCCTAGTAACGCTTTCTACCAGCTAGTCCCAAACTAGCTGGGTCCCACTTGTCTAGTCCCAACTAGACAAGTCCCAAAATAGTCACAGAAAAATAGGTAAAGTTTCCCCTACAGAGAATGTTACACTAAGACAAGAATAAAAGAGTTTAAGGGTTTGGAAATGCTCAGTTCGTGTCCGTGTAGGCGTCTCTGTCAATCAGCACGTCGTCAGCTCCAATCTGACGTAAACGGTGTCTCGATCCGACTTCTGGATTGCAAATGGCACACTCGTCTGTGTGTAAGGAAATTGCAGTTCAAACCCTTATATAAGCCGGTCGGTGCACAGAGCAACTCCTTTAATAAAGCGATCGGTGCGCAGAGAAATTCCTTTAATAAAGCTGTCGGTGCACAGAGAAATTCCCTTAAAATCACAAGCCCTCGTCAGAATTTCAAATCCGTGCTTCAACAATTTTTGTGTTGAGATCTCTCGTGATCAAGCGGCTGCCATTTTTAATATCTACCGTTGATTTCTATCCCATGCAATCTTATCCATTCGCTTTGATTTCAAGTCATGCAGCGGATGTCTTCCGTGCACGATGACGACGACGGCGAAGCGAACCCTGAGCGGAGAACTGCTCCAACGGTGGCGATTCTTCGGGCGGTGCTTCGACAACTTCCGTGCAGCAGGCTTCGTCTCCAGCGGTGCTAGCACGACCTCGTCGGCGTTAAGGACTTACGGCTGCACTTTGAGCTCGTCGGCGGCTTCTCAGATCTTCGGCAACGACTTCGAACTCGACGACGATGGGGATCTCGACAGCCGCGGTGGTCTCCTACTTCAGTGGCGATGGCTCCGAATGGCGAACTTCTCCGGTGATCTTAGTTCGTGGACTTTGACTTCTCCGACGTCTGTGAGCGCTTAACTCCGATGGCGATGTGATTTCAGCAGTCGTCGCCGATGATCGATCGAATCCGAGTCGACTTTGGCAGCAGCACTACTTCACCGACGATCTCGTACGGTGACGTTTACAAGCTTTGGCAGCGGCAGATCCTTTTCTCCGACGTGCGGGCACTTCGACGGCAGCCGCACTCCACGAGCAGCAGCGGTGATCT
Organism: Scilla litardierei; assembly: GCA_030789695.1. NCBI lineage: Eukaryota > Viridiplantae > Streptophyta > Magnoliopsida > Asparagales > Asparagaceae > Scilla > Scilla litardierei. The sequence goes on from CM061133.1 coordinate 120,842,319, forward strand.
CGTCGCGGCTTCGTCGATGATGTTTCGTACAGTAGCGAATCTCTTCGACGTTCGGGCCTTCGGCTTCCTCGACTCGACAACAGCAACGATGACGACGGTGCTCCGACTTGTAGCTTGACTTCTCAAGGCGGCGGTGTTCAGAAGACGACAACGCGAAGAGCAGCTGGCAACAGCTTGGTCTTCGGCAGCAACTGAAGAGGATCGATGGCAAGGCAAGAGGCTGGCTGCGAGTTATCGATGTTCGGTGGCAGCTGGATGCGACAACGATGACTTTGAGGACGGGGCTTGAAGACGGCGATCGCTGCTCCTCCGGTGGTGATCTCGTACAGCAGCGGGCGGGCTCCGATGTTGATGAAGTCTCAAGCTTTGGAGATTAGTGTGGCCTTGCATTGTTTTTGAGAGGAGAAAAGATGTTGCAGCAATGGAGTTTGTTTGTTTGTTTTTGAGCTGAAGAACTTGGCCAAGGGTTTATTCAAAAAGATGAGAAGATATGTATAGGCTTGCGGCATGAGGATGTATAAAAACTAGGGTTTCTCAATATATCCGCAAGCTTCCTTTTGCATGACCCCTTTTACAAGACCCAACAATTTTGGTCCCTTTTGCTCTTAGGTTGCGTGCACCCCTTTTTTTCTTTTGATTACCGCTATAAGACATTAGGGTTGAGAGGAGGGCTTATATAGGGTATAGGGAGATGTATTGACAATGATTGGATCCCTAGGATTTAGGAAAGATTTGAAGCCATCTTTGTATAGGAATCCTAATGAGATAATATTTTTGAATAGGAATTGAGTAGACCCAAAACTTTGATAATTGATATGATCACATCCAAAGTTGATTTGTTCTTAATCCCAACTTGATTTGAATTGGTCTCTCCTTATCTCTTCATTTTGACCAAGTCAAGAAATCCCATCACATCTCAAATTGGACTAAGTCCACTTTGCTTAGGCCAAAGCTCTCCCTCACACCCAAATAGCTATATGAATAGCAACTCCTCTAAATAGTGAAAGATGTATCGTTTCGCCAATCCTGAAACATACTAAGCACACACGTCAGATATAATGATACGTTTGTCATCATCAAACCAAGATCCTAGATCGTTGCTTCCAACAAGAGTAGGAGCTCGGAGGGAGAAAATAGAGGGAGAGAGAGAAAGAGAAGTCAAAATCCTAAATCGCCTGTCAGGGCCAACAAAATCAGACACGCCACACTAAACAAGCATACGAAAAAACACATCACTAAACCGAGGAAATATGAGTCCAAACAAGTGTCGTGGGCCAACGTGGTGAAGCGCGAGTGAGTGTGGTCGCGTGCTAGCAGACGATGTCGCTATCTACATTGTGCAATAAAGTTTCATATACATATATCCAAGGAAAGACCCAAATATCGATTCGATTTGAAATAAGCGGCGAATAAATAGTTTAAGCATGCATGAGATCAGAGTAAGAATCGAAGCGTATCATGCGTCAGGGACTCCACAGCTAGGGACCAGGAAATCACCGCATTATCGCCTAGATAATAGCTAGAAAGTTCCTTTCCAAGTGTTTTCGAAAACGATGGAGGTTGAGAAGATGTGGAGTAGAACACTCGGTGCAAATTCTCACCTTCCATTTATTCTCGGTAGGTAGGGAAATATTCACACTGGAATTTTTTTGGGTTTTGGATATATGATTTTTTTTTGGATTTTTGGCTATATATATATATATATATATATATATATATATATATATATATATATATATATATGGGATTAATGGGTATCATACGCCATATGAGAGCCTCTCTCATACGCCCTCTCACATAAAGCACCCAAGTACAACCAAGTACAAGCCCATGTGGGCTTGTACTTGGGTGCTTTATGTGAGAGGGCGTATGAGAGAGGCTCTCATATGGCGTATGATAGCCATTATTATATATATATATATATATATATATATATATATATATATATATCTTTTCGCTTTTCTTTTCTTTTTGCGTTTTTCTTTTCTCTCTTTTTTTTGGATTTTTGGATTTTGGGGGTATATACATGTGTACTCTCCCAAGTGGGACAACAGTACACGACGAGGGGATTTGCACCAAGTAAAATAAAAAAGAAATCGGATTCTAAACACTTGGGCAAGGGAGATTTTCTTCGCTAATCAGAGCATAGGCTAAATGGGTTATCCTAGTCCTAATTGTGGAATCCCGACACATGCGAATTGAAGTATACGATATAAATATATTCATGCATATATAAGCAGACAGGAGAAGCAAATACCGCATATTCAAATAGAAGCATGATAATCTAGGGGTCATCCCAGGACTGGTATATAAATCAAAATCACAAAGTAGAAGCACACTGTAAGCTAGTCACGACACACGACTCACATAAAAGCTAACCGGACCCACAATGCATGAAAGCAAGAGGACTCGGCGTCCTAGGGTTAGTGAATGTGATTATCGAAGCCATGCTAGGTGTGTGTGTGATTCTGTGGAAATTCATCATATGGGGTCATCTCTAGGAGACAGAGGACAAAAGATGAGAAGAAAAAAAGAAAAACACGATGAAAACGACTCAAAAACGAAGAAAAAGACACAAAAGACGCACGAAGTGCGACTCCCCTAAGCTGAAACTTGCATTGCCCTCAATGCAATAAAAGTAAATATGGGAGTGCAATGAAAATGGGGGGATACGCACCGACTCAAAGAGAAATGAAAATCAAGAAAAACACACATACGAAACTGAAAAATAAAGGAGGAGGAAAAAGAAATACAGAAAATAAAAGATAGAAAATCACACCATACGACATATATAAACAAGCACACCACAAGGAAAGAACACGACAAAATACACAAAATTCGAACTCCCCCAAGCTGGACATGACAGTGCTAGCAATATGATATGATAATGATGATGCAGAAATATGCTAGGGGAAGATCGAAGAAGAAAAAGAAATCAAAATGCAGGAGAGGGACTGTCCTCGTCCTCCTCGGCAGAAGATGAAGGGGTGTGGACGGGAGAGGTGGGGGGTGTGCGGAGAAGTGGGGAGAGGGGTGGAGGATGTGTGTGGATGGGTGCGGAGGTGTGAACAATGGGTGGTGTTGTGGTGATGATGGTGAGTGGTAGGGATATGGCGACCAATGCGGTGGTAGATGGGGTAGATACGGCGGGGGAGAGGATGGTATGGGAAGTGATCTCGATCGCACATGTAATTTCTTGCGACACATGTATGGGGTGACGGAAGTGGAGGGTGGTGGATCTGTGGGATCGACGGCAGTGGTCGTGAGTGGAGGTGAAGTGGCAGGAATGGAAACAGTGGTCGTGGGAGGGGAAGGTCGCCTAGGGGGTGATGGATGTGGTGATGAATGTGATGGGGGAGGTGATGAATGTGATGGGGGAGGTGAAGATCGTCGAGGAGGTGAAGGGGGTGGTGTGGTGGTAGGAGTGGGTGGAGGAGGACCAAAAATGTGAGTGAGATGGCGGAGTATGGTGGACACATTCCTCTCTAGTGCAAAGAAACGTGGGTGCGAGAAGATAGAAGAGGAAGGGTCCGAGGGGGCAGAGGACGAAGTGACAATGCGCAGTGAAGTTAGCTCAGCCTCGAGAGCGAGGCGAGCGGAGACGGCTCGACAAACGGAAGAAGTAGTGGCAGGACGAGAAGTGGAAGTGTTGCCAGCGGTAGTGGTCATGCCGGCACCAAAAACTAGGCCTAAGAGGGCCGTCAGAGCCTCAGAAGTGATATGGCCAGAAGCCGGGGTGGCACAAATGGGGCCAGCCCCGGGGTCTCCTTGGGATGCAGGTATGTCCTGCTCGCCTAAGTGGGCGGCAGGGGGAGGTGATCTGATTGCACCCGGGATAAGGAACGGAAGACGTAACCCCCCGAGAAACTCTGGGTCAGGAGGGAAAGTCCAATCTGCCACAAGAACGATAGACATACGACCTGGTTAGGCAGAATGGTGTAAGGAGAAGGGGGTGACCGTAGTAAAAGGTGAAACGACCGTCCGGGCGGGGCTTGATCATGTGTATGTGCCGCAGGACGTCAAGATCTATATGTGTAAGTCCTGCGGCAGAAGGCAAATCTCGGGGGATGACGATATTGTACTCGGGATATGAATCTATGATGGTAATGAGGCCCCTGCAACAGTACTTGCCCTTGCCGACGCGGCTAATCTCAAGTAACATGTGAATAAGCCAAGCACCAGTATGAATGGGAATGCAAGGGGCCTCGAAGGCGATCCCGTCGTCACCGCGAATAAAATCAAATGCCATTGCCCACAAAATAAAAAGGTCAGGGATAGTCACGGTCCCGGACTCATCCCTGGGGAAGAATGTGCAATATATGATTCGATGGGCCAGACGAAATACAGAGTGAATGATGGAGGAGGCCTTAGCCTTCCTTCCAGGATAGTGATCGTGGAGGGTGATGCGAAACCAAAATTGATTGACGTCGAAGTCGGGGTGATACCCGTAGGGACGGATAGCATCGCTTCCCAAAATGGGGAATCCAAAAATGTTATTGATAGTATTCAAGTGGGTGCGGATAGTTTTGTTTCGGACGCAGAAAATGACGATCGAACCCGACTCACAATGGAGAGAAGATAAGAATTCTAGTGTGAGGGCAGGGTAGGACGCCGCGTGGGCGTTCAAGAAAGCTTACCATCCTAAGTTAGCGAAGAGGGTCTCGACTTCGGAGAAAACTCCGAGATCGATAAGAGTTAGGGCGTGTGCAAACTTGGTGGAAAGGTGTGAACGTGCGTCGAGTCTATTATAAAAATCTTCTGTTCAAGACTCAGAAAACGGTAACCACGCGGTCCCAACATTGGGTCCTCGGGATGGATAATAGGTTGGGGTGGGGGTTGTGTAGGCAGTGTAGGAGGAGGACGTGAAATAGGTGGACGTGTGGACTTCCGTCTCTTGTGAGACGGCTCCTCCTCATGCATGATAGCCTTACCCTTATCTTTTTTTCTAGCCATGATAGTTTGCGATGCAAGTGAATGCAAGATATGATGAATGCACACAAACAATGGCAATCGAGCAAAACAGTAGTACTATGGCAAATGCAAGAAATAGAGCTAGGGAATGAGTTTACCCAGTAGCGAAGACGATCCTTGCTCGTAAATCACCCAACATAGTGCAATTGATGGGAGTGTGAAGCCACGACACTCTGATTCAAAAAATTTCGAAAAGGGGAAAGCTGCTAGGGTTAGGGCGAAGAGTCGGGCGAATGAGAGAGGATGAGAGTGGGATTGATGGAGAGAGAGAGAGAGAAGGTGATGAGGTCGGTTGAGAGGGAGTGGAGATCGGTTTGGGGGAGAATGTGGCTGGTTGAGGAGTAGAGAAGTTGAAACGACGGCAGAAATTCGAAGTCGGGTGAAGAAAATGAATCGGGTGAAATGGGGAGTATTTATAGGGGTTTAGGCCAACCGATCGGGTGAGATTTCACCCGATCGGTTGGGCTAATTTTCGAAAAATTTGTTGAAAAGTGGCTACAGGCGAACCGATCAGTTGAGATTTCAACCGATCGGTTGGCCGCTTCACGATTTTCCTGAGAGTTCTGTGCACTTCACCTGGTCAGCGACATGACCACTGCTTCATATCAACCGATCGGTTGATTTAATCCCCAAATTTCTCGAGATCTTTGCTCTTCTCACACGATCTGCCACCCGGTCTCAGTTTACTCCACCCGAGCGGTTTGCTGAAGAACAGATATAGGCCATCTTCGGATACGTCCCACCCGATCGGTTGGGAGATCAACCGATCGGTTGGGGTCTTGTTTCCTGCACAATTTCAAAAATCGCCTAAGTCTTTTGACGAAAGCTCCCGTCGCTGAATTTATTCACCAAAATAAGAAAAATAATCCTAAAAATAATCCTAAAAACAAAGACGAGGGTTTAGAACATGGGTTGCCTCCCATGAAGCGCTGTTGTTTAACGTCGTTTGCTCGACGCTCGGTAGATGATTTTCAAGGGGGACGGGGTGATGCCCAATGTTTGGCATACCTTCAGATGTTGGAGCGGTGGCCTTTGGTGTTATCGGTGGAGATAAGTAGACTTCCTCGATGATCCCTCCACTGGTGGTATCCGGGGGCTTCTCCTTCACATCGGCGTCGACCGCCCCTCTTCATAAGATTCGGATCTCATCAGCGGTAAGCCCCATGGGCTCCTTCCCTTTTCTCCTCGTCGGAGCAGCTCTTTGGAATCTGGGAGGGATCGTATGTGAGACACCTGCTTCCCGAGCAACTTCTTCCTTCTTCAAACTGACATGCTCTTCTAGGTCCCCCAAGCTGTCGGGGGGGTTCCTAGAGAGAATTTCCCAGGCCCCAGCATCTACGGCTCTTTCCTCCTCAACGTCTAGCATATTGCAACCAGGTTCATACGGGGGTGCTTCATATATAACCCCAAGTCAAATACGACCTTCTGGTCGCCAACATTAAGGGATAACTTCCCTTTCTTCACATCTATCAGCACGCCAGCAGTGGCCATGAAGGGCCGTCCAAGGATGATGGGTGTATGAGTATCTTCAGGCATGTCCATCACCACGAAGTCTACCGGCACATGCACTCTGCTGACGCTACCTGGTAGGACGTCTACAATTCCCACAGGATATTTGACCAATTTATCAGCTAGTTGAAGGGTCATATCTGTGGGCTCCAGGTCTCCCATCCCTATCCTCCTATATAGTGACAAGGGCATCAGACTGACGCTCGCTCCTAAATCCACGAGCGCCCGATGGATCTTCACTTCCCCAATCGAACAAGGAATAGAGAAGCTTCCTGTGTCCTTTAGCTTGGGCGGATTCACTCGCTGAATGAGAGCACTACATTCCGCCGTGAGAACGACCTTTTCCTTTCTGGAACCCCTCGTCACCAAATCCTTTAAAAATTTCGCATAGGAGGGAATCGTCTCTATGGCTTCGAGGAAAGGGATCTGCAAGCTCAAATCCTTGACCATAGCGAAGAACTTGCCGTATTTTTCATCAATCTTAGCTTTGGCAAGTCGTTGTGGAAAAGGCACAACGGGCTTAAATACTCTCAGGTTCCCCTCCTCGTCCTTCTTCTTCTCTTCTTCAGAGACTCCCTCCAGAGTCGTAGTCTTTGGTGACGAAGCTCCGTCGTCATTTGATTTTTCAATTGGTCGCCCACCGACCAACGGAGCTTCAGGTTCCTTAGCGGGCACTCTTGTAGGAATTTGTGTCCTGCTTCTCAAGACGATGGCAGACACATTTGTATGATCATGCGTTAGTGGCAATGTCTGATTTTTCCCCCCTTGGATTTACTTCCGATTGACCCAGCAATTGGTTTTGCGCCCTTTGAAGGTTCGCCACCTGCAACCCCAGCTGGGTTACTTGGTCAGTGAGGGCCCTCTGCCCCATCTCCAGCTTCAAGTTGATCTTTTGCTGGTTCGTAATATACTGGGTCAAGAGATAACTTGCTGCTGGCCATATGGCTGTTGCTGCTGATGCATGGTCTGTTGGTTCCTGTGGGGATACTGCTGATACACTTGATGTGGCTGCTGTTGTTGCTGATACTGTTGCTGCTGTTAACGAGGCGGCTGATATACTTGTTGTTGCGGCTGATGCGGCTACTGATACGGCGCCCTGTAGCTAAAATTGGGGTGGTTCCGGTTATTGGGAGAATAAACCGGATTCGAGCTAGTCCTGGGCAGATACGGTGCATTACCCGTCGGGTTGAAGAAAAGTGCGCTAGCTCGATCCACCGGTGGTGAAATATCACCATCCTCGAAGTCTCCCAAGACTTCCGCTTCCACCACTGCTACTTGTTGGGTGCCGGCACCACCAGCTCCTACCATAAGCGCTGAGATCTGGGTCAATAGCAAATCGAATTTGCTAGACAACTTGTCGACGTCCTCGACTCTATGAATGCCTCCAGATCTGGGCGTTGCATGCTCATCGCACCACCGCTCATTATTTGATGCCATGTTTTCTAAAATGTTACCGGCATCTTCTTCACTTCTTGACATAAAGGACCCCCCAGCAGCAGCGTCCATCGAAGATTTTAGGTCACCCCTCAACCCATTATAGAACAGATTTATAATATGCCACTTTGAAAGTTCATGATGAGGGCATCTCCGCCGCATCTCTTTGTATCTCGTCCAAGCTTCGTGCAGGGACTCGTGGCTGGCTTAGGAGAAGGAGGAGATCTCACTCCTCAGCTTCATCGTCTTTCCCGGGGGAAAGAACTTAGTCAAGAAAGTGTTCGAGAGCTTCTCCCAAGAATTGAAGGTGTTCGGCTCCTTTCCCCTAAGCCATTGCTTGGCTTTATCCCGCAGAGAGAAGGGGAATAGCTTCAGTCAGATAGCTTCAGTTGTGGCACCATTAATCCTGAATGTGTCACACTTCTCAAGGAAGGAGTCCAGATGTTCAATAGGGCTCTCCATGGGTGCCCTGGAAAATTGATCCTGCTGGATCCACGTCACTAGTGACGACTTAAGCTCGAAACTCTGGGCTACAATAGTCGGAGGCTGGATGGAGGAGGTGGACCCGATGGAGGGCATCGACTACTCCAGCAGAGATTTCTTGGGAGGAGTGTTCTCTCCCATGGCTTCAGCATCTTCCCTTCTTCTTCTTTCTGCGTTTAGATGCCTCATGGTGGAGTTAATCTCCGGATCTAAATGAATCAAGTTGTGGAGACTCCTTGTATTCCTGCGCATGAAAAATCACAAACACCCTCTGAAGCAAGTATGGTATGGAGATAGATAAAAACAGAAAATAAAAATAAAAAATAAAAAATGAAAATGAAGAATGCGAAAATTATCGCGAGGCGAAGATGTGAGCTAGACTCAAGGGTTCAATTGGTCCTAAAATTAACAAGCACGTTGCCTCCCCGGCAACGGCGCCATAAAGCTTGACGTCCCCCGGTTTTTGATCATGCAAGTATGCAATAAGATTGGGGATACCAGATTTAAATATTTATACCGCAAGCGCACGGTGTTATAGTGTGGCTTGGGGGTTGAATACAGGGAGGCGTGGTTGTGTTTGTGTCTAAGAGGAACCGGTTCACCCTATGGGTGAGCTAGCCCGAACGATCGATGGTTGTCACGAAAAATAGATGTAAGGGATAAACAATATATAAAGGAAACCTAGGACTTCGGTTTCCACCCTATCATGTGTTCTCGCTATTACGACCTACGGATAGGAATACGATCGGATTAAGGGTTTAGTGGTGAGACGTTGCCTCTAAGAGTGGTACCAGCGTCCCATGGGCCCGATATTCCGGTCGATGCCCTGGATGATATGCCAGACTACACGGGTTCGGTCGGTGGGCATTCCCATATCCATTAACACCGACCGACTCTGAGAGCACTAAGCTTGCAATGATAACTCACAACATCTCATCCTGCCGTTCCCACACGCTAGGATTCAATGTCTACGCTAAGGGCGTGAGCTGTGGCTAGGGAGTCAACCGCCAAGTTTTTTCCTATCGATGACAATGAAACACCCTGTGTAAGCATCTAAATTCCTAATCCCTATCGAAATCCTAGTCCTATGGACGCATTAGGGAGAACCCACGAAGGTGTTTCCACCAAAATCCCAGATTTGGAAACTACTAACAAATCATAGCTAAAAAGCAATCTAAATGAAAATCAACCGTAGAAATCATGATCAAGCGATTGAAATGAAGTAGTAGCAATGCTATAAAGATAATATCAAAGTTTGAAAGCGATCAGAAGACTTACAAAAAGCAATAAAATTCCAGCCGTCACCGTACAAGAAAAAGACAGAAAAATAACAACTCTCATTTTCAGAAACCTAGAGCAACTATATATACAAATCGACGTCACCCGATCGATTGAAGCATCAAGCGATCAGGTGAGCTGCTTGATGTTTCATCCATCGGCATCGGGAGCTTCAACCGGGCGCTGAGGAGAGCAGGTGAGGTGAGCAGGTCGTCGTTTGAAAAGATGCAGCATCAGGTCACCCGATCAGTTGAGTATTCAACCGATCGGTTGGAAATATCCCCAAAAATGGCCGAGAGTTCTGATGATTTGGCACGGTCAGCGAACCGTCGGTTGAGCTCTCCGGGTCGTCGTTTGGAAAAGCAGCTACAGATCAACCGATCGGGTGAGATATCACCCGATCGGTTGGAATTCAGCTCCAAATGGCCGAGAGCTCTACTGTGTTCAACCAGTCGGTGAACCGGTCAGTTGAGCTGATCCTCACTCCAGCCTCCGTCTGGGTCAGACACGCGTGCATCACCCGATCGGTTGGCTATGTCCAACCAATCGGTTGAGGGCTGAAAAATAGCGATCTTCATCGTTTGACCCCCTGGATCGCGTGTGACTCCTCCCGTTGCTCCGGGGACTCATGATATCTTCGTTATATATCCCCTACACTGGCAATCTCCTGTAAATACACAAAAACACCAAAAAGTGAAAGAAAACTAAAAATCCCAAGAAAATGGGCACGGGACGACGGAAAATAACGGAAAAACACAAAGAAGACGTGCGTGGATATATAAAATATAAACACACGTCAACGGACTGATTAGGCTTCTTCCCAGGTCTAACCATAGCTCTAGCATGCTCCATAGGTCTCTTCCCAACCCCTGAATAGTGTCCTCTCCTCTGATTGGCAATCAGCTCCTGTCTCTTGGCAGCTACCAACAACTTCCGGTAAGAATCTAAGTCCGAGGTTGACATCAGACTCTGTAGATCCAAAGAAAGTTCCTGTAAGAATTTCTGTGCTCGATCCTCGGGAGTCCGAACCAAATTTGGCGCAATGCGACACAATCTGGTGAACTCCTGGTGGTACTGATCCACCGTCAGATTCCCTTGCTTCAGATTGACAAACTGCTGCATTAACTCCCTCCTCGCAGCCTTAGGGAACTATTCCTCATCAAATCTCTCCTTGAAGGTGGTCGAGGGAATAGGCCTCACTAAAGTCTGCTCCTCAAACTCCCACCAGCTACGAGCATTATCCTTCAGTTGCTTCTTCACCAAGTCAACCCATCCAGCTGGGTTAACCTTCGAGAGAAGCAGATTTTCCTCTGTATTCTTCATCCATTCCTCTGCAGCTAGTGGTCCTTCTGACCCATCGAAGTAAGTCGGGACCATCTCCCGAAACTGCTTCGCTCCTGGCTCGAAGCGAGGGGTATTCTAAAGCATGCCCTGCAGTACGTGCATCATCTGGTGCATCATCCTCATCATCTCAGCTTAGGAATGGCAATACTACGGGGCAGGGCGGGTATTTAACTACCCAAGCTTGCCCCGTCCCATCTGCGGGTCGGGGCAGGGCGGGCCTCGTGCCGGGGCGGGGCAGGTAACTTCTTACTAAAACCAGATCGGGCTGGTCTGGTCAGGTCATTACTACCATCCCTATAAATCCAAAACAAAATTTTTATTTCAAAATTGGGAGAATTTTGATATATTTGGTAATTGGAAATTGGGAATTGGCACAATCGGGAGAACAATGGAACAGAGTATGAGTTATGGGTTATGAACTGGCCGCATGGTCCGCATCAAAACAATAAGATTTTTTAGAACTTCTATAGTTTATTGGGGCGGGCCGGGCCGGGGCGGGCCGCATATGAAGCCCAAGCTTGCCCCGACCTGTCTGTGGGCCGGGGCTGGCCGTATATGAAGCCCAAGCTTGCCCCGACCTGTCTGCGGGCCGGGGCGGGCCAGGTCAAAACCGGGTCGGGCCGGGTCGGGCCAGTCGGGTCGGGCCATTACTGCCATCCCTATCTCAGCTGTGGTGGGTTCTCTATCAGCATCCTCAGCGTGTCCTGCTCCACCACAAGCTCCAGATCCGCTGCCAGCTCGAGTGATGCGTCTACCTGCCATCTAGGATAAGGAAACGTTCAGATTAGACTTTATCATGCCTCGAATGTTAGGAATAATTAATTGGATGTTGTTTATCATTATTGTTGTTCTGATATTTCGTGGATGCAAAGTGAACCTGCATGGGCTACCAACAAAACCTGTCATGCCCCGCATCCCTAATATGGAAGGCAAGACGTGAGGAGGTCCGCTCAGAAGTGGAGCTGTGAAGCTGCAGTCTGATAAGCGTCTGTAAAATTTACGAAAAGTAGCAGGTCCTTTGCATTGCGACAAAACAACAACAATAATATTAATGAAGCAGATAAAGAACATCCACCATCAAAAAACATCCAATAATTTTTCTCAACATCACAGAAAAGTCACCAAAAAGTACGAGTCTGAACAAGGCCTAAAGCATGGCCAACGAAACAAAAGAAGGGTGCTACGCACCGAAACCTAATCAGCAACTACTAAAAACTACCACCAAAAGAGACTCCAAGTGAGCCTAGAACTGGTCACCAGTGTCCTCGAACTCAACCTCTGGAGGGACCTCAAACTCAGTGTCAACGAACTGCTCGTCCTCCGCTACCTGCTCTGTCTCAAAACCTGACATGTGACACCCAAAGAGAAAAGGGCACATGTCAGCAAAAGTCTCCCAAAGAGAGCGGAGGACTTTTGTACAAAGATACAAATATAGAAAAACGTCTAGCAGTTCTAAACAATATGACATGACATGACATTAAATGATTGTAACAATTTAAAATGACTTGATGACATGCATGCACGTCTTAGCAGAGCTACGAAAACACTATTTCATGATTCATGAACACTAACTTGTCACTTTGTACATGGGGTTTACGCCTTTTGGCTGAAGTGGATGTACGGGCACACTTCTACACTCAAGTGATCGCTTAACCCTACCCCTCCACGTGTATCGAGCGTTGGTTTTCCAACAACACTGTGCTCACTTCTGGATCACGAGCCAGGAAGTGTTTTTCAATATGGCATAGGGTTGTGCCTGACCTAAGCAGGTGCCTAGCCTCAATAGAAATAACATTTGTAGCGTGTGCTACTTAATCACGAAGAAACATGATGCATGACATGACATGGGATGAACATTAAAGTGTGTACCATTAATTGAAAATTAAACATAACATGGCAGCATGAATGAAAGCAAGTAAAAGTGTCGGATTTAGCTTCGTTGTCAAGCTAGATCAAGTAGGGTGTCAGATCTAGTTTCGTTGTCAAACTAGATCAAAAGGCGTCTCGGCAGCTATCATTTTACTGTCTAGTCTCTTTTACCCTAACAAACAAATTGACCTTAAAACATGGCCTAAAACATTTACTGGCAAGTATCACTTGCCTGCACAACCAAGCTGAAGTCACGATCAATCAGAGTCCAAACTACCTATGTGCTCGCAATGCAGTCCAGCCTATATTCCAATTTATTAATCTTTATTAGTGAATCGCAACCATCAGAAATTACCAATTTTAGTTGATTAACAGGCAAGTGGTGATTCCTACGGGACAGATCTTACCTCAACACGATGCGAGAGCTATTCTGACGTCGGGTAGCGACGTCAAGGGTTGAATTCCTGTTGCGCGTCCGGCATGGAACGACGGGCACTTTGTGATAAATCACGGGTCTGAATAAGTTTGTTACAACGGAACCAGAATTTATTAGGCAACCGTAAAGCGTCTAATGATCCAATTTTAATTAGGTTCTCCAATCGTAACGGGGTTCAAAAAATTACTAAATCCAACCAAGTTAACTTACTGGTTCAAATGAGTTTACAACATTTTATCATAGCAGCCTAGATTAATATTTGTTAGGGGACACAACCAGAAATCAGCCCAATAAATTAGCATGAAAACACCATTTATAAGTTACTATATAGTTCATTAACATGACATTTAGAGGTCTAACAAACTAGTTATATAAGTCACTGATCATCATTTAGCAACTGGTGATAAAGTATAATAACGTTCGTTAACTAACCGTTATGGAGAGAAGTTCCCACGATGCTTTCAGGTGTCGTCTACGTCTTGATGGAGTCTTCATGCATGGACAACGGCCAGTGGGTGATCGTGTGTCACTGCGACACGAGGAGAGCGTCGCTGTCGCGTTGCTAGTGGCCAAGGGAGGCTGCTGCGAAAAGCAGCGGTCTGATGGCAGGGTTTGGTCGGGGTGAAAGACGCTGGAGGGCTGACGGGGGTCTGCGAGAGGGGTGGCACTGTAGGCAGCATCGGACGACGGAGAAAAGCCGCCGTGCGTCGAGCAACTGTCGCGAAGAGCAGCGAACAGCTGCTGCGTCGAGCGCTGCTGTACGTGACGTTGCTGCTGCACTCTCGAAAGAGGTCTCGGCAGAGCACATGGAGGGGGTCGCGCTGCTGGGATCAGAGGGAGGGTCGACGGTGAGGTGGCTGGAGGTCGGAGGGAAGGTCGGGGATAACGTCGAAGAGTTGTTGTGCGATGGAGAGTGCTGTGATGCGAAAAATATAGGGGGCGACGTCTCGTTTTTGATTGCTGAGAGAGAGAAAAATAACCCTAGGTATTTTTAAATAGAGGTGGGATTGGCATCACGTGGGTAGGGTCCTAGGTCTATAGATAACTCTAAATCTTTTTTTTTAATTATAAGATTTGAAAAAAACAAATATAAGTGTTGTGTGCTGTGTTAGGATAGGTGTGTGCGTGAGTGCTCAACTGGGTTCGGCCCTAAGGTGTAGAGACTAGGGTTTAATTAAGATATGATTATAACTAATAAATAATAATTAGAGGGTTTAAAAATCTTGTGAGGCTTTGGATACTATAGTTTTAAGTGGGAAAAAAGTGAAAGTGGGTCAAACGGAGCCCTAAAATTTTGAGATAAATACCAGGGCAACCATGTCGATGAGAGAAACGAAACTAAGAAGGTCAGCTACAAGTTTGGGAGGAGAAAAGAAACTAAAAATACAAAGGTCTCACGACAAGAGTGAAAACCATGACGCCTCTTCAAACAAAGTCGTTTCGTGGGAGAACGACCCGTGAAATGACGTTCCAAAATAATTCCACAAATTAATACTATTCGAGAGGGTCACAACGGCATATCACATCATAGGGTTCGGATACAAGAAAGGTCTAAAATAAATACGTGTACGAACAAAAGTACGCACACAAAGAAAGTACGATCGAAAACCGTCCGTGACATCATGTTTTAGGCTGCTAGATGCATTTCATTATTTTTATGTTTCTTTGCACAAAAGTCTCTCCCTTTTACCTTTTGGAGACTTTTGCTGACATGCGCCCTTTTCTCTTTAGGTGTCGCATGTTAGGTTTTTGAGCCTGAGTTAGTTGCTGAGGACGACTAGTCTGCTGATGTTCAGTTTGAGGATACCGGAGACCTACCCTAGTCTCAGCTGGAGGCTTTTCTTAGGTGCTATTGCTAGGTTTTTTGGTGCGTAGCGCCTTCTCTATGTTTTAGTTTTGGCCATGCTTGAGGCCTTTCTTTTCTGACTCTGTACCTTCTTTTTATGACTATATCTCTGAATGTTTTTGAATAAAGATGTGGATGTTGTTTTTGAATATTGGTTATTTATTGCATGCTTTCAAAATTTATTATTGTTGTTGTTTCATTTCAATGCAAGAACCTGCGAATGGATGAACACAGAGACGCTTATCAGAATGTAGCTTCACAGCTTCAAGTCTGAGCGAACCTCTTCGCGTCTCGCCTTCCATACTTGGGAAGCGGGGCGTAACACATGAGAATCAAGAGCAACCTTTTCTTGATTCAATGCAATGGTTTGTGTATCATCACAATGTTTGGATGATAAAGAAGTGTGTGTGCGAGCATCTCTCTCAAGCTTGTTATTATTCACTTTGAGAGGGTCTATAAACAACGCATTATCATATTCAATAAAATTACTGCGATGAACGAGAGAGTTACGAGATACTCCATTACCGACGATGCTCTCATCATCGCAAAATTCCTCTCCACCATACTTTTCATCAAGATAATTTTGTATTTTATCTGCCGTCTCTAAATCACATGCTTTCTTTGCAATTTTCAGAGAGAAGGCATTGTGCAATGCATTCCACACTAGAGCATTCGAGGTAATAAACCTTGACTCCTCATGCACATCAAGCCAGTGGAACATGTTCTTCCTCCATTTTGAGAAGTGTTTGCCTTTGAAAACGGGAGGAAGGGAGAGGGGTTGTTCAGACTTAGAAGTCATGCTTGCAAAAGCCACCAAACCAAGGCTCTGATACCAATTGTTAGGGACCCTACGGGGCTACACACACTAGAGGGGGGTGAATAGTCTAATAGCAAGCAAAGTGCTTAATTCAAAGTTACTAAAATTAAAGCACAATAAGCAGTGGAAAATAAACAGAGTGCTCAATAATAACAATCACAAACACAAGGATTTTACCCGAGTTTCCCAAAACTTGGGTACGTCCAGCCACACCAATATTCACTATAATTCTCACATAGAAAAGTGAATACAATCTCAAACAGAGATACCTCACACAGAGGATTTTGTCCTACACAAGAACCAAACCAACCTTACACAAGAGTCTAACTCCCACACAGAGAATTACTAACTCCCACACAGAGAATTAGGGTTAACCCTACACTAGGACACCAAACTCCCACAAAGAGAGTATCTAATTCCCACAAAGAGAATTAGGGTTATCACATAGGTGAAACGAAATAACACTTACCGATGCCTTGATATGATCTTACCAAAGTGAAGAAGTAGCCATGCAAGTGAAACTCAAGTGCTTGATGAGATGATGCTTTGATTGCACTTGATGATCTTTCTCTCTTCTATGAATGAATCCTAAAACTTCTCACTTGAGTGTATGAAATGAAGAAAAGAAAGATGTTCTCCAACAAAAGGAATGAGATTGAAATCCCTTAAAGAAATTCCCTAGAGCTTAGATGCTTAGCATAAGATTGAAGCTCTAATGAGAAAATGTGAGAGATTAGGAATGGCTATTAATTCTCAAAGATATTTAATATTAGCCAAGAGTTCTAAATGAACTAAGCCATCTCCTATATATATGAAGCCAAGAAGACCCTATAAAACCAGCCAAAACCCAAAGGGAAGAAATCTGCAACGGCTAAATTTTGAGCTGAAACGTCACCGATAGTTGACTGATGAACAAATGACAGTCGATTGTCTAACAGCTAAATAATTAACAAAAGCTATAATCTGAGCCATGACAGTCGACTGTAGAAGACTACACAGCCGACTGTAAAACAGACAGTCGACTGTATATTCTTCATCAGGCGACTATTGCAGGGGATAGAGAAAAATAGAGAGATGCAATTTTCGCACTTATGCCATTCAGACGACTGTTGACCATTTCACAGGCAACTGTAAATATACAAGCGACTGTAAATAGAACATCAGTCGACTGACTTGTAAATTGGATGAAGCCCAGAAAATACAAATTGCGCACAGATGACTGTTGAGCAATTCACAGGCAACTGTAGAAACACAGGCGACTTGTAACGACCAGTTTTTAGTTACGCTCCATTCGTTTTTTGCTTGTTGTATGTTTTTTCTTTCTCGTACCCATTGCGTGTTCGTAATACGTGTTGTCGTTGACGTACATATACTCGTACTCGTACTTAGCTACCATCCCTAATACGTATTAGCCAAATCATCTTAAATCTACTATGATATACACCACCTAATAATTATTTTATAATTTCAAATTCAAACTTTTAAATTCAAATAATTGTAAAAATCTTCCTAATTAAATCTTATTAAAGTCTATTACTAAAACCCCATTAATTCTCCCGTAATCACTAATTCAAAATTTAAACTCCTTTCCTTATTAGCAAGAGATTTTAATGCTACCGTTAACTACCTTTTCCCAATCTTTCCTATTTTATAAAACCCTAACTCTATCCCTAGACCTAGCTGCACCCCTCCTTCTGGCATTTCATTAAAAAATAGAAGAGAACCCAGGTTGGTTTCACGCAACCCAAGCCAAACACAACATTGTGCTAAAATCCCAAAGGCTCACGTGCTCACCCTCAAACCCCACACACTAAAAAACCCGAGAGCTACTTATAGCAACCTAAACTCTAGGCCATATTTTTCTACAGTAGACATTTTTTCCTACAAAAAAAGAAACCTGGCCGTCCTCTTCTCTTGCAACCCGAGAGCTCCCAGGTCCTCTTCCTCACTTGCGAGGAACGCACGGCCACCTCCCTCATCCACGCAACCCAGCCCTCACCCATCTCTGTCGGCCTCCATCCTCACCGCCCAGCTCCTTCCCCCACGTCGGCAGCCACGTGCAACCCAGCAACCACCGCCCAGACCTCTCCCTCGACTCCCCCACGTCTGCAATCCACCTCCGCTGGGCCTCCCCTCTGTCCGAGCTCCGGATCTCAGCTCCTCCACACACAGCAAGCCACCAGCACCCATCTCATCGCTGCCGTGCAACTCGACCACAACCCCTGCCCACCTGCGAGCCCTCACGCCAATAGCAGGCCGCGCCCATCCTCCACGTCCACGCCAAGCACCCTCCGGCCACCAAGACCTTGTTGCCCTCTTCTTCGGATGCTCCAACCCTCCACAGCCAGATCTGCCGACCAGATCTGCCCACCTGCAGATTCCCTCACTGCTGCGGTGAGAAATCAATCCGTAGACACCGTAGACACCGTTTAGATCTGTCGCTACCCCTCACCGCGTCATTATTGTCTTTTGTTGTGTAAATGGTTAGTAAACCTATCACTAATCTTCAACCCACATCGTAATGTAGAAAACCTAATGAAATCAGAATATTAGACGTCGTAGGAATCATTTTAACATTTGTTATAATTGAAAGGACCTGATCTGATTATATGTCTAATCAAACCAGCAAACAAATCTCACCGTAATGTAGTACTCGTCGAGAGGAACCCAACAACACCAAGAACACTAAAATCAGGCAAGTGTACAATTTATTGTGAATTTTTGAAGTTGGATGCTCTTTTAGTCATTTTCGTTTAAAGCTGTATAACTCAAAATGTGCACGTGTAATGACGCATGAAATTAATACCATGATATTCTTGACTAAAAATGAGATCCATCTACATATAATTTGATATGTTTTAGTTTTAAACATTGGCAAAGAAAAATCAACGTCTGTAGCATTTTCACTAAACCCACCTGTTCAATATTTCTTTTAATTGTCGAACACATTGTTCAACATTCTTGTAACAAATGTAAACGTTATACAAAATGAATTATTGACATTGTTAAATGATGCATATCTCTGGCCATTTTTGGAATGTTTAACAAATGAGTGACATCGTGAAATCGTGCTCCTCGAAGGCAAAATCGTGACTTCGTGATGTCATGTGAGTCAACAAGGCTGGCTCGTGTTCCAGCACACATCTGGGGTGGGGTTAGGTTTGAGCGGCCACTAGGCGTATGAAGGGGTCATCTCTTTAAGAGCACCACCGGCATGCGGTGGGGTAGTGTCAATCGCGATAAAATCCCCATGAGAAGAACGATCCACTCATCACGTCCTAAAGGCGTGAACCCTATGAGAGATATGAAATACTGACATGGAATTTGCAATTACTTTTGTTGTCTTAGTTAAATTGCCATGTTAACAAAACAAAAGAATTTCCATGCGCTTTACTTTACTTCTTAAACTGTTTAGAACTGCATGTTATGAATGCTTTACTTTACTTCACGCAGAATTGCCATGTTTAAACTTGTTGCTGAAACCTCGTATAAAACTATCAATGCTTCCTAATTTCATATTATTTTGTACACCTTGCCTTTGGTTTCTGACCTCTCCTTGCAGACCCTTACTGACATACATTCATGTTTCTGGATGTATGTCAGATCCCGAGCTAGAGTACCAGGAGGATTCTTTTGAGACACCTGACTTAGAGAGCCAGGAGTTCGCCGTTGATGTCGAGCCTCTCCCTGCAGAGGATTAGAGACCTTCCTCGTTGTTGCCTTCCATTAGTTTTTCTTTCAGCTTTTGTTTAGTGTACGTTTTCATTGTAGTTACCTTGGCCCAGCTGTGGCCTTTGCGTTTTATTTTGTGTATGGACTTTCTTTCTGGATGTGGCATTAAATTCTATGAATGTCTTCTATTGTTTTGAGATGCATGCAAGAACCTGCCTTGTTATTATAATCACAGACGCTCATTGAACTCGAGCTTCACCGCTCCAGTTCATGCAGACATCGTAACTTTCTCGCTTCCGGTGTCTTTTGGGAAGCGGGGCGTTACATGTTTTAGTGGTGGCCATGCAGGTCGTGCATTTGCAAACTTCAAAACAATAGAAATACTATCATTGGCCAAACATCTAGAATTATCATGTACACGAGGTGTGCCCGAGTATATTGTCTCAGCATAATAGGGAAACCCATTTGACCAAGATTGTAAGAAGATTTAATTAGACGCCAGTGCTTGTTAGTCAAACACTTTTGATAAGAATTAGCATTATCGCCCTAGGAGTCAGCTTAGTGGTTTCTCACGCAGCTCGGACCATACTAGATTTTAGAGTTTCATTTAGTCATTCAATCGGACCTACCAATTTCAGACCCAGCAGAACATAGTAACTGTTGCTTCTATGCAAGTCGAACCGGAGAAGACTGCAGTGGTTCAAGACTTCAAAGACGTGTTTTCGGAGAATATTTTTGGGATTATCGCCTGATCGGGTGCTGTAATTCAGCATCAAACTTGTGTTGAATACTCAACCGATCTTGAAGGCGCCTTATCGTATGACTACTGCGGAACTGGAAAGGCGACGTAAGCAATTGGACGACCTGTTAGAGAGAGAATTCATCCATTCCTGGGGTGCACATGGCATGTTGATCAAGAAGAAGGACGGATTGAGAAGAATGTGCGTGGATTATCAGGATCCAGAAAAGGCCACTGTGAGGAATAAGTACCGGTTACCTAGCATCGATAATATCTTCGATCAACCCGGTGGATCAGGAGTTTCTTGAAGTTGGATCTCATAAGCATATACCATAAAATGAAGTCTGGAATGAAGATATCTACGAGGCAGATTCTTGGACCAAGTATGGAAACTGCGAGTTCATTGGCATACCGTTCAGTGTAACCAACGCCCCTACAGTGTCCGTGAATCGTATGAATGCCATATCCTATGATTTTCTGGTTAAGTCTGTAGTGATAGCAATAGATAATATTAAGTCTATTCGAAGAGAGAGGAGGAGCATCGTAGAGACTCTTTGCTGTCATCATTAGTATGCCAAGTGCATCTAATGCAAACTCTGGACAGGTCGTATCGCGTTCCTGGGACACGTGGTGTCGAGCGATTATATCTCTGTCGATCCAGAGAAGGCTGCATTCGGTCAGTAACTGGCCTACCCCTATTGGTCGACATCGGACATCAGGAGTTTCTAGGATTGTCAAGTTATCACCGTCGAGTGATCGAGGAATTCTCGAGGGTAGTCAAACACATGAATCAATTGACAAGGAAGGGCGTCGAGTTTATTTAGTCAGACCCTTGCGAACAGGCTTTTGAGATATTAGGAGCAAGGTTGACATCTACCCCAGTCTTGGTTATACCAGATAGGACTGAAGGACTCGAGATCCTTTGTGACGCATTAGGCAAAGGCTTGTATATGTCCTGCACCAGCACTGTCGCATGATCATATATGTTTCTCGTCAGTTGATGATTCCCGAGAAGGATCATCCAACTCACGACTTGGAGCTAGCTGTCGTCGTCCTTGCCCTGAAGATTAGGATGCATTTCCCACTGATCAAGTTTGAGATATATTCCCACTCAGGAAGAGTTGAGTATGAGGCGGAACCAAACTTATAGTTTAAGTATAGTAGATCCATCAGTATTATTATGATGTTCGTAGTGTATAGATAGATAGTGTGTGTGGACCCATGTGTGTGGATCTCGGTGTCCCACACATACATGAGTGAGCATACCCTTAGTATTAGTATATTATGGTTATATATCGTGTTGAATATGCATATGTGTATATGATATTATGTGTGATTTATATAGTTATATATATAGTAGTAAGCATCGTACTTGTGCCTATAGGTGGATAACTATATTACTATAGGAATATCCGTAGGTATTAAAATTGGTATCTACTAGATGTATACACCTTAAATGTACTTGTCAATGCTTGTACTTGTACGCCAGTAAAAGTGATATGCATGTTAGGAGTAATGATAGTAGGTGTACATGTAGTTGAATGTACAGATTAATTATATGAACTAAGTATATTAGCATAAGGGCATGTGCTCATGCGTAGATTAGTATGTACGTAGTTATAGGTATACACACACACACACACACATATATATATACATATACATATGTGTGTGTGTGTGTGTGTGTGTATTGTATGAATGAGTGTGTTTTATGTATAGTAGGATTATAATATCGTATTACACCCTACGTGATGATGTATGCGCATGCGTATACCAGGTGGTATACATAGTTGTATGTTAGTGAATATGTATATATGGGTGTATGTAACACTGTACTAGCTCTACGTAAATTACCATGGTTGTGTATACTTGTGTGTGTGTATATGTCCTGTGTGGATACGAGATAGGCATGTAATAGTATAAGTATGTATATGTGTGTAAAATGAATGTATGTACAAGTATTTGAAAGTGTGAGATATAAGAGTAAGTATATACATAGGGGTGTACATTATTTCATTATAATATATGTATAACTGGAATAGAATGACTTTAGTGTCTAAGTCCGCTCACCACTATGTCGGCCCTATTCAAGAAAGTCTGAGGACGGACTTGACCTTAAGGTGGGTAGATTATGATGACCCTGGTGCTATATATATGAGTAGGGATTATCTAAATCTATGTATGGTGTAAGGTACTGCGTGCACGTATACACGTGTAGTGATATGTATTATATGGTGTATATGGTATTATGAAGTATGTAAAAGTGATTGTATGATGGAAGTATTAATTGACTAAGAGTGATTGTATCTATGTATTAGTAGTATGTTTATGTGATGTGTGGTAATATATCATAGTAGATTGTGAGTGTATAAAATTTGAGGTGATGCAATGTGTATTAGTAATAATGTGAGTGTGCAAAGTGATGGCACACTTACAGCTAGTAAATTGATGTGTGTGTAGTAAAGTGTTACTATTCGCCGAATATAATATTGGTTTGGATTGTATATGTAGGATGATATTATATTAAACGTGTTATGTTAATATTGATGTGTAATGTATGTATGTGTATTATCATTTCTATTATCATGGTCGTTTATTGGTGGTACTACTATTGATATTGATATTAGTATTAGAAATACTATTTGTATATGGCATGATGGTTTTATGGTGTGTATACATTGGAAGAGGAGATGCGAGCGTTACCCTTAGGTTTTTCTCGGTGCCATAGCCGATAAGATTCCGAGGGCAGAATCGTTCTTAAGGTGGGTAGGATGTAACGACCCGTTTTTAGTTACGCTCCATTCGTTTTTCTCTTGTTGTATGTTTTTTCTTTCTCGTACCCGTTGCGTGTTCGTAACACGTGTTGTCGTTAGACGTACATATACTCGTACTTAGCTACCATCCCTAATACGTATTAGCCAAATCATCTTAAATCTACTATGATATACACCACCTAATAATTATTTTATAATTTCAAATTCAAACTTTTAAATTTAGATAATTTTAAAAATCCTCCTAATTAAATCTTATTAAAGTGTATTACTAATTTAGCATTATTTTGTAATTAAACCCCATTAATTCTCCCCTAATCACTAATTCAAAATTTAAACTCCTTTCCTTATTAGCAAGAGATTTTAACACTACCATTAAATAATTTTTCCCAATCTTTCCTATTTTATAAAACCCTAACTCTAGCCCTAGACCTAGCCGCACTCCTGCTTCTGGCATTTCATTTAAAAAAAATAGAAGAGAACCCAGGTTGGTTTCACGCAACCCAAGCCAAACATAACATTGTGCTAAAATCCCAAGGGCTCACGTGCTCACCCTCACACACTAAAAACCCCTAAAGCTCCTTATAGCAACCTAAACTCTAGGCCATATTCTTCTACAGCAGACATTTTTCCTACAAAAAAAGAAACCTGGCCATCCTCTTCTCTTGCAACCCGAGAGCTCCCAGGTCCTCTTCCTCGCTTGCAAGGAACGCACAACCTCCTCCCTCATCCATGCAACCCAGCCCTCACCCATCTCCGTCGGCATCCCTTCTCACTGCCCAGCTCCTTCGCCCATGCTGGCAGCCACATGCAACCCAGCAACCACAGCCCAGACCTCTCCCTCCGCCTCCCCCACGTCCACAACCCACCTCCACCGGGCCTCCCCTTTGTCCGAGCGTCGGATATCAGCTCCTCCATGCACATCAAGCTGCCAGCACCCATCTCCTCACTGTCGTGCAACTCGACAGCAACCCCTGCCCACCTGCGAGCCCTCACGCCATCTGTAGGCCGCGGCCATCCTCCACGTCCATGCCAAGTACCCCTCCGGCCACAAAGACCCCGCTGCCCTCTTCTCTAGACGCTGCAACCCTCCATGGCCAAATCTGCTGACCAGATCTACCCACCTGTAGATTCCCTCGATGCCGCGGACTCAGTCCGTAGACGCCTTAGACGCCATTCAGATCTGTCACTACCCCTCACTGTGTCATCACTGCCCATTCGCTACGTAAACGGTTAGTAAACCTATCACTAATCTTCAACCCACACCTTAATGTAGAAAACCTAATGAAATCAGAATATTAGACGTCGTAGAAATCATTTTAACGTTCATTATAATTGAAAGGACCTGATCTGATTGTATGTCTAATCAACCCAGTGAACCAATCTCACGGTAACATAGTACTCGTCGAGACGAACCCAACGACACCAATAACGCTGAAATCAGGCAAGTGTACAATGTATTGTGAATTTTTGAAGTTGGATGCTCTTTTAGTCATTTTCGTATAAAGCTGTATAACTCAAAATCTGCACGTGAAATGACGCATGAAATTAACACCATGAGATTCTAGACTAAAAATGTGATCCATCAACATATAATTTGATATGTTTTAGTTTTAAACATTGGCAAAGAAACATCAACGTCTGTAGCATGTTCACTAAATCCACCTGTTCAACATTTCTTTTAATTGTCGCACACATTGTTCAACATTCTTGTAACAAAGTAAACGTTGTACAAAATGAAATATTTGTAGGGATTTTCAAGGTCCCTTATGGTAAATTTAAACATCTCGTCCTAAGTCGGACGATCTTAATTTAAATAAGCAGCGGTAAAAAAAATTATTAAACTATTTAATAATTATAGCCCTAAGAAAAAATCCCTAAGCCAGGATTATCTACTGACTCGAGTTGGATCTGACCAACTCGAGAAAGTTCTAACTACTACAGAATATGAAATGCATAAATAAATATGACTCACCCAGAATCTTGCATTGGGACAGGCAAGATGTTCTGCACCGTCTTGCGCTCCAAAATCTGAGCCGTATCCCGAACCGCATTGCATCGCTCCTCGTCACGAACTGGATCAGCTCCCGAGCCGCACCTTGCCTCCGAGCCCATCACTAGCCGTAGAAAGTTTCACTTGAGTAAACCTGCGTCGTAGACTTCCGAATCAGATTCGGACCTCCCCATTGCCTTGCTAGGACTCGGTTGGAGGACAGGAATGGAAAAGAATAATTTTAAGTCTTGATCAAGTTTGCTCAAATAATTAGGAGCTCCGACTGATTAGCAAAACACAGTCGACTGTCACTAAGACAGGCCCCTGTGAATCATTCATAAGTCGCCTGTGAGAGTTAAAAACTTAGAAGCCCAAAACTAGACTGCAAAATTTTGTGCATAACAGGCGACTGTAGAACAAAACACAGTCGACTGTTTCAAGACATGCGACTGTAAATTGTTCAGTAGTCGTCTGTTATAAACTTGACATGCACAATCTAGATAGAAATGAATTGGAGTCTAAGGAAGGTTGATCTAATGATATCCTAAGACAGAAATGAAGATGTGTGTGTGATCCAACAATGTTCTACTTCTAAGCTACATACTAGAAGAGAAACGAGAAAGTTACATTTGATGAACTCTCTCTTCTATCCAACGCATGAGCTTGAAGTCTTCTAGGAGCTTCATTCGCCATATACGATCATCCAATCCATTTCATTTGCTTTCAATGATCTTTGAGTGTCATCCATTGTAGTTAGATCTTCATAATAAGCTTAGGTAATAGATTAAGTGCAAACAGGGGATTAGTCACAAGTATTTATGTTTGCTCATCATTAACACCAAGTAGGGAGAAGTCCAATACTCAACATTCTCCCCCTTTTGATGATGACAAATAAACATAAACAAAAAGATAAATAATTGTGCTTAAAGAAAACTTACTCCCCCTACATAGATGCCAATCAAGTTAGTCAATACGTATTAGGGCATCTATAAATCAAATGAAGCAAATGAGTAAGATATGCATGAGTGAAATGAATTCATGAAATCTAGGATTTAAAATCCCTATTCATTGAATCTTACTCCCCCTATATCTAAGGCAACTTCAATCTTAGATTCAAGTGTTATTAGTATGTACTTTGCACATTCATTATGAATCTATATGTTTATTTCTCTCCCCTTATGGCATTATCCAAAAGGTGGGAGTAACATAACAACAACGTGCTAAATAAGAACTAGTAACAATTACAAGAGTTTAATGATATATAAATCAAAACTCATAAAACCACATCACAAACTTAGGTGATTAGAGGAATGGGAGTCCAATATCAACATTGAGATACACGAAGAAAACATATCGTCTCAAATCACATTACATATAGAATACAACATATACGGAGACAATATCTGAAAATTCACACAGATATGATAAGCAGTTATACAATGTGTGAAACAGACGAAGAACCAGCAACTTCATATATATATATATATATATACTAGTCATAACCCGTGCCCGCCGGCACGGTTCATTTAAGATTTTTCCCTCGTGAAATCTTTGTTCCCCAAAAAATTATTCCCATAACCAAGATCACATGGAACAACAAATTAGCATAAAAAATATTTAGCGGCACGGGCGCCTTCGACGTGGAACAAAAAATTCGACGTAAGCGCCTTCGACCCGAAACGACAAATTCGGCACGGGCGCATTAAGCGCGAAACAACAAATTCGACGTAGAACAACAAATTCGGTGTGAGCACCTTCGACGCGGAACAATAAATTAGCGTAAAAAAATTTAACGGGTGCCCTCGGCTTAGAAAATTATTCTCATCTTGTTGCCCCAAGCATCGAAGAGACTATGGGCCCCGCGTTGAGGGAGAGACCATTCGATCTGTAGCAGCATTCGATCTGCAGCATTAGGTGCAAGGTAAAGTTTTTCCCCCAAATGCATATATTACGTGCACTCTGTTATTCCCCAGAAACTTCCATTTCCCAAAAAGTTTCATTTCCCTAGAAACTTTCATTTCCCTACAAATGTTTTTCCCTCCAAAACTTTCCGCAAAATCTTATCTCAACCATTCATTCCTCAAGATTAAATCCAAGCCGTCTTTCTATCAACCTGTTTATCCTAGTCAGCTTGTCATAGTCAGCCCTAGAATTCAAAAAAGGTTGTCAAATATAATATAGATGGTTTATTTAAAAATGAAATTCTGTGCAATAAAAGGACATGTATTTTAACCAGTGCAAAATATGTGGCAAATTATGTATGACAAATTTTGTCCAAATAAAATTTTGTGGGAAATTATGACTGGCAAATTCTGTCCAAATTAATTATGTGGCAAATTAATTTGTCATAATTATGTATGTCAAATTATGTATGGAAAATTATGGTTCAGTGCAATAAAGTCAGTTACATTATGTATGTCAATAATATTCTGTCAAAATTATGTACGGCAAATTATGTTGCAAATTATGTATGGAAAATTATGTGGCCGATTATTGCCAATTTAGGTTACCACAACATTTATGTATGGAAAATTATATATGGAAAATTGTGTACAAATTAATTATGTGTCAACTTAATTTTCCATAATTATGTATGACAAATTATGTGTGGATCAATGCAATAAAGTCAGTTATAACATGTATGACAATAAAATTCTGTCCAAATTATGTATGGCAAATTATGTACGACATCAAATAAAATATCAACTTTAAGAAACAAAAGATTAAAGTGTGTAGGATTTTATTTCAAGTACATTTCATTTCTCGTTCTACACCTATCATGTTTGTCTGCAATTTGAGTTCTTTCTGTTGACCTACATCCTTCTGTAAATGGGGGGATTTTTTCTGTCCAAATTTAATAGCAAGCCATCCAGATGACGGATTTCTTGTTAGCAGAGCTTATTTGAAGCCGGAGTTTGTGAACATCATCAACTCTGCTACAGTGAAGTCATTTTAAGCGTGGATGCCTCATCTTCGACCAGTTCATGATATCGACGTTTTGTGAATCATCATGCGACCTTTAATTATGCAGTTTTTGATTTTGAATTAACATCTTGTAGTAACCTTCCTGAAACAGTGAGTGAAGAGTCACAAACAGGCTGTGGGTATTAATAAAACAATCTTTTTAAAAATGGGATTTTTGATGGAGAAACATGAATGACGATTAAATGTTAACTTGGTTGTTTTGTAAGTTCATTTTCACTGTGGGAGATCTGAGATGGAGGCTACTAAAGATGGTTATGTCTTTCAGACTTCAAGTATACCTATGTTTGGATAGAATTTGTAGGCTCTCAGACTTCAAGTATGCCAAATTTAATAGCAGGCTTTAAGACCACAGAATTTGAAAGTAGGCCACATATTTGAAAGGTCTGCTTTCAAACCAGAATGGGTGTAAAGCCACATATTTTAGGCCACATATTTCAACTCTAAAAGCAGGCCATAGAATTTACAAGCTTTCAGACTTCAAGCAGGCCATAGTCATCCATCTTTCAGACTTCAAGCATGCCAAATTGAATAGCAGGACACATATTTCAAATCACGTTCCTTCTTGTGTTTGCATATCAATAATATAAACAAAACTAATGCATATCATAAGCTTAATCTCTGGAACCATCACTTGTATTCGCACATTATATTACAATAACATTGGCTTAAGGTGAAACACTATTATCAGAATCAAATATACAAAACAGCTACAAAAAATAGAAATCTCTCTCCCTCTCTCTTCTTCCCACTCCCTAACCACCACCTCCTTCAGCTGCTTCATACTCTTTCCTCCCCTACTTCCTTATTTAAAGCTTTTTCACATGAGTCTTCAGCACCACCACCCTCAGTTCCACCACATGAAGTAAAAAGTCAGTATAGTATGGATCAAAACATTATGTAGTGCTCAATCTACCATATGGACCAAACCAACAAAATGAACCACAAAATGCAGTGCATATCCTACCGCAAATGGGGGAATGACAAAACTACACCATACAAAACTACACCATAAATCTTCCACCAACGGTCACCATGATCGCCTGGAAATAAGCATCATCTCAATCAAACGCAAATTTTTACCACAAAAAATTCCGCAAAGAACCATTAAAAACTCATCTTAAGTCAAAACACAACTTCTACCACAAAAATTGAGCAAAAAAACTATTAAAACCACCATTTGAAACTTGTGGCCAAATTTAATAGCACCCCACATATTACAAATCAAGTTCAAGTGTTAAAAAAACTATTAAAACCCCCATTTGAAACTTGTGGCCAAATTTAATAGCACCCCACATATTACAAATCAAGTTCAAGTGTTAAATCCAGGAATGGTCGTATGTTGAATTCCCATGCCACATATTTCAAATCTGAATGGTTGTGACTTTCAGACTTCTTGTTCCACGGAATTTGCAGGCTTTCAGACTTCAAGTCCAAATTTAATAGCAGGCCAGCTAGATAATCCCAACAAAATAATAATCCAAACATGGATGACAAAAAGATAATCCCGACATGGATGACTGTTAAGTGTTAAATTTATTGTTTTGTCAGTTCCTCTTCATAGTGTGGGAGAATCTAACATGGAGGCAACTAACGATGGTCGAAGTCTTTCAGACTTCTAGATTACCTTTGTGTTGGCTACTCAGTATATCTAGATAACAAAGATTAATCCAACAAAGATCAGATTCAAATGTTACAAAAAGTTATTAGAAAACTAAATTTATAATTAAATAGCTTTTATTGCTTTCATCCATTTTATAGCAAGTTATACTTTTTGAAGTTAAATGTTATATGTCATACATTTATCCTAATTTCCTAAATTTCTATGGGAACTACTAATCAATTAAGTGATTCAATAGAGTTTTGAAAGAAAAATGTTATAGAATAGAAGGAACTAAAAGCATATTGAACATGAATCTCCTTCTCACAATATGAGAGTAAGTACAAACTTAGCAATTATATTCAGCATTTATGTAAGAAAAAAATTCAGCCACTGTCACATGCAAGACACCAACTAATCTCAAAAATCAAAATTAACATCATTATGAGCATATACATTAAGGAACTCCTGATCAAAAACAGCTTTTGACTTAAAATCCTGTGCTAAATTCTTTACCAACTTGGTTGCTTAGCAATAGGACAAACCCCCTTAGGAAAAAGAATTAACTGAAAGTAGATTATTCCTATTTAAAATGAACTAACTCCAAATCAAGATCCAATTAAGAACAGAATAAAATTAATACATCACTAAAATTAAGAACATGCTAGATTAAGAACAAACATGGGAACAGAATAAAATTGTTCAAAGTATAAGATGAATCAAATGTGTTTCCAGTTTGTGTACGAAGTACCATGTGAAAAGTACACATCTATAGAAATATTTATCTTATGGTTATATACCGAACAATAGTTATGCCATTTGTTTAAAATATCCATCTAGCATGTTCTTGATTAGGGACTAGAATAAAATTAAGAACAAACAGGGGAATAAAATTAAAATATCCTTAAAAACTAATTAATACATCAAGAACTACAGAATAAAATTAACCTGAAGCATTGACAACAAAGCTGCCCTTAGAAAATTTTGGGTCGTCGATTGTACAATATGCTCGAGGCTGAAAGCTTTGCCTTAATTCAATAAAATGAAGCACAAAAATGTAGGGCACTTCCTCCTGCAAACGGGGGAATGATAGAACTACCATAAATCTTCCACCTACGATCACCATGATGGTCTGGAAATAAGTATCATCGCATATCTTAGAATGTCTCAACAAAACACAACTTTCTACAACAAAAATTTCCGCAAAAAATCATTAGAAAACTCATCGCATATCGAATGAAGACTTTATAAATTCATGGATTTACATCATCTTAAGTCTAAACACAACTTTTACCACAAAAATTGAGCAAAAAACTATTAAAACACAAGTCATTTGAACATGTTTACATATATGCTAAATCAATAATTTTGCTGATAAAGGACCCAAGTCACGGGCAAACCTCATGACCAAGTTTAACACCAACACTCATAGCAGCAACTCGGCGTGAGAATTTGGTATCCTAGGATATGGGTGTTGAACCTAGCCATGAGTTTTGCTGCAATCAGTGTTTGTTTATGCCTTGTGTACATCAGTTAATTGTGTACACCCATCTCCTGGAGTTCTAAATTAACTTTATTACCTTGTATCAAATTAACCTTTTACTCTCTTAAGAATGTAACTGTTGGCTCTCTAAATTAACGTATGCTCACTTGGAGTTCTAAATTATGTACACCCATCTCCTGGAGTTCTAAATTAACCTTTTGATCTCTAAATTAACCAATCGCCTGGAGTTCTAAATAACTTACTCTCTTAACTGATGTACATAAAGAATTTAACATATTGCTCTCTTAAATTAACTGGTGTTGAACTTGGTCATGAGTGTTGCTACAATGAGTGTTCACTTGCTGCAATATTCCCCCCCAATTACATCCATGTTAAAGAATGAGAACCTACATCCTGTTAAATTACATGCATTTGCTAAATTACATCCGGTTAAATTTTTGCTTGCTAAATTACATCTTGTTTAACATCATGTTTGCTAAATTACATACAGAATGAGAACTTACGAAACAATGTTTGTAGAACTGGGTTAACATTGTTAGCTAAACTAAATTACATCTTGCAAACATTGTTTACCAAATGAGAACATTGTTTGCTAAATTACAAAAATTACATCATGTTTGCTAAATTACATGCAAATTGAGAGCTTACATCTGGTTAACCTCAGCCCCATTTTTCTGAGTTAACAAAAATTACATGCATTTGCCAAAATAAATAAGCACATAAAAATTACTTGCTCGCAAACAACAAAGAAGCATCATGATGGAATCACTCGATTAGAAAGACTTTCTTGTATGTAATTTGGAAATTTTCATTTCATCAACATACAAAATTGAACTAAAAAGTTTAAAAAATATTTTTTTCCATAAAAATTACATTCTAAGACTTTTTTCATGAGCTAAAAATATTTTGAAAGGCACATAATATCAAATAAAATATACATGCACATAAAAATTACATGCTCTGCAAACAACAATGAAGCAGAAATTTTTTTATTCATATGCACATTTCTCATTCATTATAAATTACATGCTGATCAAAAAATTGAGTTTCTTTCGCATTCCCCTAAAACATGCAGATAAAGAAGCATCTTATCCAACATCAAAGAACATCATGTATTTAACTTGCATAATGCATATGAGAACAACATGTATTTAAATTGTTAAATATATGAGAACAACAAAGAAGCATCATGTTAAAGTTTGTTAGATATATGAGAACATCACGAATTTAACTTGCATAATGCATCCGATTAATCTTAAGAAAAAATTGTTCTTGATCCACATCTAAATTTAAAATTTGAAAAAAAATCATATAATTAAGTATATAATCCAGTAATGCTTACATCTACAAACTATCAATCATGTGGTGTGCATAGCTCTTTTATATTTAGATCTTCCCTTCCCTCCCCACATGTGACGCACAAATAAAGCATATGAAATAACTATATAAAGGATCATGTTAATATTGGCTACACCAGAGATAGTCAGCAATCACACATCAGGTTCATCTCCAAATATTCACCAAATGTTGATACTAATCAAAGAATTTAACTAATATTACTCCATATAATTCAAAATTGTAAATAACCACTCAAAATTAACAGCTAAACTCCAAATTCTTATAAATTCTATAAGTCATAAGGTAATGATTAAGAAATTGGAATACAAAATTTGGAATTGTCATATTAATGGTTCACTCGGTATGCTCCTTCAACATTCTTAAGGTACCACTGGAAGTCCACCATAACACACTACACATAAAATCAAAGAACCCAGAAAAATCAATAAACCTAATTAATGCAATTTTTCATTTCATTACGCTCACTACTTAATTTTGCCAGAATTCTAACCTCATAACCAAAAGAATGCAGCTTATCGGCAAAAACTTTTGCACTGTCAAAGAATTCTCGTTTTTGATGATCCATGAGAAGGAATCATAAGAGTTTCACCTTCGGGGTGGCGTGTCAGTGAGCCTTAAATTTCTGTTTCTTGCCTCACACAGATTGCTGGATTAAAACGCTAATTTCTTAAAATGGCAATTTCCAAACAACAGGAAATAATGATTCACGAATAATTTGACATGGAAATACTAACTATTAGACAGAAATGAAAAGGACCAACATTTCAACTCCCATCAGATTTCATCTCATTTTGCAGAGAATCAAGAAGAGAAGAGAGGGGTTACTTATACAAAAATACTCATTTAAGTGAGTGATGTGACCTAGTTAAAAGAATTTCTCAAAATTGCATAAATATAATGAAAGAGTGAAAAACATAGAAAATGAATCCATGCATACTGTAAGTATTGATGCCAGAACTGCTAATACCGCCAAAGGAATGTATGCAAGTGCCCTGATGCCAAGAAAAAAAGAGAAAGAAAAAAGTAAACAAACAAAATTGTCAATATGGATATCAATATATCATGGATTAAAATGTCAAATGTTATATGACAACACCTAAAGGATTTACACATATTCAAGATGTTTACCAAATCTGAATTGATCAAAGAGTAGTGCTTGAAGCTTCAATTTTTTAGAGAAGCCCAAAGGCCTGGTTTCCAATTAAAATTAGTGTATAATGGAACTAAAATAAGCAACATGTAGATTCAAACCGATTCCATCAGAAAATTGCTTATTAACATTGACAGATTGGTTTATCATAAGATTGCACCAACAATAGAGATTAGTTTTAAAAAGTGTGAATTGGATTCCATTATATGTAAAAATGACATTGCAATTGAAAATGAGCACATACACAAATCACAAATCATAAATACTTCTTCCAGTAATTTTTGTCAAATATCAGAACTAAATACTTCTTCCCATTGAATTTTTTTGTTAGGCTTACTATTCTTCATGAATGAGGATGTATCAAGTTAATTGAGTGATTACTATTCTTTTTTTGTCAGAATTACTATTCTTCATGAAAGTTTCTTGTCCATTGATTATATGAATGATTATTAACTTTTGTCTTGTAAATGATGGCCTTTAGACTCTAAATGTTATTCAAACTTGAAAAGAAAGCATCTCAACATAACCTCACTGTTTGTTAACTTAACCCATCTAAGTTTGATATTTTAGAATATCACATTTTAGAGTTTTGCATGTCAAATTGGAAGAGTTCCAAGAACTCAAAAAATATGGGTTCTCAAATATAATGGTGATCAAATTGGAGAGTATAGCAGTTTGATATTTTAACTTTTACAGAATAGATTATATATAACCTGAAAATATTTGAGAACTTTTCTTTTTTTTTAATTTTTCATCCTGAATAATTAATATTTTGTTCCAGGACATCAAGTTATTAATTTGCTCTAATTTTTTCCAGGACATCAAGTTCCATGACGTCCTGAAACGTATATTTTGATCGCCATTTTGATCAACATTAATTTGTTCCAGTACATCATATTAAAGGAAATCATGAACTTATAGTTTGATCAAGTTTCATGACATTTAGCAAACTAATTTTCTACATTATGTAACAAAACCTGATATTAATCGATACACATGCACATAATGTAGCAAACTAATTTGCAGTTGGACCATGTTTGCCATATGTACCATTCAAATTTGCAGTTGGACCATGTTTGTATCATTCACTCACAATTTGCAGATGGTCTAGTAAAGTATTAGTCATTCACATATTAGCTAAAGAAGAACCTTCATGTTTAGAAAGCTAATATGTTTTCCATAGAAACATATCTGCCATATAATGATAATTTAGTTAAGATAATATGTTTCTATTCTTTAGTTATATCTGCCATATAATGATATGTTTCTAATATATTAGCTTAACATATATGTTTATATTCTTTATGTGTGTTTTTGATCTGTGTGGGCACATAAAAATTACACAATATAATGAAAAAGACAATGCTACCTTGATTAGAGGCCCAAGAATGTGTGGCTTGCCATAACCGTCTGTTGCAATGGAATAGAGTGTAATCCCTTCTGCTAACTTCTGTCCGCTATCACCAACCTAAGGAAAAGACAATTCTAAATCAGCTTACCCAATGACTAAAAAGATCTCAGCGTGAACTATCAATATTAGTTCAAAAGGAACTTGGAAAAAGAAATGAAATCTTAAAAGGACATCAACATCAAATTACAAAGCATGAAATTCTGAAGACAAATGAAATAGACTAAACCATTTCTGGCAGCAATGAGATAAGTTGGAATGATTGTCTCATAATCTAAGACATACCATGATACATATTGATGGGTTAAGATATGCATTTCACGTAGAACTTGTTTACATCCAGATAAGATGTGAAAAGATATGGTGGCATATAGCAAGAACTATAATATATGTTTGATCAGGGCCTCACCATAAAGGAAGATATTTCAAAAACATTGATCATAGATGTTTGAAAGTTAGACAAAGCACATAAACACAACAAACTAAAACATTGAAATATCTGATCAGGAGCGAAATATAAATTTACCTAAATAAAACTTAGTTTAAATTTAAATTCAACAACAAAATAAACTTAAATTTACCAAACCAAGAAAAAAGTAGCGAAATTTAGTTTGATACATGATAAGTGCATATGCTTTACTTAGCATTCACATTCCTGATCCTCAAAGCTGCAGGCTCCTTCTCACTCTTCTTCTTGATCGACATGATGGTGTCCTGCCTTATCACCATCAGCAACACCGAGAACCCATCGTAATCAATGTGCTCCGTGATATGAAAAATATTAACATACATGAGAAAAAATAAAAGGACATGATGGCCATATCTTACTTTTTGAACATTTCGAATAAACTGTCAATTCCTTTAAGAGAAAGGGAACTCAGCAACAACACATAACATGACCAGATTGATGCCCATATCAAAAAGTATGCAACTGGTCTCCATGAAAATTGTTGAATTGCAATCCATATTTGACTTGTCACTTTGTGTTCTTTGACATAATTCGACGGACTCTTTTCGGCTGCATTGGAGTTATTTTGCATGAATATCTTTGAAGGAGGAGCATCCGGACCATATCCTAATAGAAGAATTACTTGATATGAAATAGTTAATTGCTAAAAATCTTGGAGAAAAAAGGCAAGGGGTAAAATATGTCTGTAAGATGCTGAGCTTTATAATTTTGAACAAAAATGGCATACGGGCACAATTAGAATTACAGGACAAAGTGAAAATTGTGTCGACATAACCCATCCAAAGGCTGCCAAGGAAGCTATACTTGCCAACATGAGAATTTTGATTAAAGAACTAAAATCAACAGCCAAGATAAGCAAAGTCCAAAAAAGCACAATTTTAATACAAAAATGTGTCTCAATATCCAGGTTTAAATTCACATGCATGCTACTTTTTAACCTTATTTAAGTACCAAAACATCTGAGGATCTTAGTTTCTCATAAATAAAATCTGAACAACATATCTCCAATTGTATATTGAAAATAAAAACCCAAATTTAGTTAAAATTACTGAATTCTCAGATTTGAAACCTGGTGCCCGAGCGAAGACGTCGGGTTGATCACCGAACAGCTCGGTAAACTTGTTCCTGATGTTTTGGATACGGATCTGGGCCTCCTCAAGGGTGGATTCACCGCCGTAAACGGGCTTAATCTGCAAGAAAACAACATTGTTGTTAAAGCTCCACCTCCCATTGTGTTTGATAGAAATTAGATGCACAGACAGGAACACAGAGAGAGGGACATGATGCACAATCATAGCCTAAATACATAAAAATTGAACAGCAACATTAATAAAAATCATAATAATAAATTTTTTTAAATAAAAATGCTATAAATTGCAATGGATCTTCAGATATTAATACACAATGTGCCGAGTTGCTAAATTTTTTGAGGCTAAGAATTCATATTAAGCCACAATTTTTTGAGGGATATTTACATGCTAACAAGAACGATGTGTATTTTTTTAGGATGAATATGCTAATGCTAACAGAATTAATATGCTAACAGGCACGATGGCTAATAGAATTAATATACTAACAGGATTAATATGCTATTGCTAACATAATTAATATGCTAACCGGAACGATTTGCTTCTCATATTTCTATACTTCACCGATTTTTACGGCAATATCTTATGGCTTGATGCAGTTTTAGTGTATAAATTCATACTTCATAGATGTAATTAAGTGTACAATCTGTGATGTAATCAAGTCATAAGCCATACACAACAACAGTTTTATGCAATTAAGTGTACAAATCCATGCTCCACATTACATATTTACATGCTTCACAACCAAAACAGAAATCTCTCACAAATTTATGTTGAATGCAAACTTCCAAAAACAAAAATTAAAACAGAAATAAACTACGAGAAAAAGGGCAGATTCCCATCATAAAATCCTTGGCACAAAAGATGAGTAGCATTCACTTGCATTTTGCAATGTTTTATATAGATAAGAGTACTCTTTGGTCGGAATAAATATGGGAAAAGGGCAGGTTTTCTGATGTATCAAAAAAATTATGGGAAAAAGGAATCCACCAAAAACAAAGTAAAAGGAGGTTATTTATTTTCACTGGCAATTCAAATGATCACATAGAGAAGAAAACGATCAACTGAAGAGAATAAGCCATTTAGTTCATACATTAAACAATATGGACTTCCCCAAGTAAAATAAGCGAAAAAATGACTTGAAAAAAATGTTTTACTCATGGATCCTGGATAAAATTCTAGATAAAGAAGAAACCACACTAGAATGAAGATTAATCTTTTCATTGATAAATAAAATTATATAACAGTGGTCTAATCTCACTAACTAATTGTAATAGTGATTAAAGGAAACAATTTTGTAACCCCGTTCTTGGCCTCAACCGGATGCTCTAAACACGACAGCTTTAAAACATTATAACCCTACATGGCAATGGGAAGGGAATCATTTCATTTCATTTCAAAAATGGCATCTATAACTGCTGATGTGAACAAATAAACTTCATGTCACCATTTAAATGCGAAAACAATCACATGAACATTCTGGCCACTTCATGCAAGGGGGAAATGGATATCAATTTTTCAGTTGACACAACAGTAACCAAGCGAATGTTGACCAAGCGAAAGTGGAGCTCTTGGTCATAGCATAATCGTAAATCTTGTATGCCGAGGATAAGTTCAGATCATGCACTTCTTACAGGTCCGGTCATCTTTGACATTTCCTTTCTGAAACAAAATTTCAAGATGTAAGAGGCTCTGCATATGTTCAATGAAGATGATGAGTAGCAGTATTCCTGAAAAGATGCCACATGCATCAAGGAGCCCCTGTGATTTGTTAGCAATACATAACGTGCACTATTATAAAACATGTTGGCACGTCTGGAAAGTATCCATAGTATCCATACTAGAATTTCAGAATTTGTATATGGAAGTAAAATTTCAGAATTTGGATATGGATATGGATACTTCCAGAATTTGTCTATGGAAATTCATAGTATCCATAGTATCCATACTAAAATTCTGAAAGTATCCATATCCACAGTATCCAACATCTATTGATACTATTGATACTATGGATACTTTCAGAATTCCAGAATTCTTGACATCTATGGATACTATGGATACTATGAATTTCCAGAATTCTATGG
The DNA here is from genome assembly GCA_030789695.1 of Scilla litardierei. Lineage (NCBI taxonomy): Eukaryota > Viridiplantae > Streptophyta > Magnoliopsida > Asparagales > Asparagaceae > Scilla > Scilla litardierei. The sequence continues at coordinate 120,881,125 of CM061133.1, forward strand.
ATACTTTCAGACATCTCAACAAATTCTATGGATACTAATTTCTATGGATACTTATAGACATGGCTAATATCCATGGAAATAATAAATTAGACATGGAAATAATAATTATATCCGTGCATAAATAATAATTTAAAGATAGAGTAATTCTATGGATACTACTTTCAGACATTAGACATTAGACATGGAAATAATAACATGGAGCAATGGTTCATATGCTAGACATCATGTATTATGTAAATTCTATCATATAAGTAGACATTTGTAAGTATACTTTTTAGTTCCAAAATTCTAGCATATCAGTAGAACAATGAATAAATATTTCCTGAACAAATTATCCAAATATCAGTCATCAATTAACAAATTTTTACCAAAGGAGATAATGGTAAGTATATGAAACAAAAAAACCAAAGGAAAGTGCATAATCCGAATTTTTGCCTTGGTTCAACAAAGCTAAAATGGAGTTCATTTATGGATGCTAAGATTGCAGTTTAAGTTTATCGCATCATAATTTTTTTTCCTTTGATGCTTATCACAGTGCTTTAATGCTTGCATGTAGAACGAAGGTGAAAACAAAACTCACCAGGCTGTACATATGTTTGTATACTCGCATATCATAGGCAGGATTTTTTGAATTGGATATGTCATCGTTAGCGCTGTAGAAAAGAATGTAATCTCGAGGCTGAAGAAATATCAATGATTAATCCAGATTTATGTATCCCAACTGATATTTCCTCTCTGTAATATCCAGAAACAAAGATAAGGATTGATTTGCAAACTATTTTCTTTGTATTCCAAAAGAATTGATATTTCCTCTCCGTAATATCCAGAAACAATCACTACTTTTAATCTAGCAAACCATATCCTCTGTGTATTCCAAAAACAAAGATAACATTATTAATTGAGATAATCAAGCAAACAACAAAGAAATAAGGATCAAATCAAACAACAATCAATAGAAATGCCATTTTCACCTAAAAGAAGAATCTTTGTTTGGCAATGAACAAACTCCTAAATAATCATCCACCAAAATCTCAACTTTTTAGAGAATCTAACACTTTTGGGCCAAAAGCACACAAAACAACCAAGAATTTTATAATCGAGAGAGATATATAACCTTATCTATATATACCCTAGATCAGATTTCGAATATATCAACAAAAAATTGACCGAGATTTAGACAGGAAAACTCACCAGCAAAGATATCGACAGATCAGTGAATCAGCCTGAGGTTAAAACCAAAATCTGTGTATAAAATGTGATGGATCATGAAGAACAGAAGGTGATCGGGTCACCACCTGCTGCGATGAAGACATGGCCCACTTGCTAGCAGTATTAGAGGAGGCGACGGGGTCGATGATGGTGGTCTGTCGATTGCAAATCACTGCTCCATCCATGGTTACTCCTCTTCTTTTAGCTCACAACTTGTTGTTGGCCGGCTGTGAAGGTTTGTGAGTGCTCTCCGACTGTGAAGAGAGGTTGATGGCTTAAGGGTTTGAGCATGCTTCAACTGTGAGTGCTTGAGGATTCTTCGAATGATGAGGAAAAATATTGAGCTTTCTCCCCCAAATTTTGAGTTCCCCCAAAATGATGAGGCAAAATTTCCCTCCCCCCAATTCATGTCCTATTCAGCAGCCAAGTCAGCAAGAAAAAGTATGAGTGGACTTATGACTGGGACAAAAAGTATAAGTGGACTTATGACTAGGAAAAAATTCAAAAAATGCTCTCTTTTATAAAATAGATATATATATATATATATATATATATATATATATATATATATATATATATATATATATATATATATATATATATAAGACCACATGAGTACAAAATATATGAATAACACCATGTGTCTCAAAAAGAACAAAATACATCATTCATCATATATCATCACCACACAAAATATCCATCATACATACGCCAAAGAACTACTCACCCTAACCAAAACAAACAAAAAAAATCTAGGTCTTAGGGTGAGTGTCCAAAAATATCAACTGCAGCATCAGTCAATGTTGATGACACTGGGGTCCGAGGAACGACCAAACGAACAAAACATCAGCTGGCAGAGCGGCGAGTATGATGAGCAGGAGCCTTCCTCTTGGAAGAGGACGCACCTACGACATAGGTTTCTGCATGAGCATGAACGGGGTCTGGACCTCAGAAGGCACATGCACTGTGCCTGGAGGAGGAGGGACAACAGCATGAGAAGTATCCTTAGACAGAGGAAACATGGCCTAAAGTTCTGCAGGAATGGGAAACCCATGAAGCAACGAAAGATTTGTACTGAAGCTTAAGAAGGAGAGTGAGCTTCTGATCCATAGAGGTAGCAATCTTCTCGATCGAAGTGACACGGTCACACAGTTGACCGAGAAGGAAATCCTCGATAGGTACCGACGGCGAAGAATGCGGAGGTTGATCTGTTGGCTGGGTTCAACGACGTTTACCGAGGGAATAGGATCACCAATCAAGATGTCTAAGAACTCCCCAGACGATGGAGGTGAAAAGGGTAGCTGCTCAGTAGGTGGAGGAGAGGGTTCAGCGAGAAAGATGTTCAAAGTTTCTCCTGACGACGTAGGACCAGAAGGATCCATGAAATCGAGCAACAGGAACTAGGTCAAGCAAATGACGAGAAACAAATGAAAGAAACCCGATAGAAATCGAACCTAAATCGAGAAAACAGACAAGACAATCGAGGTCCGAGCGACGCAATCGACAGACGACGAGAGGCGGGAAAGCGCTGGAGGAACGATCGACTGAGGGTTTGAATCGGTAAGATGAAGGGTTTCTCAATTGGAGGAGAGAGAGAAAGTTCGATTGAAATGAAGGTTCTCATTCAAATAACTAAGGGGCAAGAGAATCTGGGCCGTTGGATCAAAGAATCAACGACGCAGATCAAATGAACGAACCGCCACAATAGGAGACAGTCGACTGATGAACAATATTCAGTCGACTGGTAGAAGTGATAAGAGATGAGCTTAGGTTGACAGACAGTCGACTGTTGGGTAACATACAGTCGCCTATCGGTGAGACAGTCGATCGTATTATACTTATCAGTTGACTGACTGAGAATCAATAAAATTGATGATAAAACAGAGTCTACTGTCGAAATTGACAGGTGCCTGATGACTAAAATACAGTCGCCTGTTGATCCAACAATTGACTATAAATTCGTCATCAGTCACCTGGGCAAAAGATACAGTCTGCTGAAGTAGAAGATAGAGTAGGGCAGTCGATTTTCGAAGGAAAGACAGTCGTCTGTCCTGGTCCAAAAATGTATAGTAAGGTTAAAATCCAGAGGATATGCACAACTCACCCTAGGACCTATACTCTAACATAATCTCATCATAAAATAAATATCAAACAATAAATCATTTATAACATAAATCTCTTAAAACAATCTGAAAACTTATGTAATCAAAGATATCTCAATAGCCTTTCTTAAAACCAATATAGGATATATTAAATGAAGAGAGGAAACTTGATGATATGAGTTCAAAAGATGTTATAACAAATAAGTTGAACTCCTAAATCTCATATTCATCCATAATTCCTAATTCTACACGCAACCTCACAAATGAATCTTCTTTAAGAGGTTTTGTAAAGATGTCGGTAATTTGTTTTTGGGTTTCAATGTACTCTAAGATGATGTCATGCTTAGCTACATGATCATTGATAAAGTGGTGTCTCACATCTATGTGTTTGGTACGGGAGTGATGTACCAGATTCTTGGAAAGACATATAGCACTTTGGTTATCAACCATGATAAAGCAAGTATCACAATTGACACCATAGTCCTTAAGAGTGTGCCTCACCCAAAGAACTTGTGCACATGCAAGACCCGCGGCAATATATTCCGCTTCAGTCGTGGACAATGATACCGAGTTCTGTTTCTTGGAGAACCAATAGACTAAGAAATTTCCTAGGAAATGGCAAGTGCCACTAGGACTTTTCCTATCGGATTTGCATCCGGCAAAGTCGGCATCATTATATGAGATTAACTCATATGTGCTAGATTTAGGGTAAAGTAACCCATAATCTAGTGAATGATTGAGATAACGAAAAATTCGTTTAACTGCAATCAAGTGTGACTCCTTAGGTTTAGCTTGATATCTAGCACACAAGCATACAGAAAACATCATCGGGGCTACTAGTAGTTAAATAGAGTAAGCTACCGATCATACCTCGATATAGTTGAACGTCTACATATTTTTCGTTTTCATCCTTGCGTAGATGGGTTGTCGTACTCATGGGAGTCCTTTTGCTTGAAGACGATTCCATTTCGAATTGCTTGATAAGCTCCCCTGTGTACTTAGTTTGATATATGAAAGTCCCATCCTTCATTTGTCGAATTTGTAGTCCAAGGAAGTAGTTGAGCTCTCCCATGTGGTTCATCTCGAATTCATCCTTCATAGACTTAGAAAATTCTTGACAAAGATTAAAGTTAGTAGAACCAAATATTATATCGTCTACATAAACTTGAATCAATAGAATGTCATTTTCATAATCCTTAATGAAAAGTGTTGAATCAACTTCATCCATTTTAAAACATAAGTCCAAAAGAAATGTCTTGAGTCGATCATACCAAGCTCTAGGAGCTTGTCTCAACCCATACAACACTATCTTAAGTTTAAAAACATGGATTGGAAATTTTTCATGAATGAAACCGGGAGGTTGAGAAACATATACTTCTTATTGACAATACCATTAAAAATACACTTTTAACATCCATTTGAAATAATTTGACATTCTTATGAGATGCAAAAGATAAAAGCAATCTAATAGCTTCTAATCTAGGTATGGGGACAAAGGATTCTTCGAAATTGATACATTCCTATTGTCGGTAGCCTTGAGCTACTAACTTTGCTTTGTTCCTTGTGATGACCTCATTCTCATCGATCTTGTTCTTGAAGATCCATTTGGTCCCAATAACTTGACCACTTGGAAGAGGAACGAGCTCCCAAACTTCATTTCTCTCGAATTGCATTAGTTCTTTTTCCTTTGCCACTATCCAAGAGTTATCCTCACAGGCTTCTTGGATGTTCTTTGGCTCAATGGTAGAGAAAAATGCGCAATGAGAGAATTCTTCAATTCTAGACCTCGTTTGAACACCCACAGCAATATCTCCAATAATTTGGTCATGTGGATGGTTGCGAACGGTTGGGTAAGCTTTGGGTATTCCTGCATTACTTGGAACATCTCATTAGTAGTGTTAGTCTCAATAATTGAATCATTAATCTTGACATTACTAAGAGGATCACATATAACATCTACACTATCATTAATAACATGAGGAAAATCAAAATCGTCATAAAATGATACGTGTAGTGATTCATTGATCGTTGAAGAGTATCCGGTAGGCTTTGCTACGTGTGGAATATCCAAGTGGAATATCCAACAAAAATTCCTTCATCGGATCTTGGCTCAAATTTATCTAAATTACCAACGGTGTTCTTGATAAAACATTATGAACCAAAAACTCAAAAATATTTAACTTGAGGCTTTTTGTCATAAAATAACTCAAAACAAGTTTTATTCATTCGGGGTCTCACTAGGATCCTATTGAGCACATAACATGTCTTGTGCACAGCTTCTACCCAAAATTGTAGTCCAAGATAACTATCATGGAGCATAGTACGAGCACACTCAATAAGAGTCCTATTATTTCTCTCTACAACACCATTTTATGGTGGTGCCTGAGGAAAAGAAAATTTGTGTGTTATCCCGGTGCATCACAAAACTTTGCAAAAGACGCATTCTCAAATTCTCCTCGATGATCACTATGGATAGTGATAATGGTGGATCCTAAGAGATTCTGAATCTTCTTTGCAAATATGGTAAACTCTTCAAAAGCTTCATTCTTATTAGTTAAGAATGAAACCCAAGTAAATCTAGAGAAGTCGTCAACGACAACTAATCCATAATGAGCATTGCCTAAAGAAGCGGTTCTAGTTGGCCCAAACAAATCTAGATGAAGTAGTTCTAGGGGCCTATTAGAAGTAATGCCTTCTTTAAGCTTAAAAGATGATTTCCTAAGTTTATCTCTTTGACATGAATCACAAAATTTTTTCTTACTAAAAGTAATTTTTGGAAAACCTTTGACTAGATCCTGCTTAGCTAACTTATATAAGTGCTTGAAATGAACATAATCAAAACGACGATGCCATAATAGTTGTTCATTTGTATTAGCAACTAAGCAATGTTCTACAGTTTTAGGCAAGCTCAAATAATAAATATTTTTATGCCTAATACCGGTAAATAACACATGTGAATTAGAATCAACAATTTTACACAATCTTTCTCCAAAGTTAACATTGTAACCTTTGTCACAAATTTGACTAATGGAAATGAGATTGTGACACAAACCACTAACTAGAAATACATTAGTAATTAAAGGTTTGGAGGAGTTTCCGACTATTCCTACTCCATTGATGGTTCCCTTTTGGTTACCTCCAAAGGTGACCGTTGCACCATTCTTGATGCTAATCACTTCGGAAGTAATGAAGGATCTCACGTCATATATTTGGAGCAACCACTGTCGAGAATCCATCCTTTCCTTTTAGAGCTAGTTTGACCTTTATAGCCCTCTTTCTTTCTCTTGGGGTACCTACATAGTATACCATAAGCTCATGGTACCCAATTTTTGTTGGGTTCAAGGGGATTAGCCCTTTGGAAGCCAAGTCCAAGTGGACTTCCACTTCCCAACATAATTACCATTATTAATAACATCATGAAAATAGGAATCAATATATGCATTCCTATCATTTAAGCTAGTGTTCTTAGGACCCCAAATGGTGTATGTTTTGGGAGTCCTTTTCCTAGTTGCATGCATAGTTGTTAGAATTCTATGTAGGGCATGCTTCTTAGGAACATGGTTTCTAGTATAAAAATGAGGTGGTGGATATGCATAGGACATATGAGGATTATATGTATGCTTCGAAACATGCATGACATGTGGAGGATGTGCGTACATGTAAGAATGATGCGTATGAGCATATGGGTGTATAGAGCACGTACATGAGTATTTCTCATGTGTGTATTTGTACATGTTCGTGGGTATGGAGCATAGAAAGTGTCATGAGTATCCACGTGTGAAGTACGAGATTTCCTACATGGATGAAGGTTTGTGTACATGTAAGAATGGCTTCTCTTTTGGTTTCCACCCTTAGTGGGTTTCTTGCCAAAAAGAAGAGACGGTGAAGTGGTGACTTTCTTGGTAGGTTTGCTACCTATAGTGTCTTTGACACCACTTGTGGATGCACGAAAGGATGGCCTCACAAAGTCTACAGTGACACCACTATAAGCGGTGCGAGCATTGGACGTATTTGCTTCCACAAAACCAAGACCAAGACGATGTGTGGTCAGAAATTGGTTTGCTAGCAAATCATCCAATTGTCTATTTCCCTTATTGAATCTCACAATATGGGAGGACATGAGCTCATATTTCTCTTTAAGAGAAGAAATGTTGGTATCCAAGGTGGACACGCATGCTTTGAGCTCGTGCACTTGAGTTTTAAGAGAATCATTCTCTAAACCCAATTGTGTGTGTCGTGGAACTAGATCACTATTATCCTTAAGATGTGTTTGATCTAATTGAGATTTGAGGGTATTCACCTCATTTCTCAAAGTGACATTTTGAGAAGCTAAATTCGCTTTCTCAAGGGTTAAAGTATCAACAATGGTGTCATTGTTGATAATGCATGGAATGGATGGATTGCTAAGATTCAAATTTTTTTAAACTAGTATATCTAATCATTAAAGATTGATACTTAGCAAATAATTCTTCATTAGCAATACGTAATTCATCCATAGTTACCTCGGTATCATCCATGTCGGAATCACTTTCATCGGAGAGTGAATCTTCTCGAGTCAGGAAACACATGTGGGCACTTTCACTCTTCTCATCATCGGATTCGCTTGAAGAGTCTCCACTTGAATCATCGAATGTACTTACTAGTCCTTTCTTCTTATCTTTCTTATTCTTGTCGGACTTGTGATATTTCGGAGCCTTCCACTTCTCTTTGTTTCGTAGCATTGGGCAATCCTTCTTGATGTGCCTTGGCTTATTACACTTAAAGCAAAGAGAAGAAGTGTTATTAGTAGAATCAAATCTATTCTTAGATGAAAATTTACCTTTACGAAAGAAGCGTTGGAACTTCTTCGTCATTTGAGCCATTTCATCCAAGTCCATCTCATTTTCTGATTCTTCACTATCGAAGGATGCGGAATTGGCTTTGAATGCCAAAGTTTTCTTCTTGGCCTCCGAAGGGTTCATCATAGCTCAACTCTTTATCGGTTCTCCCGTCTTACTTCGTAAGACGTGAGAGTACAGATAAGGTTCACAACTTTGTAAGTCTTCAAGTCGTTGACCTCCTCGATGGTGATAGCTCTTCTTTCCCACTTGGAGCCATTCACATTATGATCTTTCTTACCTTATCTTGTTGGGAATAGACTTGTCCAAGAGCATCCAATTCATTAGTGATATCGGTAAAACATCCGTACATCAATGTTATGCTTTCATTTTCCTGCATATGAAACATATCGAAGTTTTGCACAACAACATAGAGTTTAGAAAGTTTTACCATGTTCATTCCCTCATGGGTAACGACAAGATGGTTCCAAATTTGATATGCACCCTTACATGTGTATATCTTGTTGAACTCATCTGGGTCCAACGCACAATGAAGAGCATTCATTGCCTTTGCGTTGTTGACTTCGGCGGAGTTCTCGGAAGTCGTCCATTTTTTGAAATCCTCTTCGGTGGGCTCGACGTATTTCTTGTGGAGGGCTCTTCAAAGGGGAGCATTCCTTAAGAACGTCTCCATCCGTCATTTCCAATAGCCAAAATTCATGCCATTGAAACGCGGAGGACGCACCATTGGTTGTCCTTCAAAAATTGTGGACGCTCCATCACGATCGTGATTATTGTACAAATAAGGTAGAGGAACGTTGTTGTTGTTGGATTCCGTAGCTATAAACCAGTGCTCTGATACCAATTGTAAGGTCCATGGCTATGAGAAAAACACTAGAAGTGGGGGTTGAATAGTTATGCAATTTTAAAAGATAGTTACACCAATTTAAATTCCTAACCAACAAATAGTGCAGAATAGAAATGAACCTGAAATGAAACAAATGCAAACGCAAGGATGTTTCAAAGGTTTGGAGTATCCAAGTCACTTCCCGACTTGTTCCCAGTAATCCTACGTCCCTTCCACCTGGTTAATAACCGGATACTCAAGTTAGAACCCTAACTTGAGGTTTCCTTAAAACCCATTTGTAGCAACCCTACAAGTGAAATCGAAATACAATCGATTGACCTCGACTCCCATAACTTGGGAGCAAGCAACCACTCTCACAACCCGAGAGTAAATCAAATAACTAAAGTTATGAAATATGAAATTAAGCAACACTTACAATCACATATGCCTTGAAGTAGAACCTGAAGGAGAAGTGTATTGTGTGTTGAAAGACTCTCTTGGAAGAGAGGAAAGCCCTTTCTCTTGACTGCACCAAATGCCTAGAAGATTTCTCTTTGGTTCTAGGTTGGAGAGCAAGAGTTGAAGGTTGGAATTCTAGGGCTTTAGGATTTGAGAGCTTTGTCTTGAGAGAATGAAAGCTTGAATGTTTTAGCAAGTGAGTTGGTAACCTCTCAATGGAATAACAGAGGCTCCTTTTATAGGTTTCTCAAACCCTTCAAACGAAATCAGCAAAAACCTGTTTGAAATCCGTGAGAAAAAACTCAACGGATAGAATCTGCGCCCGTGACAATCGACTGTTGAATAAATCACAGTCGACTGCTGCACAGTGACAGAGGGTAGGTAAGAATTCATAACAGTAACTTACCATGTGTACAGGCAACTGATGAGGCATAGACAATCGACTGTTGAACCAACAGGAGACTGTAAATCCTACTACAGGCGACTGGCCGTAAGTTGGGTAAGTTAATGAAATTTAAAAAACGTCTGGGAGAACAGGACAGACGACTGATGCATAGAAGACAGACGACTGTTAAACTAAACAGGCGACTGTAATTCCTTCTACAGACGACTGTCAAAACCCTGAGATTTTCCAGAGAGTTGAGTCATCAAATAGGCTCAAGGACAGATGATTGTTGAAGCACTGACAGTCGACTGTTCCATTGGACAGTCGACTGTAAAACCAATAATAGTCGACTGGCCAGAATAAACTGAGAAATGGATTTTGGGTTAAATATAGGCATGCGACTGATTAGCAAAACACATTCGACTGTCACTGGGACGGGCGCCTGTGAATCATTCATAAATCGCCTGTGAGAGTTAAAAACTTAGAAGCCCAAAAATTAGACTGCAAAAGTTTGTGCATAACAAACGACTGTAGAACAAAACACAGTCGACTGTTTCGAGACAGACGACTGTAAATTGTTCAGCAGTCGACTGTTATAAACATGACATGCACAATCTACATAGAAATAAATTGGAGTCTAAAGAAGGTTGATCTAATGATATCCTAAGACAGAAATGAAGATGTGTGTGTGCGCTCCAACAATGTTCTACTTCTAAGCTACATACTAGAAGAGAAACGAGAAAGTTACATTTGACGAACTCTCTCTTCTATCCAACACATGAGCTTGAAGTCTTCTAGGATATTCAATCACCATCTACGATCATCCAATCCATTTCATTTGCTTTCAATGATCTTTGAGTGTCAATCATTGCAGGTAGATCTTCATAATAAGCTTAGGCAATGGATTAACTGCAAAATAGGAGATTAGTCACAAGTATTTATGTTTGCTCATCATTAACACCAAGTAGGGAGAAGTCCAATACTCAACAGGAACTTGCAATTACTATTGTTGTCACAGTTAAATTGCCATTTAACAAACCAAAAGAATTGACATACGCTTTACTTTACTTCTTAAACTGTTTAGAACTGCACGTTATGAATGCTTTACTTTACTTCACGTAGAATTGCCATGTTTAAACTTGTTGCTGACACCTCGTATAAAACTATCACTGCTTCCTAATTTCATATTATTTTGTACATCTTACCTTTGGTTTCTGACCACTCCTTGCAGACCCTTGCTCACATACATTCATGTTTTTGGATGTATGTCAGACCCGAGCTAGTGTATGTAACGACTGGTTTTTATCTATGTTTTGGCTATTATATATATATATTATGGTTGTTCTCTTCCTTGTGTGTTTTTCCTGTTGGACGTCCTTCATAGCGTCCATATCTTAGAGCTAGGTTGATCTTAGAAGCCATAGGAACCTTCCCGAAGCTTCGCGCTTCAATTCGAGACTTTTCGTGCATCTTAGTTGGTTCAAGAAGGAGAACCAACTGACTAGATTGCAATCTATTCGGTCGGCAACTCTTCAGGAACCGACTAGTTCATCTTGATTATTTTAGCTGAGTTACTGTTTCCTCTTAGTCGGTCTAAGCACATCCATCGACCGACTAGTTCCCAAACTAGTCGGTTAGAACTTGTTCTCAGACTGACTAATTCTGAGATCTTTTTGACAGCCGAGTTACGGTTTACGGTTAGTCGGTCAAAGAACGACTATCGACCGACTAGTTGAGAAACTAGTAGGTTAGAGTTTCTTCCCAGACCGACTAACACTCAGTGCTTATTTGTCTATCACATTCAACCCTTAGTCGGTCAATGAACATTCACCGACCGACTAGTTTCCAAACTAGTCGGTTGACGAGCCTTCACAGACCGACTAAATCGGTCTACCCTGTGTCGACCCTATTCACTGTTTGCCTTTTAGTCAGTCTCAGTTGGACGACCGATCGACTAGTTCTCAAACTAGTCGGTCGACCACTCTTCACTGACCGACTAATATGCCCAGAAACCCTAGGTTAAGTCATAGCCGCCGCTTTTTATTTCTATTTAAACCCTATACGTTTTCCCTTCTCCTCTCACTTTTGCTATCCGATTTTCTTCCCCAATCATCCCCCAACCTTCCTCCTACCATTCCTCATCCTCCCTTGCTCCCTCTCACCCCCCATTGCACCGGCACCACCCCGCGAGCTGCCGGCCGACCCCAAAAAAACCCCCCAAATTCTCTTTTGCTCCAGTTTTCCCCTATATTCTCCATTCTCTAGATCCATTATATATCAGCCGCAGGAGATCCCTTCAGCCGCAACTTCTTCCTCGGATCGCTCTTCCGTTGCCGTGCTAAGCTCAGATTTGGCGACGACAATCCGGATACGACGAGATCTTCTCCTCCCTGCAGATTCGTAGGCGTCTTGATCGTCGTTCTTCCACTTCGTATACGGTTAGTGATCTGTCCTTAATCAACTTATAACCCACACTATAATTTAGAAAACCTAATAAAAATGGATTACTAGATGTTATAGGATTCCAATACAAATCCGGATTAGATCTTTCAATTCTGATTTTCTGTTTTGCCATAACAGCGAACCCTTTTCCCCGTAGACTAGCGATCTTGAGACTCGTCGATCAACAACCTCGGTATCAGGCAAGCGAAACTTGCCAACCTTGTTTTAGGCCATGCTTTAGGCCATTTCCTTGCTTTTAGCGTGAAAGAGACTAGACCGTGAAATGATAGCGGTCTAGGCGCGATTTCAAGTTCTAGCTTGACAACGAAGCTAGAACTGCCTTTTTGTCATACCATGTCATGCATTTGCCTGTCACATTTAATTTCTCTAACAGTACGCATTTTTAATTGAATATCTGCCAAGCATTAGCATTCTTACATGCCATTTGATTTGTATGTTGCATCGTAGCACACGCTACAAAATACTTGTACAATCCGTGTTTCCGGCTAGGCACCTGCTATGCGGGCATAACCCTACGCCATACTTGTTAAAAGCACTTCCTGGCTCGTGATCCAGAAGCGGGCCACATGTGTTGGTTAATAACCAATGCCCGATGCACGTGGAGGGGTAGGGATAAACGGTCACTTGAGCGTAAGAGTTGGCCCGTACAGCCTCTCTAGCCAAAGGGCGGAATCTCTGTGCACGACGTGCTTACTATACTTGTACCTATCCTTGTGAATGTATACTTGATTTCCTTGCTTCCTTGTCATGTTTACTCCTTGCCATGTCATACTTGCTGTGTTTACTTATTTGCTGCACATCTTATATATATGCCCTATCATGCACACTTTAGAATTGCTAGGTTGCTTTTACCTTTCTTTTAGTTTCCTTGTACAAAGTCTTGTAGACTTTGCTGACATGTGCCCCTTCTCTTTGGGTGTCGCATGTTAGTTGCTAGCCAGAGACCGTAGCTGGGGACGACGAGTTCGTGGAGTTCGTGCCCGATTCCGTTGCTGACGTTGAGTACGAGGACACCGGTGACCAATCTTAGTTCTCTCCGCAGTTCTTTGTTAGTTGTTGTTGTTGTTGTTACTTGTCAGTGAGTAGCACCTTTTTTAGTTGCTTCTTTGTTGGCCATGCTGGGCCTTTTCTTTTTGGACTCTTTTGTGCAGCCTGGTGGCTTTTCAGGTTGTTGGACAATTTTATTGGACTTTGAGATGAATAAATTATTTATTTGCCTCTTTCTATTATTGTTATCTTTGTTCTGATTCGCATTACAGGGACCTTACGTGGTTATTCCAGACGCTTTACAGGCTGGAGCCTCACAGCTCCATGGCTGAGCGGGCCTCGTCACGCCTCGCCTCCATTTTAGGGAAGCGGGTCGTGACAGGTTTTGTTGGTGGCCCATGCAGGTCCTCCCTTCTGTAACTGCGAACATTTTTGGAACAACGATAATAATTATAGAATGTCCGATAAACTATTTTGACACCCGAGTCATAGGTTGAGAGCCTAATTTTGTTTCGTTTTCTCTGTCATTAGATGGCTGGAAGACGGAATACCCGAGCTGCTGGTGGTGGTGTGCCCCCTCGTGTCGAGGAGCCGGACCGAGAGCTCACCAACGGGGAGATTAAGCGGATGATGCATCAGATGATGCAGGTGCAGCATGGCATGCTGCAGAATGCTCAGAATGTTCCGCCTGCTCGAGCAGCGCAGCCAGTCCAGAATGTCCCTCGCTCCGAGCCAGAAGCAAAGCAGTTTCGGGAGCTGGGCCCCACTTACTTTGATGGGACCGAAGGACCTCTAGCTACTGACGAGTGGACCAGGAATATGGAGGAAAACCTGAAGATGTCGAAGGTCGACCCGGCTGGATGGGTTGACTTGGCGAGGAGGCAGCTTAGAGATAATTCTCGGAACTGGTGGGATGCAGAGGAGGAGACGCTGGAGGAGCCGATATCTTGGTCTACTTTCAAGTCCAGATTCGATGAGGAGTACTTTCCGAAGGCTGCCAGGAGGGAGATGGCACAGCGCTTCATCGACCTGAAGCAGGGGAGCTTGACGGTGGACCAGTACCACCAGGAGTTCACCAGGCTAACCATTTCGCACCGAAGATGGTGCAGGATGCTGATGAGAGGGCCCAGAGGTTTCTGCAGGGGCTCTATTTGGATCTCCAGAGCTGTGTGTCTTCTTCTGATTTGGAGTCCTATCAAAAGGTTCTGATTGCAGCGAAGAGTCAGGAGCAGATTGTGAACAAGAAGAGATGATGTGCTTCTGGAGCTGGGAAGAGGCCTGTGGAGCAGGCCAAGGCAGTGATGAGACCAGGGTTCATGCCCAATCAGCCGGTACAGTTCAAGAGGCTAGGAGGACCTCCTACTCAGAAGACTTTCCATTTCTGTGGCAAGACTGGGTATGTCAAAGATCAATGCCGGAAGATGTTGGGACAGTTCTTTGTTTGTGGTGATCCAGCACATGTCATGAGGGACTGTCCGAAGTCCAAGCAGCGGTGGAAGGGACCTGTTGCAGCTCAGCCGTTGCAGCAGAGGGCACCTGTACCTGCTGGACGTGGAGTGCCTCTCGTTCTGCAGAGGCAGGCTTTTCAACAGGCTTTTCAGCCAAGGAGGCAGGCTTTCCTGATGACTGCAGTTGAGGCTGAGACTGAGGATGAAGTTATTGCAGGTAACCCTCAGTCTAGTTGTTTCTTTTCTTAGTTAGTCCTGTTTATTGGAATTTTTTGGCTTCTTATTATGTTTGCTAGAATAGGATTTGACTGTTAGATTGCTTGTTAGGTGTGATTTTGGTTTGCACATTTCCTGCACGAGTCCTCTTCGACTCTGGTGCATCGATGTGCATTATTTCCCGGAACTTCGTGGAGAAGCATTCCTTGTCGACTTCCCCTCTTTCCAAGAGTTGGGATATCGTTACAGGAAATGGCGTGATCTCGGTGCATCGTGGTTGCAATTCTTGCCCTTTGGTGATCTGTGGACATGAGCTCTACGCCGATTTCATCGTCCATGACATCATCAACTATGATGCTGTCCTTGGGATGGACTGGCTTGGGAGTTTCTACGCCACGATCGATTGTCGGAGGAAGAAGGTGGTGTTCAAGATTCCAGGCCATCCGGTGTTTGAGTTCAGCTGTGGCAGCAGTTCGCTTGGTCCGGTCAGGTTTCGGGCCAAGCCAGTGGAGATCGTTGCTATACAGATGGAGCAGTGTAGACCAGTGGCAGTGCGTAACTTCGATGACGTCTTCCCCGAGGAGATGTCTGGATTGCCACCCGATCGAGCTCTCGAGTTTTCGATCGATCTTATTCCGGGAGCGCAGCCTATCTCGAAGGCGCCCTATCGCATGGCACCAGCAGAATTGGAAGAATTGTGGAAGCAGCTGGACGAACTTCTTCAGAAGGGTTACATTCATCCCAGTGTGTCTCCGTGGGGAGCACCGGTCTTGCTGGTGAAAAAGAAGGACGGTTCACGTCGCATGTGTGTGGACTACCGGGAGTTGAATGCGGTGACCATCAAGAATCGATATCTGTTGCCTCGTATAGATGACATATTTGATCAGCTTTGAGGATTGAGGGTATTCTCTAAGTTGGATCTGAGGAGCGGTTATCATCAGCTGAAGGTGAGGAAGGAAGATGTTTCGAAGACAGCATTCAGGACGAAGTATGGACAATACGAGTTCATGGTTATGCCTTTCGGTGTAACCAACGCACCCGTAGTTTTTATGAATCTGATGAATCTGATCTTCTATGACTTTTTAGACAAGTTTGTCGTTATCTTCATTGAAGACATTCTGATCTACTCAAAGTCAGAGGAGGAGCATGCATCGCACTTGAGGACAGTGTTGGAGATCTTGAGGAAGCATCGGTTGTATGCTAAGTATTCCAAGTGCGAGTTTTGGCTGGACAGAGTTGCTTTTCTCGGGCATGTGGTGTCAGGAGATGGTATTTCAGTGGACCCCGAGAAGATCAAGGCTATCAGAGAGTGGCTTGTTCCGTAGTCAGCGTATGAGATCTGGAGTTTCCTTGGGCTTGCAGGTTATTACCGGCAGTTCATTAAGGACTTCTCATGTATTGCTGAGTCGATGACCAGACTGACGCGAAAGGATGTACCATTTGTTTGGTCTGATGGCTGTGAGGAGGCTTTTGGTGTTCTGAAGGAGAGGCTGACGACTGCCCTTATTCTTGTTGTGCCTGATCGGAGTGGAGGATTCGAGATCTTTTGCGATGCTTCCGGCAAGGGTCTCGGTTGTGTATTGCATCAGCATGGGCACGTGGTAGCGTATGCTTCACGTCAGCTTAAGACCCATGAGAAGAATTACCCGACGCACGACTTGGAGTTGGTAGCAGTCGTGTTTGCGCTGAAGATTTGGAGGCACTTCCAGCTGAGTGAGAGGGTGAAGATCTTCACCGATCACAAAAGCTTGAAGTATATTTTTACTCAGAAGGAGCTCAACATGCGACAGCGTCGATGGTTGGAGCTCATGGAAGATTATGAGATCGATCTGCAGTTTCACCCTGGCAAGGTGAATGTGGTTCTGGATGCGCTGAGTAGGCTTCTGGCGGTAATGTTGTTGACTTCGTAGTGGAGATTGCAGCAAGATTTTTGCGAGTCTGGTATTGAGATTGTTCTTCCTGGAGAGGCCTCTTTGTTGATGTGTATGCAGATACAGTCGACGATCGTGGATAGGATCAAGGCTGGACAGGCTGGAGACCCGAAGTTGGTGAAGATACGGAAGCAGGTGGAAGCCGGTCTGCGGACTGACTTCTTGATTCATGAGGATGGCTCGCTGAGGTTTGGAGCCAGGTTGTGTGTGTCAGCTGGAGACATCAGAAAGGAGTTGTTGGTTGAGGCACACAGTTCTCTGTATTCTGTGCATCCTAGTGGCAACAAGATGTATAAGGATCGTCGCCTGAACTATTGGTGGTATGGTATGAAGAGGAGTGTGGCTCGGAGTGTAGCCAAGTGTCTGGTTTGCCAGCATGTAAAGGCGGAGCATCAGCGTACGGCAGGGTTGCTAAAACCGCTTCCCATTCCGGAGTGGAAGTGGCAACACATCACTATGGACTTTGTGACTGGGCTGCCTCGGAGTCTGAAGCAGAATGACGCGATTTGGGTGATCGTAGACTGATTGACCAAATCTGCGCACTTTATACCTTTCCGAGTAGGACAGTCCACTGAGACGCTAGCGAGGAGATATTTGGAGGTAAATTCTTTACACTCCGTTCTTATTTACTTTCCTAGTTTAGATAGTGATGTAACGTGAATCGTGCAGGAGATCGTACGAATTCACGGAGTCCCTGTAAGTATCATGTCTGACAGAGACACGAGGTTCACGTCTCAATTCTGGCAGAGTCTGCAGAAGAGTTTAGGTACGATTCTGAGTTTCAGTACGGCGTATCACCCGCAGACGGATGGCCAGTCCGAGAGGACGATCCAGATCTTGGAGGACATGCTGAGGGCGTGCATGTTGGACTTCAAGGGATCTTGAGAAGATCATCTCCACCTTGTTGAGTTTGCCTACAATAACAGCTTCCAGGTGAGTATTGGTATGGCACCTTTCGCCGCGCTATATGGGAAGAAATGTCGATCGCCACTGAGCTGGGATGACATTGGAGACAGGGAGCTGTTAGGACCTGAGATGATCGTGGAGGCAGTGGATGTTGTGAGGAACATACGAGAGAAGCTGAGGATTTCTCAGGACCGTTTCAAGCATTGGGCTGATGCTAAACGGTGTCCTTTGGAGTTTCAGCCAGGTGACCATGTGTTCCTGAAGATTTCCCCGAATCGAAGAGTGATTCGCTTTGGGAAACGAGGGAAGCTGAGCCCGATATACATTGGACCGTTTGACATTCTGAAGAGAGTTGGTGAGGTAGCCTACCGCTTAGCCTTGCCGCCATCTTTGGAAGGAGTTCACGATGTCTTCCATGTGTCGCAACTTCGTCAGTACATCAGTGATCCATCTCATGCTGTGGATTTCTCGGAGATCACCGTTCGCCCCGATCTGACGTAAGACCAGTAGCCAGTGTAGATTTTGGACATGCGTTAGAAGTCACTCCGGAACAAGACAGTCGATCTTGTTAGGGTGTTGTGGCGACACGGCTCTCCAGGAGAGTCTACATGGGAGAGAGAAGATGAGATGAGGGAGCGATACCCACTTTTGTTCCCTGACACGTGAGTGTCAGGAAATTCCGAGGGCGGAATTTTTCTTAAGGTGGGTAGGATGTAACGACTGGTTTATATCTATGTTTTGGCTATTATATATATATTATGGTTGTTCTCTTCCTTGTGTGTTTTTCCTGTTGGACGTCCTTCATAGTGTCCATATCTTAGAGCTAGGTTCATCTTAGAAGCCATATGAACCTTTCCGAAGCTTCGCGCTTCAATTCGAGACTTTTCGTGCATCTTAGTTGGTTCAAGAAGGAGAACCAACCGACTAGATTGCAATCTATTCGGTCGGCAACTCTTTAGGAACCGACTAGTTCATCTTGATTATTTCAGCTGAGTTACTGTTTCCTCTTAGTCGGTCTAAGCACATCCATCGACCGACTAGTTTCCAAACTAGTCGGTTAGAACTTGTTCTCAGACCGACATATTCTGAGATCTTTTTGACAGCCGAGTTACTGTTTACGGTTAGTCGGTCAAAGAACAACTATCGATCGACTAGTTGAGAAACTGGTCGGTTAGAGTTTCTTCTCTGACCGACTAACACTCAGTGCTTATTTGTCTATTACATTCAACCCTTAGTCGGTCAATGAACATTCACCGACCGACTAGTTTCCAAACTAGTCGGTTGACGAGCCTTCACAGACCGACTAAATCTGTCAACCCTGTGTCGACCCTGTTCACTGTTTGCCTTTTAGTCGGTCTCAATTGGACGACCGACTGACTAGTTCCCAAACTAGTCGGTCGACCACTCTTCACTGACCGACTAATATGAGTCGTAGCCGTCGCTTTTTATTTCTATTTAAACCCTATACGTTTTCACTTCTCCTCTCACTTTTGCTATCCGATTTTCTTCCCCAATCATCCCCCAACCTTCCTCCTACCCTTCCTCATCCTCCCGTGCTCCCTCTCACCCCAATTGCGCCAGCACCACCCCGCGAGCCGCCAGCCGACCCCAAAAAAACCCCCCAAATTCTCTTTTGCTCCAGTTTTCCCCTATATTCTCCATTCTCCAGATCCATTATATATCAGCCGCAGGAGATCCCTTCAGCCGCAACTTCTTCCTTGGATCGCTCTTCCGTTGCCGTGCTAAGCTCAGATTTGGCGACGGCAATCCGGATACGACGAGATCTTCTCCTACATGCAGATTCGTAGGCGTCTTGATCGTCGTTCTTCCGCTTCGTATACGGTTAGTGATCTGTCATTAATCAACTTGTAACCCACACTATAATTTAGAAAACCTAATAAAAATGGATTACTAGACGTTATAGGATTCCAATACAAATCTGGATTAGATCTTTCAATTCTGATTTTTCCGTTTTGCCATAACAACGAACCCTTTTCCCTGTAGAATAGCGATCTTGAGACTCGTCGATCAACAACCTCGGTATCATGCAAGTGAAACTTGCCAACCTTGTTTTAGGCCATGCTTTAGGCCATTTCCTTGCTTTTAGCGTGAAAGAGACTAGACCGTGAAATGATAGCGGTCTAGGCGCAATTTCAAGTTCTAGCTTGACAACGAAGCTAGAACTGCCTTTTTGTCATACCATGTCATGCATTTTCCTGCCACATTTAATTTCTCTAACGGTACGCATTTTTAATTAAATATCTGCCATGCATTAGCATTCTTACATGCCATTTGATTTGTATGTTGCATCTTAGCACACGTTACAAAATACTTGTACAATTCGTGTTTCCGGCTAGGCTCCTGCTATGCGGGCATAACCCTACGCCATACTTGTTAAAAACACTTCCTGGCTCATGATCCAGAAGCAGGCCACATGTGTTGGTTGATAACCAATGCCCGATACACGTGGAGGGGTAGGGGTAAACGGTCACTTGAGCGTAAGAGTTGGCCCGTACAGCCTCTCTAGCCAGAGGGCGGAATCTTTGTGCATGACGTGCTTACTATACTTGTACCTGTCCTTGTGAATGTATACTTGATTTCCTTGCTTCCTTGTCATGTTTACTCCTTACCATGTCATACTTGCTGTGTTTACTTATTTGCTGCACATCTTATATATATGCCCTGTCATGCACACTTTAGAATTGTTAGGTTGCTTTTACCTTTCTTTTTGTTTCCTTGCACAAAGTCTTGTAGACTTTGCTGACATGTGCCCCTTCTCTTTGGGTGTCGCATGTTAGTTGTTGAGCCAGAGACCGTAGCTGGGGACGACGAGTTCGTGGAGTTCGTGCCTGATTCCGTTGCTGGCGTTGAGTACGAGGACACCGGTGACCAATCTTAGTTCTCTCCGCAGTTCTTTGTTAGTTGTTGTTGTTGTTGTTACTTGTCGGTGAGTAGCACCTTTTGTTAGTTGCTTCTTTGTTGGCCATGCTGGGCCTTTTTTGGACTCTTTTGTGCAGCCTGATGGCTTTTCCGGTTGTTGGACAATTTTATTGGACTTTGAGATGAATAAATTATTTATTTGCCTCTTTCTATTATTGTTATCTTTGTTCCGATTCGCATTACAGGGACCTTACGTGGTTATTCCAGACGCTTTACAGGCTGGAGCCTCACAGCTCCATGCCTGAGCGGGCCTCGTCACGCCTCGCCTCCATTTTAGGGAAGCGGGTCGTGACAGAGTGCCAGGAGGATTCTTTTGAGACACCTGACTTAGAGAGCCAGGAGTTCGCCGTTGACGTCGAGCCTCTCCCTACAGAGGATTAGAGACCTTCCCTGTTGCTGCCTTCCATTAGTTTTGCTTTCAGCTTTTATTTAGTGTACGTTTTCGTTGTAGTTACCTTGGCCCAGCTGTGGCCTTTGCGGTTTATTTTATGTATGGAATTTCTTTCTGGGTGTGGCTTTAAATTCTATGAATGTCTTCAATTGTTCTGAGATGCATGCAAAGACTTGTCTTGTTGTTATAATCACATATGGTCATTGAACTCGAGCTTCACCGCTCCAGTTCATGCGGACCTCGTAATTTTCTTGCTTCCGGTGTCTTTTGGAAAGCAGTGGGTTACACGGCTGTAAATTAAACATCAGTCGACTGATGTGAAAAGCTCAAGTAGAATCAATAAAAATGTTGACTTGAGTAGGGCACTACAGTCGACTGTAGAAGGCTCGACAGGCGACTGGAATCACCCAGTCGACTGTAAATCCTTCAGCAGGTGACTGATGGAGAGCCAGAGACTCCAAATGAGTCTTTGAGCAAGATGAACCAATTGGGTTGGATTCTATGATAATCCTAAGGCTCACTAAGATGGTGAAATGTATATGCATGAGAGTATGACCATCTATAAAGGTATTACAATAATCCTAGACTCAAAAAGAGAAATGCAAGTAATAGAAATTACATAGATTACATATTGCATCTCCTAAAGTCTAAGTCTTCAAGCTCATGATACCTTGATGCTCCCCAATCATCTCCAAGCTTTGGCACCCCTTGATGAACTTCCCTTCATCAAGCTCCAAGCTTTAGCACTCCATCACTCTTGGAGCTCTTTAAGATATCCCTTGTAATATCCTCCAAGCATTATGATTTGTCTCATCAACATATAATCATTAAGATAAACTGAGACTAAAACATAAGATTGATTAGCACACTTACATAATGTATTGATCATCATCAAAACAACGTTAGTCTTGAACCCAAGAACTAACAAAGATCAAACTCAACACCCTCAAATTCAAGAAGAACCATTGCCTTTATGGAGATCCACAAGAGAAAAGAGAAGTGATGTCAAGTGACTATATTGTATTTCTCAATGAGCATGAAGTAAACGATGGTCTAGTTGGAGATGACCCGGTCACCTTTCACAAAGCGATCGAATGTTCAAACTCTCGAAAATGGATCACAGCCAAATGTGAGGAAATTCAATCCATGAAAGACATTGACGTTTGTGACCTTGTTCCATTACCTAAAGGTGTGAAATCAATTGATTGTAAATGGGTTTACGAAACAAAAGAGATTCATAAGGTAAATTGGAAAGGTATAAAGTACGTCTTGTCGCAAAAGGATTTACTCAAAGAGAAGGTATCAATAATAAAGATACTTTCTCTCCTTTTTCATTGAAAGACTTTTTAAGACCATAATGGCACTTGTGGCACATTTTGACTTGGAGTTACATCAGATGGACATAAAGACAGCTTTTCTCAATGTTTACATTGAGGAAACCATCTATATAGTGCAACTATAAGGGTTATCTCCAAAAAAAGATAACGGTTTGGTATGAAAACTAAGAAAGTCTATCTATGGGATCAAGCAGGCATCTAGTCAATGGTACCTTAAATTTCATCAACGTGTGCTCTCATTTGGTTTTGAGACTAATATTGTTGAAGATTGTGTCTACCATAAGTTCAGTGGGAGTTGGTATATATTTCTGGTATTATATGTCGATGATATTTTACTTGCCAGTAGTGATGTAAAGCTTCTTTAGGATACCAAGAAATTTCTATCAGAACATTTCAATATGAAATATCTTGGAGAAGCATCATATGTGTTATGAATCCAAATTCATCATGATTGTTCATGAGGAATTCTTGGATTATCTCAAAAGGGTTACATTGAAAAGATACTGCAATGGTTTGGCATGCTAAATTGTAGATCATTCATCATGATTGTTCACGAGGAATTCTTGGATTATCACAAAAGGGTTACATTGAAAAGATACTGCAAAGGTTTGGCATGCAAAATTGTAGACCACATGACACGCCCTTGTCAAAAGGAGACAAATTTAGTCTTAAGCAGTGTCCAAATAATAATATTGAAGCCAAGTATATGGAGAATATCCCATTTGCATCTGCAGTGGGAAGTCTCATGTATGCACAAGTATGCACTCGACCAGCCTTGCATTTATAGTGGAAATGTTATGCAGATACCAAAGCAATCCAGGAAGAGACCATTGGGTAGTAGTTAAAAGAGTCTTTAGATACTTACAGAAGACAAAAGGTTATATTCTCACATATGGGAGGTCGGATAATCTTGAGATCGTTTGGTATTCTGACTCGACTTTGTTGGATGCCAAGATAGTAGAAAATCCACATCTGGCTAAATTTTTCTACTATATCTGAAGGTGTGATTTCATAGAGAAATACTAAGCAAACTCTCATAGCTTCCTCTACTATGGAGGCAGAGTTTGTTGCGTGCTACGGGGCATCAAATCACGCAAAATGGCTGCAAAACCTCATTTCAGGACTGCGAAGTGTCAACGGTATTGAAAGGCCACTCAAATTATATTGTGACAATAGAGCAACAGTCCTATATTTCAGTAACAACAGGAGTTCGTCTAAATATAGGCATATAGACATCAAATTCCTAGTTGTGAAAGAAAGAGTTCAAAATGGTTTCATAAGTATTGAGCATATATGGACAAACTATATGGTTGCGGATCCGCTCACTAAGGCATTAACGCCTTCAGCTTTTCATGAGCATATAACTCAATGGGTGTTATAGATTTAGATGCCATTTGAAAAGTGGTAGTATATTATGTTTGTCCAGCTTAATACACATTGTAATGAAATTATTCGACTATTTATATAGTATTCAGTTCATTCAGTTATTATTATGATCTGAACTCCGATCTCATAAGCTTACTTTTAGTTGGACCAGTTAGAAATATGCATGCATAGATCACTTAGCATGTAATTTCCATGCACACATGATCGCGCCCGGATATACACCCGAAAATGACTATAGTTTTACCGCAAGCTCACGGCGTAGTGGCAAGCGGGTATCGAACTCAGGGATGACAATTGACAGTATCCTACTTTGATTACCTAGCTATCAAGAGAATAAGAATAGTTTTGATGGTAATGTCATAATCATTCAATAGCAAGTAAATATCAATATAATAAACGCGTCTAGAGATAGGAAATCCCCACTACGGACCGTCTCTTATCCTTGTGAATTATGAATATCAATGTTGCAAAGCTTGAATGTAGGTGAACTAGTCGCTACTTAGTGTAGAAACAAGCTCACGCTCTCGCACTATTGCCAGTCTATAGCAACCTAGATTAGGGCCCACTCTCGTGCAAACCCTAGCCTAAGCCACTAGCGTGAAGTTCGACATCATTGTCCAATCGCAACTTGAGCCCACTCTCGTGCAAACTCGAGCTACGACCTAGGTTATGATAGTTCGTATTCATCCAATCTCTTACAACCGAATATGGGTATAGATTTATAATAAAATCCTAGATTTGGTCCAATCTCTTGCAAACCAAATCTAGCGGATCTCAATTATAAACCTAAATTGAATATCTAGGCCTTCCTATCAATTGGGATCCAATCTCTAGCAAATCCAAATCGATAGAAATTCCTAGCTACTCTTAGTAAATCAATCACAACCTAACCTAACTTCAATTCTAGCAATAATTCTATACATTCATCACAATTCAAAAGATCGGGTCCATAGGGTTCATCCCCATGCCCTAGAATGACGAAACTAATCACTAATCATCATGAAAATCTCAGAAATAACAAATAGAATCATAGCACAATTCATTGCAAGAAAGAGACAATTCATAAAAATAAGATTTTTAGCAAGAAAGAACAAACCAAAATTGTCGCCTATGATCTCCAGCTGAGATTTCACAAAAGAATAGCCGTCAAAAAATAATAGAAGTCTCTCATAAAACTAGGGATAAAACAAGGTTTAAATACAAGCCAAATTTGCCTAAAAATCCTGACAAAACTGTCCCTGCGCAGCCCAGAATTCGTAATCCGCGTAGCAGTCGGAAAGGGTCACTCGGCCGAGTGACCCTTGTCACTCGACCGAGTAACAGTCCCAATAAAAACAGAGAGTTTGGGGGATCTGGGGGACTGTCGCTTTGACTGACTCGGTCGAGTAGGCTTCGTTACTTGGTCGAGTGAGCAATCGTGCTCGGCCGAGTGGGCTTCCTCAGAATTTCCAGTAACTTGGCAGCTTCTCAGGATGAAATCCCTGTAGCACTCGGGCGAGTGATCATCCTCACTCGGCCGAGTAGACTTCCTTGCTCGGTCGAGTGAACGCTGAAAATTTGTTGTGCGTATCCGTTTCACTCGGTCGAGTACAGCTTCTGACTCGGCCGAGTGAGTAATCTGCTCGGCCGAGTGGGCTGTATCTGAGCTCTTTTCTTCTCCTCATCGCCTCCTCATCGATTCTATGGAATTTCTTCTTCTTCCGCTCATCCTCAAGAACTGATAACTCCTCAAACAAGCCGTGGGCGACACTCCAAAGTGTGTGAACATCCTTTGATCTCATTTTCGTTCCAAATCGCTCCATATCTCCTGAAATGCGACAAAAACAAGAAATAGTGAAAAGCAACGTGATATCATCGAATAATCATGGAAAACGCAATATGGGTGATCAAAATGTTATGAAAACATGCAGAAAAAGGTGTAAAATAAGGAGCGATCAAAATCCCCCATGCTTACCTCTTACTCGTCCTCAAGGAAGATGAGTAAAAGGCGAACCCGATGTGCAAAAAAATAATAAAGGAAAAAGAAGATAGAAAAGAAAACAAAGAGGGATGTGCTAGATCATTTTCTCAGGACATGGATTCTCTCACTCAAATAGCATACGGCGAATAAAAACATGCCAAAGATTTTTATCTCGATTTCATGATCATATGTTGATGCATTCACATAGAAACCCAAGAATATCTAAATAATATGAAATATGGAATAATTCTAGAATTAGCATCGTCTGAAGCATCTAAAGTGATATACATAATCACAGACCACACACTTTTCAATTGATCGCTTCCTATCTGGAATATAAGAGGTATCACACAATACGAAGCAATAAGAATAGAAAAGAGTAGTTTTCATGAAATGCATGCTAAGTTTCAATTCCTGGACTTCGTAAAGCTTTTAGTAATCTCACCGAGTATAGAAAATTACCTAGCTTAGGTTGTCATGCACAGTCAAGTAGCCACTCTCTCACACATCATTGGATCCTCTCCCCCAAGCTTGTCTATAAGCGTGGTGGCATCAAATTTAGCAATAAGACTTTCCCCATTTTTGAAGCTCCAAGAAACAAAAAATAAAAGAGGTAAGAAAGAGAGAAAGAATATGAAATGGGATCATGTATGAACTTCTTTTCTCTTTTATTTTGTTTTTTTTTTCTTTTTTTCCTTTTTTCTTTTTCTTTTTTTTATCAATATATACAACTGTGATCCCAAATCAAAAGATAGAGAGATATACATGTATTTTTTCTTTTTGATTTTGGGGTGTTGGAGCACGGACTTTTATAACAGGGGGGTATGCCAATGTAAGATTCGCTAAAGGGAGATTCACCAATGATTCTAAGTATAGAAATGATGCTCAAGATATGTGGAGAAAGAAAAATATGTAACACTCGGTTCACTTTATAGAATGTGCACGACAAATTCCAGCAGAGTAATGTAATCTACTCAGGTGGGTCTCAGAAAGCAAACTAATCCTGTCATATCAACATAGCATACATTCAATCAACCTGAAAGTGAAGCGTACAATTTTCATGCAATAAGAAGTGATATCAAACAATAAAGCAGTACTCCAGATATAGGCAATCAATGCGTGAAGCTTGGTGTGTTTTCTATGAAGAGTATACAACATAAATCATCAGACTCAGCTAATAGAAGAATTTCATCCACATTCATATAACAAAGGTGTGGGTTACTATCTCGAATGCATAGCAAGCATGGCATATGATATCTGAAATTAAAAACGACGGTATGACAAGATAATATGCATATAGAGATGAGCTAATACCACGTCGTCGTCATCACAGAAAATTCATCTCTAGCAGATTAGGGTAAAAGGAAATAAGGATAAAAGGAAAATAAAAACTACTATACACATGCAGCACAAAAAAAGTAAGAAAACGTGATGCATGAAAGAAAAAAATGAAAAAATGGGTGGAAATAAGTGTAAAAACAAAGAAACGTGAGAAAATAATAGAATAAAAATGAAGAAAATGAAAAGTGCGTGAGAAACTCACTCCCCCAAGCTAAACTGCACAGTGTCCTCAATGTGCAAAGTGTGGCACACCGAGACATATGATATGGGTGGGGTGGGTGAGGATGCATGCATGATGAAGATAAAAGAAAGTGAGATGGGTATGCAAGTGATGCATGCAGAGATCAAAATGGTGCAATATAGGTGTCCCCAAAAATACCTCCTCTCTCCCCAAATGATATAGAAAGATATGAACAAAAAGTGACCAAAAAGTGTGTGGAGGAGGGGTGCAAAATCAGCAAACAAAATGATATCAAAGTAGTGGTAGCAAAAGTGTACGAGGCATCCAGTATGTGCCTAGGTGGGAGGTGGAGCACCAGGACCATCCTATGGTGAGGGTGGTGGTGGGGGGGTGGTGGTTGTGACAGACGTGCAAGGATCTGGTTCAGGCTAACCTGAATACCAGGAAGTAAAGCGACGTGCCTCTGTACAGCAGCGACGGTAGCGAAGAGAGCCCAGAAATCCCCTCTGAGCCCACTAACTGCCCCCTCTAGAGCACGAACATGCTGAACTAGTGTGTCGGGGGGATATGGGGTAGAGGGTCATACTGGTGAGAAACGGGGTTGTCTTGCACGGCTCCGTAAACGACGGGTGTAACTACCTGGTGGGGCTGAGGTGCTGTGCTCACAAAAGGACGCCCAGCCTCAGTGGGAGGCTGAGACGCAGGTATGGTCAAAGAGGAAGGGTTAGCAGCAGAAATTGAAGTGGTGACAGGGGCGAGGAGGGTAGAGTGGTCAGTGACACAGACGTGGAGACAGACGTCACGACACTCTCTGTGAAGATAACGACAGTGGAGACAGAAGTGTCGATGGCTGGGGAGACCGTGAAGGGTGCAGAAAATGCTCCCCAGGGATCGAGAATAATAATGTGGAAAGGGTCTTCATTGCGGAGGCAAAAGAGGGCTCGCCGCTCTCAACTATGGTGGTGGGGCGCTCAGGGCTCACAGCAGAAATGGGGTCTATGGACATCGGCACGGTGGTGGTGGTGGTGGTGTGGGTGGACTCAGCTAGTGTACTCTCGACACTGACAGAAGTATGGACAGAGGTGTCGGGAGGTGCAGGCAGGTCAGGTGTAGGGTGAGGTATCACGGGGTCCAGGGGTGGAAGGAGGGGCTCCTACTGAGCACCCTCGGGCTCAAGCACGTACGCAGCTGGAATGAGGAGATCCATCGCTGGAATCCACTCCCGGCCTACGGGCCCAATATGTGTCTTAGCAGGGCTCAGAAGAACCATGTAATCGGCACCAAATGGACTGTGCAGCCACACCCAGTGGTGCTGACCATGAGGACGCAGCATCCTCATCCGGGCCATAACGTCTATGGAAAGGGAAGTGGGGCCTGGTGGTCTAAGAAAGCCAGCAGGGAGGTCTACTCCGCACAAGGGAGCCAAGAGGGTAATCAGACCGCTGCAACATATAGGCGTCCTAGTACCGACAGAGATAATGATGCGGTCTACGTACCAGCTAGCTATATCTATCTCAATGGCAGGGAGTAAAACGTCCCCATCCCTCTCAAAGGCCCATGATCGAGTCATCGCATAGAGCATGTAGAGCTTCAGCATCGACATCGTCCCTGGCTCATACCTCGCTAAGAAAGTGGTCGCCATAAGGCGCTGTGCAATGCAGAGGCATGGGTGCAGGATAGCGGAGGCCTTGGCCCGGCTAGGGTCAAAGGCGAGAGGTGATCCTGTGATACGTGTCCAAAATGCATGCGTGTCGAATGACGGCGGTGGGATGTGCATGAGGCTATAGGCTCGATCTGGGTCTGGAACTGGGGGCCACTGAAAGTAGGCTCGGAGCATTCCGAGAGTGACCTCGCACTTATGATACATCAGTCGGAAAGAGCAACTCCTGGCAGTCCTAGTAATAAAACTCAAGACCTCTAGTGTCAGACGGACATAGGTGTCGGCCGACACTGACAGAAAGTCACACCACCCTACGTTGTCATACAACTGGAGCAGCCCCTCAAGTATCCCTAGGGCTCAAATTTTGCTATGTGCACGAACCTAGAGGGTACGATCGAGCGATGTGAGATACGCTCAAATCTGGCGTGGTGCACGTCATCTCTGAACGTAATCCCCATCGTGTCGAACGTGGGGGCGGGCTGTGCCTGTGGTGGAATGGGAGCGGTAGGAGGCGGAAGTGTCGGTGATGGCAAGCTAGGTGGAGGAGAGTCTGCCCTAGCAGAAGAGGAGCCAGGATCGCTGGACCTCTTTTGCTTGGAAGCGGGCACCCGTGTGCGTGACCTAGTACGTGGGGGCATGTGGCCCATGAATCGTCCCCACCCCAAAAAAATGCGAAGTGCTAAAAATATGGAACGAGTATACCTGAGCACGACGCGAGAGAAAGCAGTAGAAGCGTGCGAAGAATCGTCTCCTCCGAGAAGCTCATAGGCGTCCTGAGTCTCCCGAATCTCCCCCAAGCTTGCCTGAACACAAATAGACAAATCAGCAATGAATATCAATATATATTGGAGAAGATTGGGAATAATAGATATATAAGTAAATTAATTTTGATTCGGGGCTTAATGGGCTTACGGATCGGAGAATGGGAGAAAAATAGGTGAAATAGGGATCAATGGAGGCGAAACGGCTGCGGGGAAGGCTGCGCAGGGGGCGGCAGTGGGCGTGGTCAGCGATGGGGGGCGACGACTCGGCCGGTGGGTCGGGGTGCTCGGGCGAAGGAGGTTTGGGTTCGGGCGAGTCGAAGGGAAATTGAAGAGCTCGTGGGCGAATTGGGGATTTTGCGATTTTGGGAAATGAGCCCGCGTGCGCTGGGTTATATAAAGGTTGGGGCACTCGACCGAGTGACGTGTTCACTCGGCCGAGTGGCTCGGTGAAAATATTCTCTTTTTCAAAATCTCCCAAAAGTTGCGACTCGACCGAGCAGCATGTCTCACTTGGCCGAGTGGACAAGGGCCGTTCGGCCAAGTGGCAAGGCCACTCAGTGTTTATAAGGCGTGGAGAGTATCAGATTCACTCGGTCGAGTGATATATTCACTCGGCTGAGTGGCATATAAATTACAGTAAATTGTAGAGAGTAGTTTTTAGGATCTTTCCTAATCAGTACCCTACTCGGCCGAGTAGGGTCTTTGCTCGGCCGAGTGAGAATTTCACTCGGCCGAGTGGTCTGCTGTTTTCAGCTCTAACTCTCTGTTTTTGCTCCACTTTCTATTTTTCGTCTCCCCGATAGTTCCTTCCTCCTCCTGAGGCCTGAGCGCGTTCCTGGAGCGTTCTCCCTTGCTATGGTCATCCTCCATTCAAATGGTTACTCGTTCTCCATCTCATGTCATGAAAAATAGAGCCCGTTGTCAGGATTTTTATTGACTCTTGACTCTAAACACTAAGAGAGATCTAAAATAAAAATAAAATTTAACTAAAAATAATATAAAACCATCGGGTTGCCTCCCGACAAGCACTCGTTTAAGGTCTTGAGCTCGACCCCTTAAAATACTCGTTTATATGCTCGATATTTGGCGCATGTGAGATGCGCGCGTCAAATTTGCCGGGAAGGCCACTTGGATTTAATTATTGTTGTTCGTAGGCATTCCTCGGCTTCCCCTCATCATGGGTGGTAGTGGGGGGTCAGTCCCCCAAGCTTGAGCTTTTGCCGTTCTTTTTCTTTTTTTTGTGGTGCCAATTTCTTATCCGGCGGAGCTTTCTTCAAATTATTTGCCATGGAGAGCTTGCATAGCTCCCTAATTCTTGCGACATTAGTGTCATCTTTGTCATCAACCATAGAATGATCCGGCGGGTCTTCCAACTTTTCTCCATTGCTAGAAGATTGGCCTTCTTCGAAGCCATCATTGTGCAAGGCACCGATGGCATACGGCATAGCGTCGTCATCAATGACCTCGTCGAGGAGGTATGAAAGATCACGGGACCATCCTTTGAGTAGATATATACTATTTGCTTCGCCGGAAGGAGCCCCCTCGGAATAATGCTTGAGCCGTTGTCCATTTACCTTGAATGTGACACCGTCTTTTCCTTCCAACTCAAAGGCTCCACCCGGTTGTATGTGCCTAATTGTAAATGGACCGGACCATCATGAGCTTAGCTTTCCAGGAAAGAGTCGGAGTCTAGAATTGTATAGGAGGACCTTGTCTCCAACCTTGAAGTCCGTAACGGTGATGCGTGCTTCGTGGAGAATTCTAGTTCTTTCCTTGTAAATTCTAGAGCTCTCGTAAGCGTCCCGCCTAATCTCGTCAAGCTCATTGATGTCTAAGAGTTGCCTCATCGTCGCATTCTTGTAGTCATAATTCAAGGTCTTGATAGCCCAATATGCACGGTGTTCCAACTCCACCGGCAAATGACAAGCTTTTCTATAAACAAGGCGGTACGGGGTGGTGCCAATAGGAGTGCGAAAGGCCATGTGGTATGCCCATAGTGCATCATTCAATATCATGGACCAATCCTTTCTAGATATATCGACGGTCTTTTCAAGAATTTGTTTAATTTCCCGATTCGACACCTCCACTTGTCCACTCGTCTGAGGGTGGTATGCCATACCATTCTATGATTCACCACGTACTTCTTCAACATGGCTTCAAACTTGTTTTCTATAAAATGGCTCCCTTCATGGCTTATCAAAGTACGTGGCACTCCAAAGGGCGGGAAGATGTTTTGCTTGAAGAATTTGGATACCACTCTTGCATCATTAGTTTGTTGAGTATTGGACTTCTTCCTACTTGGTGTTCATGATGAGCAAACATAAATACTTGTGACTAATCCCATGTTTTACAGTTAATCCATTGCCTAAGCTTTGTATGAAGATCTACTTGCAATGGATGACTCTTAAAGATCATTGAAGGCAAATGAAATAGATTGGATGATCGTTGATGATGATTGAAGCTCCATGAAGACTTCAAGCTCATACGTTGGATAGAAGAGAGAGTTCATCAATGTAAATTTCTTTTATCTTTTCTAGTATGTAGCTTAGAAGTAGAACATTGATGGAGCACTCACACACATCTTCAGTTCAGTCTTAGGACATCTTTAGATCAATTGTCCTTAGACTCCAATTCATTTCTAGTTTGATTGTACTTGTAGTGTTTATAATAGTCAACTGCTGAACGTTTTACAATCGCCTGTCTCAAAAACAGTCGACTGTGTTATGTTCTACAGTCGCCTGTTATGCACAAGCTTTTACAATCTAGCTTTGGGCTTCTCTGTTTTTATTCCCATAGGCGACTCATGAACGATTCACAGGCGCCTGTCCAAGTGACAGTCGACTGTGTTTTGTAAATCAGTCGCCTGTCTTTCTTTTGCCCAAAATCTGTTGATCTATCTTTTACGGCCAGTTGACTAATGTTGAATATACAGTCGACTATCCATTGGATCATTCGACTGTCAATACTGCAACAGTCATCTGTCTGTGAGCCAATTTGTTGACTCAACTCTTTGGAAATTCTCAGGGTATTTGACAGTCGTCTGTATAAGGATTTACAGTCGCCTATTCTGATTAACAGTCGACTGTTTTATCCTCTTTATTCGTCTGTCCTATTATCTCAGAAGATTTCCAGAATTCTTTAACTTACCCATCTTTCGGCCAGTCGCCTGTTGAAGGTTTTACAGTCGCCTGTTGGTTCAACAGTCGACTATCTATGCTTCACCAGTCGACTGTCCACGTGGTAAGTTACCGTTATGAATTTTCACCTACCCTTACTGACTGTGCAACAGTCGACTGTGGTTTCCTCAACAGTCGACTGTCGCGAGTGCAGATTCTATCCGTTGAGAAATTTCTCACCGATTGCAAAAGGGTTTTTGCCTATTCTGTTTTGTGGATTTGAGAAACCTATATAAGGAGATTCTATTGTTCCATTGAGAGGTTACTAATTCTACCAAGTTGATATTCATTCTCTCAAGCTTTCATTCTTAAGATCAAAAGCTCTCAAATTCAAAGCCCTAAGAATTCCTATCTTTGATCTCTTGGTCTCCAACCTAGAACTAAAGAGTTATCTTCTAGGCATTTGGTGCAGTCAAGAGAAAGGGATTTTCCTCTCTTCCAAAAGAGTCTTCAACATACAACACACTTCTCCTTCAAGTTCTACTTCAAGGCATAGGTGATTGTGTTGCTTTCATATTTCATAACTTTCGTTATTTGAATTTGCTCTCAGGTTGTGAGAAGGAAACCACAAGTTAGGGTTCTAACTTGAGTATACAGAGGTATCCGGGTGGACGGGACGTAGGATTACCGGAAACAAGTCGGGAAGTGACTTGGGTAATTTGAACCCTTGAAACATCCTTACGTTTGCATTTGTTTCATTTTGGGTTTAACTTTTAATTCCGCACTATTTTGTTGGTTAGCATTTAAATTGGTGTAACTATCTTTATAAATTGCTTAATAACTATTCAACCCCCCTTCTAGTGTTTTCTCCATAGCCAGGGTCCTTACAATTGGTATCAGAGCACAAGGTTATAGCTATGGCATCCAACAACAACAACGTTCCTCCTCCGCCTTCGTACAACAATCACGACTGTGATGGAGTGTCCACACTATTCGAAGGTCAATCAACGGTGCGTCATCCACGTTTCAATGCAAGAACTTCGGCTATTGGAAATGCCAGATGGAGACGTTCCTAAGGAGCGCTTCGCTTTGGAGAACTCTCCACAAGGAATACGTTGAGCCCATCGAAGAGGATTTCGAAAAATGGACGACTTCTGTAAAATCCGCCGAAGTCAACAACGCAAGAGCAATGAACGCTCTTCATTGTGCGTTAGACCCGAATGAGTTCAACAAGATATGCACATGTAAGAGTGCATATCAAATTTGGAACCATCTTATCGTTACCCATGAGGAAACAAACAAGGTAAAATTTTCAAAGTTACATGTTGTCGTGCAAAACTTCGATTTGTTTCATATGCAGGAAAATGAGAGCATTGCATCGATGTACGGACGTTTTACCAACATCACCAATGAATTGGAAGCCCTTGGTCAAACATACACCGAACCTGAAAAGGTAAGAAAGATCATAATGGGTATGACCTCCAAATGGGAAAGAAGAGCTATCGCCATCGAGGAGGTCAATGACTTGAAGAACTACACAGTTGTGAATCTTATCGGGACTCTCATGTCTTACGAAGTAAGACGGGAGAACCGATTAAAGATTCGAGCTATGATGAATCCTTCAGAGGCCAAGAAGAAAGCTATATGAATCCTTCAGAGGCCAAGAAGAAAGCTATGGCATTCAACGCCAATTCCTCTTCCTCCGATAGTGAAGATTCAGAAGATGAAATGGATTTGGGTGAAATGGCCCAAATGGTGAAGAAGTTTCAACGCTTCTTTCGTAAAGGTAAATTTCCCTATAACAAAAGATTTGAGTCTACTAATAATACTTCCTCTTTTTGCTTTAAGTGTAATAAGCCAGGGCACATCAAGAGGGATTTCCCAATGCTAAGAAACAAAGAGAAGTGAAAGGCTTCGAAATACCACAAGTCCGACAAGAACAATAAAGATAAGAAGAAAGGACTCGTAGGTACATTCGATGACTCTAGTGGAGATTCATCAAGTGATTCCGATGATGAGAAGGGTGAGAGTGCCCACATGTGTTTCATGGCCCGAGAAGATCCACTCTCCGATTAGAGTGATTCCGACACGGATGATACCCAGGTAACAATGGATGAACTTCGTATTGCCAATGAAGAATTATTTGCTAAATATCAATCTTTAATGCTTAGATATAGTAACTTAAAGAAATTGAATGTTAGCAATTCATCCATTCCATGCATTATCAACAATGACACCATTGTTGATATTTTAACTCTTGAGAAAGTGAATTTAGCTTCTCAAAATGCCACCTTGAGAGATGAGGTGAATGTCCTCAAATCTCAACTAGATCAAACACATCCTAATGATAATAGCGATCTAGTTATATGACACGCACAATTGGGTTTAGAGAATGATTCTCTTAAAACTCAAGTGCACGAGCTCAAAGCACGGGTGTCCACCTTGGATACCAATATTTCTTCCCTTAAGGAGAAATATGAGCTCATGTCCTCCCGTATTGTGAGATTCAATAAGGAAAAAGGACAATTGGACGATTTGCTTGCAAACCAATTTTCGGCCACACATCGTGTTGGTCTTGGCTTTGTGAATGCAAATGCATCCAATGCTCCCACTTCCTATAGTGGTGTCACTATAGACTTTGTGAGGCCTTCCACCGGTGCATCCATAAGTGGTGTCAAAGACACTATAGGTAGCAAACCTACCAAGAAAGTCACCACTTCACCATCTCTTCTTTTTGGCAAGAAACCCACTATGGGTGGAAACCAAAAGAGAAGACATGCTTACATGTAGACCAACACTCATCCACGTAGGAACCTCTTACTTCACAAGTGGATAATCATGACACTTTTTATGCTCCACACCCACGGACACATACAAATCCACACATAAGAAATACTCATATACGTGCTCATATACACCCATATGCACATACGCATCATTCTTACATGTATCCACAACATCCTCATGTCATGCATGACCCATATGCTTCATACAACATGCATGTTCCCAAGCATACATATCATCCCCGTATGTTCAATGCATATTCTCCACCTCATTTCTACGCTAGAAACCATGTTCCTAAGAAGCATGCACCACATAGAAATCAAACAAGTATGCATGGAACTAGGAAAAGGACTCCCAAAATTTACACTATTTGGGGTCCTACGAACACTAGCCTAAATGATAGGAATGCATATGTTGATTCCTATTTTCATGATGTTATTAAGAATAGTAATTATGTTGGAAAGCGAAAGTCCACTTGGACTTGGCTTCCAAAGGGCTAATCCCCTTGCACCCAACAAACATTGGGTACCATGAGCTTATGGTATATTATGTAGGTACCCAAGAGAAAGAAGAGCAATAAAGGTCATATTAGCTCTAAAGAGAAAGGATGGATTCTCGATAGTGGTTGCTCCAAACATATGACGGGAGATCCCTCATTGCTCTCCGAAGTGATTAGCATCAAGGATGGTGCAACGGTCACTTTTGGAGGTAATCAAAAGGGAACCATCATTGGAGCAGGTATTGTCGGTAACCTTCCAAACCCTTAATTACTAATGTATTTCTTGTTAGTGGTTATGTCACAATCTCATTTTCATTAGTCAACTTTGTAACAAAGGTTACAAGGTTAACTTTGGAGAAGTATTGTGTACAATTGTTGATTCTACTTCGAATGTTTTATTTTCCGCTATTAGGCGTAAAAATATTTATTATTTGAGCTTGCCTAAAACTGTAGAACATTGATTAGTTGCTAATACAAGTGAACAACTACTATGGCATCACCGTTTTGGTCATGTTCACTTCAAGCACTTATATAAGTTAGCTAAGCATGATCTAGTCAAAGGGTCCATAGGGTTCATCCACATGCCCTAGAATGACGAAACTACTCACTAATCATCATGAAAATCTCAGAAATAACAAATAAAATCATAGCACAATTCATTGCAAGAAAGAGACAATTCATAAAAATAAGATTTTTAGCAAGAAAGAACAAACCAAAATTGTCGCCTATCTCCAGCTGAGATTTCACAAAAGAATAGCTGTCAAAAAATAATAGAACTCTCTCCTAAAACTAGGGATAAAACCAGGTTTAAATACAAGCCAAATTCACCTAAAAAATCCTGACAACACCGCCCCTGTGCAGCCCAGAATTCGCAATCCGCGTAGCAGTTGGCACGGGTCACTCGGTCGAGTGACCTTTGTCACTCGGCCGAGTGACAGTCCCAATAAAAACAAAGAGTTTGGGGGCTCTGGGGGACTGTCGCTCTGACTGACTCGGCCGAGTGGGCTTCGTTACTCGGCCGAGTGAGCAATCATGCTCGGCCGAGTGGGCTTCCTCAGAATTTCCAGTAACTTGGCAGCTTCTCGGGATGAAATCCCTGTAGCACTCGGGTGAGTGATCATCCTCACTCAGCCGAGTGGACTTCCTTGCTCGGCCGAGTGGACACTGAAAATTTGCTGTGCGTATCCGTTTCACTCGATCAAGTACAGCTTCTGACTCGGCCGAGTGAGCAATTTGCTTGGCCGAGTGGGCTGTATCTGAGCTCTTTTCTTCTCCTCCTCGCCTCCTCGTCGATTCTATGGAATTTCTTCTTCTTCCGCTCATCCTCAAGCACTGATAACTCCTCAAACAAGCCGTGGACGACACTCCAAAGTGTGTGAACATCCTTTGGTCTTATTTTCGTTCCAAATCGCTCCATATCTCCTGAAATACAACAAAAACAAGAAATAGTGAAAAGCAACGCGATATCATCGAATAATCGTGGAAAACACAATATGGGCGATCAAAACGTCATGAAAACATGCAGAAAAAAGGTGTAAAATAAGGAGCGATCACCACATCCACACTATCTATGTCATTTAGTTGAATTGATACTTGTAATCAATGCGAGTTTAGTTGCGTGAAATGTGACAACGACTGCCCCCTTGGTTCTTGTATCGATAAGACTAATGGACGAGATGGTTTAAATTCAGTTGTGTACACACATTTAGTTTTTACATGATAATTTATGTGTGATATTTAGAACAGGCTGTTTATACACATGGCTATGTAGTCAAAGTGGGAGATTGTTAGAAATATGGACTTCATACCACTTGTATATATACTCGTATATGCATTTAGGCATGTGGATGCACACATATTGCATTAATCTTCACATATATATTACTAATTATATGTTAAGGGCCTAATTGTAATGATCTAATAAAGCTTTATGGTCATATTCAATTAATAATAACTGTGTGGACTTATTTGCATATGTGTGGAACTCCTGTGGTAATTACTAATTTCTGAAGGGCGAATTAGTAAAAATCCATTTCTATAAATAAGGGGGTGTGGTCCCTTGTTGATGCACATTATATTTTTTACCCTCTCACTTAGAAAATTATCTAAGACAAAAGAGAGAAGAAAAGGGCTTCACATCTCCATTTCTCTATTCATATGATCAATAAGAAGATCTATATCCTGGATTTCTTCTTCTTCTTCATGGATTCTAGCAATGTTCTACACTCAATTCAAACAATTTCTAGACAAGATTCTTCATGAAATTCAAGTTCTTTCACTCATATGTCAGTATCTTGTATTATTATTATCGCCATAATTTATATTAGTGACAGAAAACACCTTTGTCTAGCTTATCATTCTTTTCATGGCTTAACAATCTGTTAACGGATGGGTTCCGGTCAACTGCAAATGGAACTGACATGGTCCCCTTTGTTGAGATGGACCCTAATTAGCTGGTGAAGTAGGACCCTCAGTTGGTAGAACCAGGGTTGATTCAGGTCGAGCTATAAATTAATTAATTAAATGAGATGAGTTTGTAATTTTAGGAAATTTTAAATTAATTAATTAAATTGGAATAGGAATATGGAGGGTTGGATTGGAGCTCCCTCCATTTCCCACCGTCCATATTAGGAATATTCATGGAATATTCCACCCCAACCCTCAGGTTTGAGTTGGAGATGCTCTTACTAATGCAGGGTGTTGCTGTTTTCACTTTGAAGTGGAGTTTTGACACAGGTAATGAAAGAGGTAAAGGTCAAAAAGATTTTGAACTTAGCCATGCAATTGAAAATTACATGGAGTTGTTCCCACTTCAACATCGAATGAAGTATGATGTAGGATGAAAGATCTAAAGAGGAAACATGTGAAAACTGTTAAATTTATTGTTCTAAATTGGAAACTGGTGAAAATTAAGAAAGGAGCCATTTCCTAGAGCCTCCACTCTGAATGGCTTCTTGAAAACTAGTAGGATCATCATCAACCATGATGTTTGTAACGGTCTGTTTTCGTTGTACTTCGTTCATGCACGTGCTTTTGACCGTGCACGTAGTTATTTTAGACTTTGTTTGTTTGTGAACACTTTGGTGTGATATGCCGTTGTGAACGTCTCTGAGAGTATTAAATTGTGGCACTAATTTGGAACGACATTTCTCGGGTCGTTCTCCCACGATTTGATCTTATTCGAAGAGACGTTGGGATTTTCGCTTTTGACGTGAGACGTTTCTATTTTTAGTTTCTTCGCTCGACGTCGAAATTGAGATCCGTCTTCTTAGTTACCTTTCTCTCGTCGTTCCGATCACCCCAGTATTTATTTTATAATTTTTGGAGTTCATTTGACCTATTTTACATTTTTAGCAAATTTTTAAATATTTTTAAATACCAAGTTTTAAATTATTTTCGACCCAATAAAATTTTTATTAAAGTATTATACTTCAAAATATTTTTGAGCCAAATCTTAGCTCATCTTGGCCGCACACTAGCCATGTATGGGTTAGAGAGAGAGAGATTTGAATTTTAAATTATTTTAAAATCCTAATCCTATTAGAATTAGCCCTAGACCAAGTCAACCCCTCTATACTATATAAACAACCCCTAGGAAGACTCATTTTCGCAAGCAAACAACCATAGACGCTCCCAAAACCCAAAATCTCGCTTGCGACGATTCGTCGCAACGTTGCAGCCGCTGCCGCCCGCACCGACCGAGGAAATCGCCCCCGTTCTCTCGGTCTGACCGAGAGCTTCGCCCGCATCCACAGCACCCGACCGAAGCGTTCCCCCGCTCACGCCCGCATCGCCGCAACGTTGCAACGCTTGCAATGTTGCAAGGCCCGCCAAGCGCCCGACCCCCCGCATCCGCTGTGTCCGACCGAAGGCCCGCTCTGCACCGACCGAGAGCCCGCACCCCGCAGCATTGCACAGCCCCGTCCGCTGTGTCCGACCGAGACAATCCCTCGCACCGATCGTGTCTGACCGAGCGACGTTCTTTGCAATATCGCAACTCTCGCATCGCTTGCCACCATGGGCCCCCCAAGTTCTCCAGAGGTATTGTGGGTCCCCCATTGGCCCCTAGAACTACTGTGGGTCCCACCTAGGTGTCTCTACTTCGTGGATTCGCCGTTTACGACGTTGCGATACGTCGTAGCCCGTCGTCGCACGTGCAAGCTTTGGAATCTTGGT
The DNA here is from genome assembly GCA_030789695.1 of Scilla litardierei. Classification (NCBI taxonomy): domain Eukaryota; kingdom Viridiplantae; phylum Streptophyta; class Magnoliopsida; order Asparagales; family Asparagaceae; genus Scilla; species Scilla litardierei. The sequence goes on from CM061133.1 coordinate 120,921,430, forward strand.
TCGTTGCTCTAGTTGCTGATCAGTCTATTCGAGCGAGGAATCTATTCTGGAATCAGGACTTGGAGCGCGTTCTTTTATTCCAACCCCTGGCGTCGCTACCCGATGCCAGTGTAGCTTTCGCGTCGTGTTGTGGTAACGCTTTGCACCCTTAGGACCCCAACCGCAGCCTGATAATTAAGACTAAAAATTGATGTTTTAAGGTGTTTTAAATTTTTTAGATTCACTAATCAAAGATTAATAAAATGGAATTTAGGCCAGTGGACTTGTGCACGTAGGATTTTGGTGAATTTGGACTCTTTGGACTGTGTTTCTCTGACGTTTGACTTGCAGGCAAGTGAAACTTGCCAACTCTTGTTTAGGGCCATGTTTTAGATCACTTCCTTGTTTTTAGCCTAAAAGAGACTAGACAGTGAAATGATAGCTGTCTAGACGCAACTTTAAGATCTAGCTTGACAACGAAGCTAGATCTGTCACCCTGCCATGTCATTCATGCATTGATATCTGCCATGTTTAAATAACTTATCTGTACGCACTTTTATCTGTCATGCATTACATCTTACATGTCATTCCAGTTGATTGTTGCATTCGTAGCACACGCTACAAAATACTTGTACTTCATTGTCCGGCTAGGTGCACCCCTATGCCATCATGAAAAACACTTCCTGGCTCGTGATCCAGAAGATGGGCACCAGTCCATATACACATGGAGGGGTAGGGATAAGCGATCACTTGAGCTTAGGAGTTGGCCCGCGCAGCCACTCTAGCCAAAAGGCGTAATCTCTGTGCACGACGTGCTTACTAGACTTGTCTTTGTACTTGTGATTTGTTCATGAAAAACTTGATATCCATGTCATGATGCTCGTACTTTACTTTACTTGTTGCACTCATACTTTAACTGTCATGTCATTGCATCATGCTAGAACTGCTAGGTTGTCTTACTTTCACTTTCAGTTTCCTTGCACAAGTCTCTTGTAGACTTGCTGACATGTGCCCCTTGCTCTTTTGGGTGTCACATGTTAGACCCTGAGCCAGAGACCGTAGCTGAGGACGAGGTGTTTGCTGACGCTGAGCCGGAGCCTACGTTTGACGAGGAGTTGGTGGACACCGGAGACCAGTCTTAGAGACTGATTTGAGTTGCTTTTGCTTTAGGTTGCTGTTAGTTGTCGGTGTGTAGCACCATTACTTTGTTTTTGTACTTTGTACTTTTGTTGGCCATGCTGGGGCCTCTTTTAGACTCTTTTCTTTTAGCCTGGTGGCTTTTCTGTGATGTTGGAATTTATTATTATGGATATTCTGATATTTCTCTTTTGTCTCATTTCCTTATTATTATCTTTGTTTCGTTTCGCGTTGCAAGGACCTGCCATTTAATGTTTTTGACGCTTATCGGACTTGCAGCTTTGTAGCTTCAAGTCTGAGCAGATCTTCTCACGCTTCGCCTCCATATTTTTGGGAAGCGGGGCGTGACAGGTTTTGTTGGTGGCCCATGCAGGTCCGTCTTGCAATTGCGAATTAACGGAACCACGATAATAATGGAATGTCCATTAAATAAATTACAACATCCAAGTCATTAAGCTATTGAGTCTAATCTTTGTTCGTTTTCTATGTCATTAGATGGCTGGAAGACGACAGACCCGGGCTAGTGGTGGGCCCAATCGTGTTGAGGTGCCGGATATAGAGCCCACCAATGCTGAGATCATGAGGATGATGCATCAGATGATACAGGTGCAGCAGGGTATGCTTCAGAATACCCAGAGTGCCCCTCGCTTTGAGCCAGGAGCGAAGCAGTTTCGGGAGCTGGGCCCGACTTACTTTGATGGATCTGAAGGACCGTTGGCTGCTGAGGAGTGGATCAGGAATACTGAGGATAATTTGAAGATGTCGAAGGTCAACCCAGCTGGATGGGTTGAGTTGGTGAAGAAGCAACTCAAGGATAATGCTCGCAACTAGTGGGATGCAGAGGAGGAGCTGTTGGTGAGCCCTATACCTTGGGCTACTTTCAAGTCCAGGTTCGATGAGGAGTATTTTCCGAAGGCTGCTAGGAGGGAGATGTTGCAGTGCTTCATTGAGCTGAAGCAGGGAAATCTGATGGTGGACCAGTACCACCAGGAGTTCACCAGGCTGAGTCGCTTCACGTCGAAGATGGTGGAGGATGCTGAGGAGAAGGCTCAGAGGTTTCTGCAGGGTCTTTCCCTAGACTTGCAGAGCCTGATGTCTACGACGGATATGGAGTCATATCAGAATTTGCTGGTAGCTGCTCGAAGACAGGAGAGAATTGCGAGGCAGAAGAGAGGACAGACACCGGGAGCTGGGAAGAGGCCTATGGAGCAGGTCAGATGAGTGGTGAGGCCTAATCAGATGGTGCAGTTCAAGAGGCCAGGTGGGCCTACTCAGAAGACTTGCCATTTCTGTGGCAAGCCCGGGCATGTCAAGGAGCAGTGTAGGAGGATGTTGGGACAGTGCCTGATTTGTGGAGATCCTACACATGCTATGAAGGAGTGCCCGAAGTCTAAGCAGCCTTGGAAGGAACCAGTCGTAGCACAGCCGTTGCAGCAGAGAGCGGCTGTACCTGCAGGAAGTGAAGCAGCCCTCGTTCCACAGAGGCAGGCTTTTCAGCAGGCCATGCAGCCGAGGAGGCAGGCTTTTCTGATGACAGCAGTGGAGAGCGAGGCTGTGGATGAGGTTATCGCAGGTAACTCTCAATCTAGTTGTTTCTTTCCTTAGATAGTTTTGATTGTTAGCTTATGTTTGGTTGCTTGCATATGATTGTTTGTTAGAATAAGGTTTGATTGTTAGACTGTTTGTTAGGTGTGATTTTGGTTTGCACATTTCCTGCACGAGTCCTCTTTGACTCTGGTGCATCGATGTGCATTATTTCCTGGAGCTTCGTAGAGAAGCATTCCTTGACGACTTCCCCTCTTCCCAAGAGTTGGAATATCGTTACAGGAAATGGCATGATCTCGGTGCATCGTGGTTGCAATTCTTGCCCTTTGGTGGTCTGTGGACATGAGCTTTACGCTGATTTTATTGTCCACGACATCATCAACTACGATGCAGTGCTTGGAATGGATTGGCTAGCAAGCTTTTATGCTATGATCGATTGTCGGAGGAAGAAGGTGGTGTTCAAGATCCCAGGACATCCAGTGTTTGAGTTCAGTCGAGGTAGCAGTTCGCTTGGCCCTGTCAAATTTTGGGCCAGACCGATGGAGATTGTTGCTATGCAGATGGAGCAGAGTAGACCAGCTGTAGTGCATGAATTTGACGACGTCTTCCCCGAGGAGACGTCTGGACTGCCACCAGATCGAGCTCTCGAGTTTTCGATCGATCTTATTCCGGGAGCGCAGCCTATTTCGAAGGCGCCGTATCGAATGGCTCCAGTAGAGTTGGAGGAGTTGCGTAGGAAGCTGGATGAGCTTCTACAGAAGGGTTACAACAATCCTAGTGTGTCTCCGAGGGGAGCACCGGTTTTGCTGGTGAAGAAGAAGGATGGTTCGCGTCGCATGTGCGTGGATTACCGGGAGCTGAATGCTGTGACCATCAAGAATAAATACCCTTTGCCTCGTATAGATGACATTTTTGATCAGCTTGGAGGTTCAAGGGTGTTCTCTAAGTTGGATCTGAGGAGTGGTTATCATCAGCTCAAGGTGAAGAAGGAAGATATCCCGAAGACAGCGTTCAGGACGAAGTATGGCCACTACGAGTTCGTGGTTATGCCTTTCGGTGTAACCAACGCACCTGCAGTTTTTATGAACCTGATGAATCTGATCTTCTAAGACTTCCTAGACAAGTTTGTCATTATCTTTATTGACGACATCCTGATCTATTCAAAGTCGGAGGAAGAGCATGCATCGCACTTGAGGACAGTGTTGGAGATTTTGAGGAAGCATCGTTTGTATGCTAAGTATTCTAAGTGCGAGTTTTGGCTGGATAGAGTTGATTTTCTTGGGCATGTGGTGTCAGGAGATGGAGTTTCAGTGGATCCCGAGAAGATTAAGGCTATCAGAGAGTGGCCTGTTCCGCAGTCAGTGTCTGAAATCCGGAGTTTCCTTGGGCTTGTGGGTTATTATCGACGTTTCATTAAGGAATTTTCCCGGATTGCTGAGCCGATGACCAGACTGACGCGGAAGGATGTACCATTTGTTTGGTCTGATGATTGTGAGAAGGCTCTTGGTGTTCTGAAGGAGAGATTGACGACTGCCCCTGTTCTTGCTGTGCCTGATCGGAGTGGAGGATTCGAGATCTTTTGTGATGCTTCTGGCAAGGGTCTTGGTTGTGTGTTGCATCAGCATGGGAACGTGGTTGCGTATGCTTCTCTTCAGCTCAAGGCTCATGAGAAGAATTACCCGACACACGATTTGGAGTTGGCCGATGTCATGTTTGCGCTCAAGATTTAGAGGCACTTCCTACTGAGTGAGAAGGTGAAGATCTTCACTGATCACAAAAGCTTGAAGTACATTTTTACTCAGAATGAGCTCAACATGCGACATCGTCGATGGTTGGAGCTCATGGCAGATTATGAGATTTATTTGCAGTATCACCCTGGCAAGGTGAATGTGGTTTCGGATGCGCTGAGCAGACTTCCAGCGGTGATGATGTTGACTTCGTAGTGAAGATTGCAGCAGGATTTTTGCGAGTCTGGTATCGAGATTATACTTCATGGAGAGACTTCTTCATTGATGAGTATGCAGATACAGTCGACGATCGTGGATAGGATCAAGGCTGGACAGGCTGGAGATGCTAAGCTGGTGAAGATTCGGGAGCAGGTGGAAGCCGGTCTGCGGATTGACTTCTTGATTCATGAGGATGGTTCGTTGAGATTTGGAGCCAGGTTGTGTGTGCTAGCTGGATATATCAGAGAGGAATTATTGGTTGAGGCACACAGTTCGCCGTATTCTGTACATCCTGGTGGCACCAAGATGTACAAGGATCTTCGTCTGAACTTTTGGTGGCATGGTATGAAGAGGAGTGTGGCTCGGAGTGTAGCCAAGTGTCTGGTTTGCCAGCAGGTAAAGGCGGAGCATCAGCGTACGGCAGGGTTGCTACAACCGCTTTCGATTCCGGAGTGGAAGTGGCAACACATCACTATGGATTTCGTGACTGGACTACCTCGAAGTCCGAAGCAGAATGACGCGATTTGGGTGATCGTAGACCGATTGACCAAATCCGCACACTTTATTCCCTTCCGAGTAGGACAGTCTACTGAGACACTAGCGAGGAGATATATGGAGGTAAATTCTTTTACTCTCTGTTTTTATTTCCTTTCCCTAGTCTAGATAATGATGTAACGTGAATTGTGCAGGAGATCGTACGACTTCACGGAGTCCCCGTGAATATCGTGTCGGACAGAGACATGAGACTCACATCTCAGTTTTGGCAGAGTCTGCAGAAGAGTCTGGGTACGAGTCTGAGTTTCAGCACGGCGTACCACCCGCAGACGGATGGCCAGTCCTAGAGGACGATTCAGATTTTGGAGGACATACTGAGGGCGTGCATGTTGGACTTCAAGGGATCTTGGGAGGATCATCTCCATCACGTTGAGTTTGCCTACAATAACAGCTACCAGGTGAGTATTGGCATGGCGCCTTTTGCCGCGCTATATGGGAAGAAATGTCGATCACCACTGAGCTGGGATGACATTGGAGATCGGGAGCTGTTAGGACCGGAGATGATTGTGGAGGCAGTGGATGTTGTGAGGAACATTCGGGAGAAGCTGAGGATTGTGCAGGACCATTTCAAGCATTGGGCAGACGCTAAACAGAGGCCTTTGGATTTTCAGCGTGGAGATCATGTCTTTCTGAAGATTTCTCCGAACCGCGGAGTTATCCGATTTGGGAAGAGAGTCAAGCTGAGTCCGAGGTTCATTGTACCGTATGATGTTCTGTAGAGAGTTGGAGCGGTGGCTTATCGCTTGGCGTTGCCACCGTCGCTGGAGGGAGTTCACGACGTATTTCACGTATCTCAGTTACGTCGATACATTAGTGATCCGTCCCACGCTGTGGATTTCTCAGAGATTACGGTTCGTCTGGATATGTCTTATGATCAGCAGCCAGTTGAGATTCTGGATCGACGGCAGAAGCAGCTGAGGAATAAGACCGTCGACTTGGTTCGAGTGCAGTGGCGTCACGGTTCCCCTGGTGAGTCCACCTGGGAACGTGAGGATAAGATGAGAGAGCGCTTCCCGTACCTCTTCCCGAGCAGTGCTTGATGTTGATTCCGAGGATGGAATCATTTCTAAGGTGGGGAGGATGTAACGGTCTGTTTTTGTTGTACTTCGTTCGTGCACGTGCTTTTGACCGTGCACGTAGTTATTTTAGACTTTGTTTGTGTGTGAACACTTTGGTGTGATATGCCTTGTGAACGTCTCTGAGAGTATTAAATTGTGGCACTAATTTGGAACGACATTTCTCGGGTCGTTCTCCCACGATTTGATCTTATTCGAAGAGACGTTGGGATTTTCGCTTTTGACGTGAGACGTTTCTATTTTTGGTTTCATCGCTCGACGTTGAAATTGAGATCCGCCTTCTTAGTTACTTTTCTCTCGTCGTCCCGATCACCCCAGTATTTATTTTATAATTTTTGGAGTTCATTTGACCTATTTTACATTTTTAGCAAAGTTTTAAATATTTTTAAATACCAAGTTTTAAATTATTTTCGACCCAATAAAATTTTTATTAAATTATTATACTTCAAAATATTTTTGAGCCAAATCTTAGCTCATCTTGGCTGCACCCTAGCCATGTATGGGTTAGAGAGAGAGTGATTTGAATTTTAAATTATTTTAAAATCCTAATCCTATTTAGAATTAGCCCTAGACCAAGTCAACCCCTCTATACTATATAAACAACCCCTAGGAAGCCTCATTTTCGCAAGAAAACAACCATAGCCGCTCCCAAAACCCAAAATCTCGCTTGCGACGATTCGTCGCAACGTTGCAGCCGCCGCCGCCGCCTGCACCGACCGAGGAAATCGCCCCCGTTCTCTCGGTCTGACCGAGAGCTTCGTCCGCATCCGCAGCGCCCGACCGAAGCGTTCCCCCGCTCACGCCCGCATCGCCGCAACGTTGCAAGCCCCGCCAAGCGCCCGATCCCCCCGCATCCGCTGTGTCCGACCGAAGGCCCGCTCCGCACCGACCGAGAGCCCGCACCCCGCAGCGCTGCACAGCCCCGTCCGCTGTGTCCAACCGAGACAATCCCGCGCATCGACCGTGTCTAACCGAGCGACGTTCGTCGCAACGTCGCAACTCTCGCACCGCTTGCCACAGTGAGCCCCCCAAGTTCTCCAGAGGTATTGTGGGTCCCCCATTGGCCCCTAGAACTACTGTGGGTCCCACCTAGGTTTCTCTACTTTGTGGATTCGCCGTTTACGACGTTGCGATACATCGTAGCCCGTCGTCGCACATGCAAGCTTTGGAATTTTGGTTCATTGCTCTAGTTGCTGATCAGTCTATTCGATCGAGGAATCTATTCTGGAATCAGGACTTGGAGCGCGTTCTTTTATTCCAACCCCTGGCGTCGCTACCCGATGCCAGTGTAGCTTTCGCGTCGTGTTGTGGTAACGTTTTGCACCCTTAGGACCCCAACCACAGCCTGATAATTAAGATTAAAAATTGATGTTTTGAAAGTGTTTTAAATGTTTTAGATTCACTAATCAAAGATTAATAAAATGAAATTTAGGCCGGTGGACTTGTGCACGTAGGATTTTGGTGACTTTGGACTCTTTGGACGGTGTTTCTCAGACGTTTGACTTGCAGGCAAGTGAAACTTGCCAACTCTTGTTTAGGGCCATGTTTTAGGCCACTTCCTTATTTTTAGCGTAAAAGAGACTAGACAGCAAAATGATAGCTGTCTAGACGCAACTTTAAGATCTAGCTTGACAACGAAGCTAGATCTGTCACCCTGCCATGTCATTCATGCATTGATATCTGTCATGTTTAAATTCCTTATCTGTACGCACTTTTATCTGCCATGCATTGCATCTTACATGTCATTCCAGTTGATTGTTGCATTCGTAGCACACTCTACAAAATACTTGTACTTCCTTGTCCGGCTAGGTGCACCCCTATGCCATCATGAAAAACACTTCCTGGCTTATGATTCAGAAGATGGGCGCCAGTCCATATACACGTGGAGGGGTAGGGATAAGCGATCACTTGAGCTTAGGAGTTGGCCCGCGCAGCCACTCTAGCCAAAAGGCATAATCTATGTGCACGACGTGCTTACTAGACTTGTCTTTGTACTTGTGATTTGTTCATGAAAAACTTGATATCCATGTCATGATGCTCGTACTTTACTTTACTTGTTGCACTCATACTTTAACTGCCATGTCATTGCATCATGCTAGAACTGCTAGGTTGTCTTACTTTCACTTTCAGTTTCCTTGCACAAGTCTCTTGTAGACTTGCTGACATGTGCCTCTTGCTCTTTTGGGTGTCACATTTAGACCCTGAGCCAGAGACCGTAGCTGAGGACGAGGTGTTTGCTGACGCTGAGCCAGAGCCTACGTTTGACGAGGAGTTGGTGGACACCGGAGACCAGTCTTAGAGACTGATTTGAGTTGCTTTTGCTTTAGGTTGTTGTTAGTTGTCGGTGCGTAGCACCATTACTTTGTTTTTATACTTTGTACTTTTGTTGGCCATGCTGGGGCCTCTTTTAGACTCTTTTCTTTTAGACTGGTGGCTTTTCTGCGATGTTGGAATTTATTATTATGGATATTCTGAGATTTCTCTTTTGTCTCATTTCCTTATTATTATCTTTGTTTCGTTTCACGTTGCAAGGACCTGCCATTTAATGTTTTTGACGCTTATCGGACTTGCAGCTTTGTAGCTTCAAGTCTGAGCGGACCTTCTCATGCTTCGCCTCCATATTTTTGGGAAGCGGAGCGTGACAATGTTATCCTCAACAACATAGTCTATAATAAAACCGTAGTATCTCTCAAGTGGTTGGGAACGCCTACAAGTTCTTCTAAGTGAATGAGAGTCATTAAGCGGAGCAAATGTGTTTTATTCTGTATCTTGATCTTTTGTAGTTTATGTTTCTAGAACTTCTTCCAGTTCTTTCATATTAACATCTATCTCTTCATCAAAAGATTCCTTTTTCAAGAATGTGGCAAGTGGATATATAATAATATTTTGTTCCTGGGGTTAGAAAAGATATTCTTAAGAATTCTTTAGATAACCAACAATCTTGCAAATCATGGATCATACCTCTAATTTATCTAGATTGTGCCTTTTCGCGCATGTATTAAAATCCTATATCTTAACAAACTTAAGATTGGGTTTCCTATTTTTCCATATCTTATGTGGAGTGGTAGGGTATGTGAATTACCATATCTAAGGCATATCCCCAGAACAAATTAAAAGGTAACTCAATATTACCTATATGAATCGTATCATATCTAATAAGGTGAGATTTCGTTTCTCTAATACACCATTGTATTATGGTATGTAAGGAAGAATAACATATGAGAGAATCACATTCTCTTATAGATAAAGCGAGAAATTCCAGTCTTGAGTATTCTTCTCCTCATTATGATCGCAAATTTTAACTTTTTTCTATCTAATTAGCTACTTTATTCTTTATACTCTATGAATTTATTAAAGGCTTCAGACTTGTATTTCATCATGAACACAAATCCAAACGTGGAGAACTCATCGGTAAAAGTGAAGAAGGCGAAATATCCAGTTCTTCCTTATATAGATATTGGGCCACATACATCCATATATAGATATTGGGCCACATACATCCAATGTACGAGTCCCAAGAGTTCTTTAACTCTTTCTCCTTGTCCTATAAAAGACGTTTAGCCAATTTTTCTTTTAGAAAAAGACTTGAAAATTATTCAAAATCAAAAGAATCCAAGAATCCTTATGCAACTTACTAAGTTTTTTCTTGCCAATATGACTTACTCTATAATGCCACAGGTAGATTTCATTTGTACTTAGAGTCTTATTTTTATTCAGACTTTTAACATGAAGTATGGTGCTTTCATTCAAAATATAAACGCTATTATTCAATGTACCATAATCGATCATGATGTTTTTATTGAAAATGTTTATAACTTTGTCTAAATATTTGAATCATTCTTTATGCCATAAAGAAATAGATACGGTATCATAGTTGGTATATAAAACTTATTATGTAAAAACAAAACATTGTCACTTAGCAAAAATCAATATGACAATGACAATAACACTTGCTCCTCTTCCCTCTTATAGATTTATATCACCATCTCTGTGTCTCCTACTTTTTCTTAGTCCCTATAAAGAATTTACAAATGTGAGAACCTTCTGCAGTATTCAATACCCGAGTAGTAGAAGAAACAGAGAGTATGTTTTGAATGACATATACACCTGAATATGAGGCATTATCATGCCACTTCTTCTTCAAGGACTTTAATTAATTCTTACAATTCCTCTTCCAGTGCCAAGACTTTTGACAAAAGAAGTATTTACCTTTTGCAACCTCGTCTTTTTTCACTTTCACATTCTTGACACCACACTTAGGCGTAATAACCTTCTTCTTTCCCTTATGAATAGCATTATGATGAGAAGAAGTGCTGGTAAACATAACCTGTATCTTTTCCTTTGAAAGGAAATCTTTGTTTGACTCGATATTTTGAGATGTTCCAGAAGTGAACTTTCCAATTTATATATATTGAAGTTCAATATGAACTGAGATAATGTTTTAAGAATAGACTGAAAAATTATATCATTATATAATTCATTATTCGATACAAATCTCAACTGTTCCAATATCCTATCATCTTAAGGACATGGTCTTGGATTGGGGTTTTAGTTGCCATCTTCATTCGGAACAACTTCCAAGAGGTATTGAATCTTGTAATTTGAGAGTGTTCCCGATACAACTTCTTTATATAGAGAAATATGGACTGAATGTCCATATTCTTGTGCCACTATTGTAATGCATTACTCACGGAGGCCAACGCAAGGCACTGGGCATTTGTACAGTCCTAAGTCAGTGTCTTGTCTAGGTATATCTCTACATCATTGGACTTCTTAGTTGGTGTGTTTCGTGTAAGAAAATATGCTAGGTTTTCTAAACAATTTAGAAAAACAACGGAAGACCAAAAAGCAAAATTTTCTATACTAGTATATAAAAGCCAAGATCAAACTTTGTGCAGATATTCTTACGCGATATATGTGGATCCAAACTATTTCGGTGAAGACGCTACTACAAAAGGGACCTTTAACAGCGCTTAAATAAGGCCTTTAATCGCGCTTCTGCGCACTATCTATCTCGCCGCTGCTAAAGAGTGGCTGGTTTTAATAGCGCTTTACAAGCGCTGTTAAAGGTCCCAATAGACAGCACTTGGTAGTGCAAGCGCTGTTAAAGAGGGGCCTTTAACAACGCTTCTAACAAGCGTTGTTAAAGGGGTGCCTTTAACAGCGCTTGCTAGTGCAAGCGCTGTTAAAGGGGGGACCTTTAACAACGCTTGCACTAACAAGTGCTGTTAAAGGGAAACCTTTAGCAGTGCTTGCAAGAAGCTATTGAGACGATGGGTTATGGTATCTATTTGCATTAAAGCTCAATATGATTCTTATTGCCTGTGTTTGAGATGGCTGGAATCATACAACATGGACGGAGGATATGAAATTTGTATGGTTGTCTTGTTCGCAAATATATCAAATAATGCAGAAAATGGATTATCCATCATCCTTGAACTGATGGAAGTTAAAGAAAGCAATTTTGATACCATTGGTCATCAATCATCATAAAAAATCATCCATTACACCAAGCTTTCCTGATCACAACGATTCATGATCATTTAACAAGAAATGGAACTTATAACAATATTGATGCTAAGATACATATATGGCAAGGCCTGAGACAAATGCTAACACCATCAATATTTTGTGTGTCATCCCAGATGACAACAATATTGTTGTATGCTTTCCTTGTAAATATTTGAGCTCTTGTATGCTCTCTTTGATGTCATCCATGGCTCTGTGGTTCTTCTCCTTCGAAGGAGCCTTCTTCCTTGCTGCGGAGGGGGAAAAAAGAAAAAGAAAACCAAATTTACAACGTTACGCTGCATTTTGGGGAGAAATTGCTAGTAGACCTACAAGCTACCAAACTCTCAATAGTCACCTAATAATATCATGAGCATGTTTCTCCTGTCTAGAGGATGGAGGTTAGGTTGTCAACTAATACTGCCTAATATAATTAGAAATAGTCAAATAAATTTTTCCTTTTAATTATGAAATTTGATATGGCTTTATAAGTAAAAAGATGCCATAAGTTTAAGGAAGCAAGCAATAGCTAATCATAAACTAGAAGGTTATGCCAGAAGATCCACCTTCAGATGGCTTTTTCCAGTTAGATTTTCATTTCACCAAGGGCTCAGCTTCATGATTCTCGAATTTTGCAATGAGCCTATACTTGGCTCTTATTACAAATTCAACAATAGATTATCTCTAAGATGTTCACTGTGTTTCATTAGCTTAGTAACGTAGTACCTTTTGGAAACCAAAAATTGCTTAACGCCGCAACACTGCTTACATCAACGAGTATGAGAGAACATGTTTGCAAGTCAGGCATGTATTTCTGTCAATGAACAGAACTAACAAAGGTTAGAATTTGAAAATGATATTCAAAATGGTGTTCAATGTAAAAGCAAGCAAAAATGCGAAAAAAACACATACAAAAGGGATCAAACTGCCATGAGGAAAGAGTGACAATAAAACTAGCATATTTCCGCAAGGGAATCACCATTATCATCATTGAAACATGGTGAAAATATGAGTTTGGACGTAATATGCAAGTACCGAAAAATGAATTAACTAGTATAAGATACTGAAAGAATTGGTCACAAATTTGAACTTGGAGCAGTTCAAAAGTGCAAGCATGCTTGGTGCTTGCTACATGAATCCTTTTTTTTTCATACTTGGTGTAGTACAACGCAGCAGCAGCAAAATCAAAGCCTTTATCCTGATTTTTTGGAGTTGGCTACATGAATCCTTTTTGTCCATCCAATTCTATTAAAAAGCATCTATCTCTTAAATTAACTGCAGAATCAGCCTCTTTAGGGTTATATCTGGTTTGAGTGAAAGTGAAAGAAATAAGAACAAAATGAAAAGGACATATGAATGTAAAGAACATGAAAGAGAAGTGAGATTCCCTTTCATGTTTGGTAAGTCAAGAAAAATGTGAAGAAATCACTAGGAAAAAATGATGGGAACAAAGACAGTTTCTCTTGTTTGGTTGTTAAATTAAAATGAAAAGAAAAATACACTTTTATAGTTCGACAAGATCAAATAAATATGGTTCATATTTTAGATCTCCCTCCCATGAAAATTATCCAAGAATGGAATACATGTGAACCATAGAAATAGTAACCACTCTAGCATAGTGGTGTAGAAGTTGTTCATTGAGTAGGATAAATTATTGATTTGTAAAATTTCCAGGCTGTTTAATTCATAAATAATACGCAACTTTTAACACACAAATCGTGAATAATTTGCTGATTTGTTTGGCTAGCTAAAAACATGAACGCGAACAATTTGTAATTATTCAAAAAATGCGGATAATTCACAAATTATTCAGGAAATTACTAATTGGTTCGACTGGCTAAAAACAAGAAGAATAAACATATTATTAGCGAATTATAATTGAATTATTCAAAAAAGTGTGAATCATGTTACTGGTTAATTGGGCAAACTAAGTAGGGTTCTCTTATCTTTTCTTTGTATCAATATCAGAAATTGGGTATTTTAGTGTAAAGATTAGAGCTAAGTCAATCTTTCTTTGTTAAATACTCTATGATGTATAAAGATCTTATACCATAGTTTTACACAAAATACCCTACATAATTATATTCTAACACTCTCTTTCAAACTGACACGTGTATGTTGTACATGCCCAGCTTGCTACAAACAATCTGGCCACAAACATCTCCAAACGGTTTAGTAAACAAATTTACCAACTGATTCACGGAAGCAATATGAAAAGTTTGCATAACGTTTTCATCTACAACCTTTTCATGGACTTGGTAATAATCAACCTCAATATTCTTAGTACAATTGTAAAAGATAGTGTTCTTCACAATGTAGATAGCTGTCTTGTTATCATAATATACCTGTATCGGTAGAAGAATTATGAATTGAAACTCTGTCATCATATCTTTGATCAATACCAACTCACATGTAACATTTCCCATCTTGTGCACCTCCATGCCCTTTGCAGACTATCAGGTGCCAGTTTAATGGATAGACTTCATTTGAGCTTGTCAGACTTTGCTGAGCATTTTAAACCTCGTGCCTCTACCATGGTCAAGCCTTTGTAGGATGGAAAAGCAAAGTAAAATGTGAGAGGATCTCAAAAATGAGAATATCACTATGGTAAGTTTGACATTTGATCAATCTAGTTCCCATACATATAGCAAGGCCAGTTTAAATCCACATTCAAGAATTTCCAAAATAAAGCAGCAAGTATCCTAATATAGAAAACCATGACCATAGCAAGAACAACAAAAAATGAAAGCAAAAATTCTAAATAGCCAAGATTTGTTTGCTGGTAAGAGAACTACAATGGTGAAGTATGCTGCTACAACTAAACTGAAGCCCTCATGTGAATGAGCTTGGCAGTTAAACCCACAAGTGTATCGGTTGGTTATCGGTTAGAGCAGTGTAATATTCTTTATATTTTTTGATTTATTAAATTAATGTATGTTTGGAATTAAGTTTTCAAGAATCTAAATCAGGGAATGCTTGCACCATAGAATATTTACGAAAAAAATTGAATAGATTGCATACATAGAAGTTGTATAAATGCACATATAGAAGACTTGCAACGTCTTTGAAGTTGGTTTGCGTGTAGTACCAAATTTAATTAAAATCTCAATTCTTGGACTATTGCTCAAGTGTCATGCGTCATGTGTCATGTGTTTCCCAATCCCCAAGTGTCATGTGTCATGTCAGTTCTATAACTATTTCTTAGTTAATCTCAATGTATCTAGATTTCCTTGCATAACTAGAAACTATGTATAGAATTTATGTGTTTCGATTCACGTTCTCATTGGTTGTATAGTTTCTGTGTCCAATTACATTGATCAGTCATGAGTCAATCTATTTGCATAGTTCCTAATTAAACAAAACTTAATCAATATTTAGCAAATATTACAATTATTCATATGCATATCAATTATCCAGGTCTAGGTCCATGTCCTAACTGGTTCTTACCTAACAATTAAATTAAAGTCAAAGAAGTAAGTCAGTAATTAAAACAACATCCGAATGTATGTTAAGAAACTGAGGATTTTAGAGCAAAACATGATCAGATTCATGTTTTTGGCACCCTAACAATAATTTACTGTGCACCAGCCTAGAGGGGGTTGCTTCAGCCCTTGTTTATAGAAAATAATCAAACTCTAATTCTACAGGCAGGCCCAAAGGTCAGAGTATAACTTTCAAAAGGCTAAAGCCCATGAATTGCAAAACAGTCAGAGCAAAAGCCAAGAATATCACAACAGATCATCCACCAAAAGAAGCCAATAACTAACAACCCCAAACACCCAATGGAGAAGGACGACAACCCAACAAAAGAAATCAACAGCAACCATAGTGAGAAATCCAAAAGCCCCAGCAAATCGAATCAACTCCACGAGAAATCAAAACCAAAATCCCAAGAAATCGAGATTGAAAACTCGGAAATCTTTAGAGAAAATATGTAAGATTTTCGCACAAACCCCTGAGAAGAGAGAAGAGAGAAGAGAGAAAATATAGAGTTAGGGCATTTATGTCCTACTCTCTATCTATATGGAATCATATATCATCACTTCAATAACCAGCTTGCCTTGCAAGAGCATGAAAACATTTCTGTGCTGAAGTAGCAATATAAATATATCATCATTTACTCTTTAAAAAATAAATATATCATCCTTTTGATTTACTCATATTGATGCATAAGTAGAAGTTGAAAGCATGAGAAATTATGTTTATAAAGCATTCCTTACATCTCTCGCATGAAGAATTCTTTCACATCTGAAATGCTTGGACCACTTCTCATGATCGGCTACATCGTCCCTGTTTGCAGGAAAGTGGCAATTATATCTGCTTCCATGTTTAAGCAAGAATATCTATTTCCAGGAAATAGTTTATGGGTTTGTGTGATCATACTTATGTGTCAAGAACATGTAGTGGACTCCTCCAAGCATCTCAATTTTATTCGCCAATATCTTCGTGTATCTTGGGCTACGACAACATTATACCGATGATCAGCTTATTAGCTAAAGCATTAATATACTAAATGAACATTTTCTTATCAATACTCGCTTTTAGAAAAAGGAAAAGGAAAAGCACTGCATGTAAGATAAACATATTTGGCTATATTGCAATGTGCATCAAAAACCTTAACAATGTTATGGCAAGAGCCATATTACTATCCACACCAAACATCATCACCTGCAGTAGTGACAATCAATTTTGTTAGACAAGGGGCAGGAATAAACTGAGTCAAAAAAACCACAACCTCATATGGAGAACCGATAACGGAGTGACAATCAATTTTGAGAACAAGCATAAAACAAAAGTCAGAGTAGAACAAAGTTGAGAATCAAGCATAGAATTATAAACCAGTAGTAGACCCAGTTTGAATTTGGAGCTATGTTCCCTTAACTCCAAATAAACTGACTTGAGGTGTTGTTTAAACATTCATCATTTCATAAACTACTAGTCATAACCCGTGTCCGCGGACACGATTAATTAAAGATTTCCCCCGCGAAATCTTTGTTCCCCGAAAAATTATTTTCACAGCCAAAATTTAACAGAACATTAAATTAGCGTAAAAATATTTAGTGGCACGGACACCTTCGGCGCAACAACAATTTCGGCGTAGACGCCTTCGACGCGGAACAACAAATTCGGCGTCGAACAACAAATTTGACATCCGCGCCTTTGGCGCAAAACAACAAATTAGTGTAAAAAATTTCGGCGCGGGTGCCGAAGGTGGAACAATAAACCTCAGGGTATTTTTACGCTAATTTGTTGTTCTGCTAAATTTTTTATTTTGTTTAATTTAATGGATCATGCTTCTCCACAATCTTTTCCAAGGCACTTTTAATTTTAACGTTTAGGTTCCCAAGGCACGTCCCCTCCAAATTTAATCTCCACAATCTTTCCCCGGACATTTCCAATTTCAAAGTTTTGGTTTCCAATACACCTTTTCCACCAAAATTTAAGTTTTTCCACTAAAATTTTCACAAAATCCAATCTCAACCCTTGATTTCACAAGATCAAATCACAGCCACTCTTTATCTTGTCCTAGTCAGCCCTAGAATTCAAAAAACGCGGTCAAATGTATAATAGACCAGTCATAACCTGTGCCTGCAGGCATGGTTCATTTAAGATTTTCACCCGCGAAATTTTTGTTCCCAACCATTTTACACAGTCAAATTTGTGCAGAACAACAAATTTGGCGTAGAACAATAAATTCGGCGATGGCGCCCTTGAGTCGGAACAACAAATTAGTGTAAAAAAATTTAGCGGAGCGCCTTCGGCGCGAAGGGTGGAAGTGCATAAGAGTGTGTGTGTATAGTGTGTGGGTAAAAAGTGAAATGAGATGGTTTTTTTGCAAAAAGGGGAAAATAAGTGGTATTCTGCGCAAATGTAGTGATTGTGGGGAGTTTGAAAATAAAAGGAAAAACGTGGTGGTTTTTCCAAACACTCATCTCAACCCTTCTTTTACCAAGATTAAATCCTAGCCATTCTTCTATCAACCTCTTTATACATCATCATGACATCAGCTTGTCCCAGTCAGCCCTAGAATTCAAAAACCTTTGTGTTTTAATATATATCATCATGACATCAGCTTGTCCCAGTCAGCCCTAGAATTCAAAAACCTTTGTGTTTTAATATATAGACTAGTCATAACCCGTGCCCGCGGGCACGGTTCATTTAAGATTTTCCCTTGCGAAATCTTTGTTCCCCGAATTTTTTTTCAAAGCCAAAATTTAAAAGAAAAACAAATTAGCTTAAAAATATTTAGCGGCACGTGCGCCTTCGACGTGGGCGCCTTCGGTGCGGAACAACAAATTCAGCCCATACGTCTTCGACACAGAACACCAAATTCGACGTAGATGCATTCGACACAGAACAAAAAATTTGACGTAAAACAACAATTTCGGCGCCGGTGCCTTAGGCGCGGAACAACAAATCAGCGTTAAAAAATTTAGCGCGGGTGCCTTCGGCGCGGGCTTCATATACATATAACATGTGTCCTTGGGACATTGTTCATTTAAAAATATTGGACCCACTAATTTTAAACAAACATCAATAATTATTAGGTCCTCTCAAAATCTTAGTTCGTAAAAATTTAGTTTCCCCTGAAATATCAGCAGATGGGATCGAAATTTTACAGGATTTTGCAAGCGGATCAAGGAGTTGGTAGCATCTCTCGCGTTCATTCTCCCACAGCTCGCGTTCATTCCCAAGATGAGATTGTGTGTGTGCACAACATTTTTTTATAACTAATATTAAAAGTCTATTCCTAGTTTCAATGCTTTAGTGTATTCCCAACAAATTTCTTTTCAAACCCAAAAATTTCCCTCCAAAACTTGATGTGACATTGCCACATAGGACAAATTCAAAATCTGCCCTCAATTGTAATATAGATAACTAGTTCCCTCCAAAACCTAGTCTTTAACTTCTATCTGATTGGATATTTATGAACTCCAAAATCTGAAGAGAAAAAAGAATCTTCTACTATTTTATATCCAGGCAACATTAGAATTAATGAAACTACAGTGTAGAAAACTGCAGTTAGAAATTTGCAAGCTGCAATTTAGAGAACTTCACGGCCAAACAGAGAAGAAAAGATGGGTGCCAATCAGTTGACTCAGTAAGCAACAAGTAGGTTATTGATGATATAAAGTAAACAAACCAACAAAAATAGAACACAATTAAGCATAACTACAACAAAAACAGAAAACAAATAGGATATGCAAAATTTAACAAGTGGAAACGGCTCATAATGGAGATACAATATGATTAACAAAAAAGAATTAATATAACAGAATTCAGAATTGCTCATAAAAATTTGAAACAATAGAACTAAGTCCAGAGGAACCTAGAAACAACAAAATTAGCAACTGGGCATGAACCAATCCAGCAGAAGATCACAAATAGAGCTAAATTTTTTTAAAATAGTATCTGAGCTCACTTTCCATTAAAAATCGCACTTTTTTAATGTTTGAAACAAAAAAGGGATGACGAGAACCTGAGCTGACGGATCTAGAGGTCGATGCCGACGATCCGCTTGAGGTGCTCCTTGAGGAGGCGCTTGGACTCGTTCTCTCAAATCTTCTTTCTCGCCATATCGGATCCTAAAGGGTTCGGAATCGGAGGCGGAGAGGCTGAGAAGGTAACCCTAGGATGGGAGGCGGAGGCGGAGGATGGAGGCGACGAGGGAGTGGAGGGGGAGGCCGCGCTCGCCAGATGGAGTGGAGGCGGCGCGCTCGCCAGATGGAGTGGAGGCGACGAGGGAGTGGAGTGGAAGCGGAGGATCTCGTCTTCAAAAATCCACGTTCAAAAATTTGGTCATGAAAAAGTTCAATCGCGCGCTCATCGGGGTGTGAATATTTTTGACAGCGCGTGTAAACAAAGAAGCGATGTTTATTACCCTGTCTTTAACAGCGCTGATGGAAAGAAGCGATGTCTATTATTTGATCTTTAAAAAATGATGTCTATTATCTGCGCATCTAATAAACAGTGCTTGTAAAAAAAGCGATGTCTATTATCTGACCTTTAACAGCGCTTGCAGAAAGAAGCGATGTCTATTATCCTACTTTTAGCAGCGCTTGCAGAAAGAAGCGCTGTCTATTATATGTGCCTCTAATTAACAGCGCTTATAATTGGCAAGCGCTGTTAAAGGTGTGCTATTAAAGGTCTTTTTTGTAGTCGACCTCGATCTCGTTCACCAATCAGGCGCTTTAGATGATTCATGTTGATGACACGCCTCTTCATGATTTAAGAGTTCTTTAAGAACTCGAACCAGTTCCCACATATTGATATTGCGAGGGAGTAAGAGAACTGAATAGAGCTGAGAAATAATTCATCCCAAACGGTTCGAATTATTTTCTTCATGCAAAAAATCAATCCTTATGTTTTGACTTGCCTAGGACCAATATGCATGCATTTAATTTCCTTGGAATAATATATCACACATTGAGCATGATATTTCTCTTTTTCTCCATGTTAACATACTTGTGTGCGTCAGGAACGACGAGACCCGACAATGAAGATGAATCCAAGATCATTCTATATTCAGAATTTGGATAGAGATCTCGACCCGTTGTACGACAAAAGCAAAAACCTCGGTATAGATGACCTCGACCCGTTGCTTATTGCGAACAAGAAGCTCGGTTTAAGGAATACGCCATAAACGATGGTGGAAATACGTTTGATAAGTCGATGGTGAATGCCACAGAAAACTCCGATAAGTTCGAATAGTTCTTCAAAGAACCAAAGAGAAATTCTCTCAGAAATTTACCGAAAAATCAACTTCCCCTTTTTCCATTGCTAAAATGCCTTTTAGTAGGCTCAAAATTACAAGGAAAGGTCCTAAATTTTAGGCTAAAAATATGGCTACAAATCGGCCCAATAATTGGCTGGTCACATGCCAAAAAAGAGAAAAGAAAACTAAATATCTAGGCATGCAAGCCTTCCAATAGAGTATTTTGGCATGCAAGCATTCCATAAAAGGAGGAAAGTAAGTATATATGCATGCAAGCCTTCCAAATAGGGTATTTTGGCATGCATCCCTTCCAAAAAGTGGAAAATGGCATGCAAACCTTCCAAAAAGAGTAATTCAAAGCATGCCAATTTATTTGCAGAATTTAAGCTAGCCGTAGTCGGATTCTTCTAGAACTCGAGTCATGTTGGGCCACCTTTATTGAACACATGGCTCATGATCAATGAACCTCCATGAATTTGCTCGAGCCCAAATCTTTTGAATCAACTCGTTGAGTACATCTTTGAACTTCTTTGCTCGCAATCGCATAATTGGTCCAATTGGAACTTGAACTTGATCATTTGAAGTTTGTGTAGTGACCATGTGCTATGAGGAACAAACACTAGAGTGGGGGTGAATAGTGTTTTATAGAATTATAAGGAATGTACGCCAAATAAAACCCTACTTAATCAACAAATGCGAAATACAATAAGTGAACAACAACGCAAGGAATAAAGCAATGCAAACAAGCAATCTACCCTGATTCGGTGCCACCCAAGTCTCCCCGACTTGTTACCGGTGCCCTACTCCAGCAACACCCGGATCCCCTCCGGATACTCTAGCAAACCGCTAGAGATTTCCTTTAGCCCACTTGCGGAAACCTCCAACAAGTGCAATCGACCTACAATCGATGTCCGTGTATCCCACAACCCGGGAACACGCAAAAACCTTAGTCCCACAACTTGGGACTAAGCACACTCTCACAAACCGAGAGTAAAACGAAATCTTGACTCCCATAACTTGGGATCAAGCCAATCCTCTCACCACCGTGAGTATACAACAAATATGAAGTATAAAGAATAAAATATAAAACTTCTTACCACAAAATCATATGCCTTGAGAAATACTTACCAATATGGGGCAAGAATGGATTTTGAGGAAGATGAGATCACCAAACCCTAGCTCCACCAAGATGAGCAGCAATAGATGGCTAGGGAGTAGATGGTGATTTGGATTCAAGCTATTAGCTTGATTAGCTCACAAAGAATGAGAATCTCTCTTGAGAAAATTAGTGCCCAAAGAGTGAGGGAGAGATTCTTGTGAGATGAGAGAGCTTAGAAATGAGAGTGAATGGCTCTTCTCAAAGGTGTGAAAATGTCTCTAATTTCAGCCTTGGATCCCTGGTTAGAAGCACACAAACTTATATAAGGAAGAGAGAAAACGGTCACAAAATTCGAGGCATTAAATGCCCAACGGATCTATTTCTGAAGCTGCTTAATCGGTCTAAGAAGTGTCATCAACCGACTAGATTGACAACTAGTCGGTCAGTGAACCTTCTTGGACTGACTAGATGGTTAACAGAGAAGATGGTGAAATCTGGGTAAGAACTAGTCGGTCTAAGAAGGATCATCAACCGACTAGATTGACAACTAGTCGGTCAGTGAACCTTCTTGGACCGACTAGATTTGAAACTAGTCGGTCTAAGAAGGATCATCAACCGACTAGATTGTCATTTAATGCATTAACCATCCTTCTTGAACCAACTAACTGGTCAACAGTGCAAAGGCTGAATTAACAAGGAAATCTAGTCGGTTCAAGAAGGATTCCTAACCGATTAGATCGTCATCTAGTCGGTTGGTTCCTCTTCTTGAACCAACTAAGATGCAAATGAAGCCGTGAAATGAAACGATAGGCTACGGGAAAGATTCTAATGGCTTCTAAGGCAATCCTAGAGATACGATATGAAAGTTATGAAGATTTCTAGGCAAGTACTACTCAAGGCTTAACATTCTACTAAACCGAAGCTAGAAGACATAAAAGTAAACACGACAAACCGTCTTCAAAGCTTCAACATGGAGAATCCGAATCCCTTGACTTCATGAAAAACTCCTTGAGCTTCAACGAAGCTCCAGGCACAACGATCACGTGTTCTGAGGAAGTCGTGGGATGTCGCTTGAGATGAACAAATTACTTTGGCGACGATCTCCATAAATCTTAATGATTTTGAGTCTTTTAGTTGAATGACTTGAACGTCATAGTCTTCGAAGCTTTTGACTCATCCATTCATTTGTTGATGCCATTGGATTGATGTTTGAGGTAGTCTTTGAGTTCTTCAAGCCAATGCTTCACTTTTGTTGATCTACCAAGTTCTCCACTTGAATCAACACGTGTAGTCACTTTTGATCTTCTTGAATCTAATTGGTGATTTTTTTAGCTAACTGGAATCACAAGAGTTAGTCACAATGATTTGTGTTTGATCATCATCAAAATCAAGGTGGAGAGTCCAATACTCAACATTCTCCCCCTTTTTGATGATGACAAACCAAATATAAACAAAACAAATAATTGTGCATTAAATATACTTACTCCCCCTGCAATGATGCCAATCAAGTTAATATCAATAATCAATAGCATCATTCAGCAGTTAACATAGTGTGTATCACATGAGGTTGTGTATATATCGCATGAATGAGCAGAAATAATATGCATACACAATACAAATCATATAGGTGATACACATCATAAACATGAGCATGATTACCAATATATATATATAATGTAATCCATACAAACTAAGGTAATCACCAAAGCTCCCCCTGAATCATATACATGAACGATCATAGTTAAAGTCTATATGATTCAAGTTATTGTTTAACACTCAACAATTAATAAGCACATCCTTTGTTTATTTCTCTCCCCCTTTGTCATTAACAAAAAGATATGGCGGTATAGAAACAACAAATGCAACAATAGAGTGGAAAACATAAAGGTATATCAATTGTAAAGTTACCAATTGTAAAGTTCTCTAATGTAAAGTTACCAATTGAAAACAGGATATCAAATAAAGATATCAATTGCAAGAGCACATATCCAACAACAACTCAACCCCCCTCAATTATCACAAAAAGATAAGCAATAAGCATATGACATAAAAGATTACAATTGATACTAATTGTAAAGAGTAGTGTGAGCAGTGTTAGAAAAGTGACAATGCAAAAATCATGACATCACTTGTGAAAGAAAAACAAGTGATCAAATAGTGTCAAATACCCAAACAAACTCAATTATCACAAAATTTATAACATGAAGCATAATGTGATAGAATGTCTAACAATTGTAAATATGATACCAAATGTAAATATGATATGTAGAGATGATACCAATTGTAATATAACAGAGTATGGCAAGCAGGCAAATACTGTCAAAATCATGATATTACTTGAGAAGGAAACCAAGTGAACAAATAGAGACATGATTTCATCCTAGCTCAATTATCACAAAGGATTCAACATGAGGCATAATGTGACAAAATATCTTTTGAGCAAAGGCATGAAGATAGTCTACGATCAAAGTCACAAGGTAGGTCATAAACGAGTAAAGTTATCATGAACATCGCAAGCATGCATACCAATTATGCGAATAGAATAAAAAGACTTGAGTAAGCACAATATAATCAGAGGTAGCATCAAAGAAGTCATAGTGCATCAAGATATATTCATGGAAGAATATCTATGACAGAATATACATATCATCAAACACAACTTATATGATCTTGTATAGCAAAAATTATCTCCAACATATCATAAAAACATGAGCTTGAGATGAGAGATAATCAATGCGAAAAATATAGCATAAAGATCACTAACCAATATGCATGAGTGTTATGTCACTTGTGAAAATATCATACAGGAGAGATTTAGCTATAAACATGAAAGATCTCTTGAATACAATTATAGCTAAACATCAGTCATGAAGTAATTAAAATGACAAGTAACATACATTGATCACCCCAAATCATATCAATACGTCTCATAAAGATAATCATACAAACTATGAGAAAAGTATGAGATGTGTGGTGATACAATGAACAAATACACATAAAGATCCTAAATCATTAATCTTATACATGGCATGAATTATGTATAACGTGATGAAGTATAGCATGCCATAAAGAAATGAAATATTCTACTAGAATGGTATGACAGATCATGATATGGTCTAAATAATCCATGAATATCGTCATCAATGAGAATTAGGTACAAGTTGTAGAATCAAAGTAGCAATGAATCTTAAGATCAACATACTTAAAATAATCTAATAAATAAACAAGCATGTCATACACATCAGTTATCATATCCATAATATTTAACAATCTTCACAAAGAAGCATGCATGTGAGGAAATGCGATGTGTAATGACAACGTGTTCCAAAGATATGAATATCAATAAACAACTAACCAATTCATTAACAAGGTAGTCACATAAACACACAATCTTCATGAGGGTGTGACAAGAATGAGCTAATGAAGAAGTATGCTATATTACACAAATCGAATATATTAAACTACCAATTGAAAACATGGTAGTCAAAACCAATATATTAAAATACCAGTTGTGCAAAACACATACTTACAACCACTTAGCTCTCCCTATATATGTGCATCTCCAATGCACCATCCTTTCCTTTGAATTGATCCGTCATTTGTAAACCAAGGAATGTGTAGGGTAGGCATCTTGCACAACAATCTGTCAATTCAACAATTGGTGGTATCCAAAAACTTGTTGGATCTAAATAGGTTAATGAATAAAATCAAGTAGCCCAATAACCAATCATTTACCAATTGTAAATAACACTCATCAATAGAAATGCATGACATGCATTAATAAGAGTTATTATAATCATGAAAATCATACTATCAGGAATTAACAATTCTCAATCATTAGAAATTAGAAACACCTAGACTAATAATTCCTATGCATATGATTTAGTCAAAATACATTATACAAGCAATCATCATTATGAATACACACATATAATATAAAAGTGTGTGCAAGAAAGATTCCGCATTCAATATGCATATGTGCACAAAATAAACATTTACGTTACATGCATATTGGAGGAAGGCATGAAAAGTAATACCACAACGAGTGTGCATGAAAAACATAAAGTATTAAATTTCAAAACCAAATTTCTCTTTCCCTTTGGCATATCAACAAGATAGGAAGATGCAAATTGATAATAAATCACCAAAGGTTAGAGAAATCAACTAATTTATATGCACAACATAATACGAATGAATGCAATGACATATAGATGAACATAACATGATAGCAATCAAAACATGTCATACTCCCCCAAAATCATACAACTTTGCAAACTTGGGAGTAGTGGACGAACTCACATATATATGGGTACAAAAAGTAATCATACAAGCATGGTACCCAAGCATGAAGTGCAATATGAGTGGGTAAGCAAGGTGAAAATCAAATAAAGATTAGAGTTTGATTTTCATACATATATTCGCATGAGAATATGTCATTCCTAATATACGATTCTATATGTGTGTTCATACCATGCCTAGAAACAAGCTTAGGAATCCAAAAGATAGTGATTTGGGATTCTTAAGAAGAGGTTGTACAGGCATGAGTAGGAAGTTCGGATCCACGCTTGTGAAGTGGAACATAATATAAGTGTGTCCCGTGTGTGAAACATGCAAATGAGCATTAGTTCTAATATGAAAATTTTTAAGCCACATGTTATAAATAATCCTTGAATAAACATATGAGTATGGATTATGAATACACAATGCACATGAGTCAATTATTTGACACAAATGAAATACATAGACATGAGTGACATACAAGACATATAAAAATGCAAACATAGGATATGCATGAGATAGTCTCAAATCGAGAATGACATCTACATGCATCCAACACACATGGATACCAAATGTAAGAATATACTTACATCATTAAGCTCCCCTTACTTTGGTGCATCACTAAAGCACCATCAACTCCATTTGAACGAAAATCTTTGTAAATCAAAGAGTTGGTAGGGTTGGTATCCCAATGTGGATTGAACCTAGAAAACATAATTTTGGTATCCAAAAACCTTTTTGGATCCTATGGGTTAGGCAACAAATTTAAAATACTAAATTCAAATAATTGTAACTCATATCCTAATGTAATTATACACAATGTTTATGTTGCATTTAATCAAACATGAATATGAGCCAATGCATGTGTTGCAGGAAAATATTAAATATTTTAGACATGAAAATCACAAACACAATGATTTACTAATAAACATGCAATAGAAATCAAATTCAATATGAATTTAAGTTTCTAACAAACATGAGCATCTAAGACCAAAATCCAAACAAAAGAATAAACCAATTCTAAACACAAATGCCTTGGTACCCATAAAATGGAAATAAACTTATGGTACCAAGCAAATGAAGGGTCAACGGAAACTAACCCTTCGGAAACCAAGTCCAAGAGGACCATGATTTCCCAACATAATCATCATTCAAAATAATATTATGAATATAAGATTGCACATACATAACCTTAGCATGAGTGCTAGTGTTCTTAGGACCCCAAATAGTGTATGATTTGGGAATCCTCTTCCTAGTGGTTGCATGCACAAAAGGTTGATTTCTACGTGGTGCATGTGGCCTAGGAGCATGAGATCTAGCAAGAGCATGAGGAACATTGTGTTGTGCTAAAGCATGATGATGGGCAAATGATCCATGATGTGGTGTTGCATACATACGTGGATGAATATGAGGTGTGTATGCATGAGGATGCTCATAAGAATAAGCATGCACATGTGGATGTGATGTGTGATCATAAGCATGTGAAGGTGCATGAGCATGAGTACGTGCATGAGAGTGTCTCAAAAGAGTGTTTGCACGTGCTCGTGGGTGTGGAACATAAAAACCATCATTTGTAGAAATGTGAGGAGTGGATGCATTCCTACGTCTATTGGTGTACATGAAAGTATGACCCTTCTTTTGATGTCCACCCAAAGTGGGTTTCTTTCCAAAGGAGGGAGGAATAGGAGTGGTGGTTTCCTTAGTAGTAGAACTACTCAAGTTGTTATAGACACCACTCATGGATGCACCGGAGGATGGCCTCACTAAATCTATAGTTGCTTCACTATAGGAGGTGCGTGCATTCAAGATGGATGCATGTGTGGTGAGCTCGTGCACTTGGGATTTAAGATTCTCATTCTCAATTCCCAAACAAGTGTTTTGAGATTGAAGATTTTCAATCTCAAGATCGTTACTATCCACAATAGAAACACGATCAAGTTGAGATTTGAGGGACTCCACCTCATTTCTCAACATGCTATTTTGAGTAAGCAAACTTGCTTTCTCAATAGCGAGTGTCTCAACAATGGTGTCATTGTTAGAGGTGCTACATGAAGATGTGTTAGAGAGACTAGCAATCTTATTCTTAGCATCACAATATTTATGCATAAGCTTTTGATATTTATCAAATAATTTCTTAAGTTCAATTTTAAGATCATTCGTTGTTACCTCTTCATCGTCGCTATCGCTTTCACTTGAATCGCTTGATTCGTCACTAGAGTCATCCTCTCGTGCCATCAAGCCCATGAATGAATCCCTTTCATCATTGGAGAAAGAACACTCCGAGGTGGACTCTTCTTGCTCCGCTAGCATGTGCCATATTTGATATGCCGTTGTTGCCTTGGACACACGCATAAGAATATCATAAGTTAAAAAATCAAGCAAGATATTCATTACCTCTTCATGTTTCTTTACCAATTCTTTTTGTTCATTTGTCCACTTATGTACGGAAGTGGTAGGTGCGTGAAAGGGCTTCTCCATAAGCTTCCAATAATCCTCATCGATGGATTGAATATATGCCTTCATCTTCACACACCAAATTTGATAATTGGGCCCAAGGAGATATGGTGGAAAAGGCTTTCGTGTGATGTTGTTGTTGGTTGCCATAGCTATAACCTTGCTCGGATACCAATTGTAGTGACCCTGTGCTATGAGGAACAAACACTATAGGGGGGTTGAATAGTGTTTTATAGAATTATAAGGAATTTACGCCAAATAAAACCCTACTTAACCAACAAATGCGGAATACAATAAGTGAACAACAACGCAAGGAATAAAGCAATGCAAACAAGCAATCTACCCTGGTTCAGTGCCACCCAAGTCTCCCCGACTTGTTACCGGTGCCCTACTCCAGCAACACCCGGATCCCCTCCGGATACTCTAGCAAACCGCTAGAGATTTCCTTTAGCCCACTTGCGAAAAACCTCCAACAAGTACAATCGACCTACAATCGATGTCTGTGTATCCCACAACCCGGGAACACGTAAAAACCTTAGTCCCACAACTTGGGACTAAGCACACTCTCACAAACCGAGAGTAAAACGAAATATTGACCCACAACTTGGGATCAAGCCAATCCTCTCACCACCGTGAGTATACAACAAATATGAAGTATAAAGAATGGAATATAAAACTTCTTACCACAAAATCCTCTGCCTTGAGAAATACTTACCAATATGGGGCAAGAATGGATTTTGAGGAAGATGAGATCACCAAACCCTAGCTCCACCAAGATCTACCCTGATTCGGT
This sequence comes from Scilla litardierei, assembly GCA_030789695.1. Classification (NCBI taxonomy): domain Eukaryota; kingdom Viridiplantae; phylum Streptophyta; class Magnoliopsida; order Asparagales; family Asparagaceae; genus Scilla; species Scilla litardierei. The sequence goes on from CM061133.1 coordinate 120,950,516, forward strand.
GCCACCCAAGTCTCCCCGACTTGTTACCGGTTCCCTACTCCAGCAACACCCGGATCCCCTCCGGAAACTCTAGCAAACCGCTAGAGATTTCCTTTAGCCCACTTGCGGAAAACCTCCAACAAGTGCAATCAACCTACAATCGATGTCCGTGTATCCCACAACCCTGGAACACACAAAAACCTTAGTCCCACAACTTGGGACTAAGCACACTCTCACAAACCTTATATGGGGCAACAAATACTTACCAATATGGGGCAATAACATAGGCATGGAAGCCTTCCAAATAGGGTATTTTGGCATGCAACATTATAGTCATGTTTGAGGATCCGAATCCCTTGACTTCATGAAAAACTCCTTGAGCTTCAACGAAGCTCCAGGCACAACGATCACGCGTTCTGAGGAAGTCATGGGATGTCGCTTGAGATGAACAAATTACTTTGGCGACGATCTCCATAAATCTTCATGATTTTGAGTCTTTTAGTTGAATGACTTGAACATCATAGTCTTCGAAGCTTTTGACTCATCCATTCATTTGTTGATGCCATTGGATTGATGTTTGAGGTAGTCTTTGAGTTCTTCAAGCCAATGCTTCACTTTTGTTGATCTACCAAGTTCTCCACTTGAATCAACACGTGTAGTCACTTTTGATCTTCTTGAATCTAATTGGTGATTTTTTTAGCTAACTGAAATCACAAGAGTTAGTCATAATGATTTGTGTTTGATCATCATCAAAATCAAGGTGGAGAGTCCAATACTCAACAGTTTGAACTTGATCATTTGAAGTTTGAACTTGATCATTTGAAGCTGTGCTATGATTTGTATCATTTCCCTCCTCTTGAAAAGGATTTGTCCTCAAATCATCACCTTCATCAAAAGGACTCAAATCAGTAATATTAAATGTAGCACTTATATTGTACTCCCTAGGTAAATCTAGTTTGTAAGCATTGTCATTGATGTGCTCTAGGACTTGGATAGGATCATCTCCACTTGGAAGCAATTTTGAGCATGTTTGTTCTGGAAATCTCACCTTTATTATATGCATCCAAATCCAATCTCCGAGTTCCAAGATTATCTTCAGCACAAATTTTAAAAACACAGAAGAACCATGCAGCTCATCTAACATATCATCTAAGGAGGAATATGATGACAATATTTTACCGTTATGATGTTGATGGCTCGGTAATCAACGCAGGTTCTCCACATCCCATCCTTCTTAGGTCAAGTAAAACTGAAACAGCGCATAGGCTCATGCTCTTCCTCATGTACCATTTCTCCAACAACTCCCTTACCTTCCGTTGAAGTTCCTTTGTCTCCTCAAGATTACTCTTATAGGTTGGTCGGTTTGGAATCGTCGCGCCGGGAACAAAATCAATTTGATGTTCAATCCCTAGGATTGGAGGTAACCCATGTGGTATTTCTTCACGAAAAAATCCTTATATTCCTACAAAAGAGAAACAACAGAACTAGGCAAAGCTGTTGAGTATTGGACATCTCCATACTTGGTGTTAATGATGAGAAAACATAAATACTGGTGACTAATCCCCTATCTGCAGTTAATCCATTGCCTAAGCATATCATGAAGATCAATTAGCAATGGATGACACTCAAAGATCATTGAAAGCAAAGGAAGTGGATTGGATGATCATAGATGGTGATTGAAGCTCCTAGAAGACTTCAAGCTCATTCTTTGGGAAGAAGGGAGAGTTCTTCAAATGTAATTTTCTTGTTTCTCTTCTAGTATGTAGCGTAGAAGTAGAACTTTGTTGGAGCGCACACACATCTTCATTTCAGTCTTGCGAAATCATTAGATCAACTTTCCTTAGACTCCAATTCATTTCTATCTAGATTTGCATGTCAAGATTTCAAAAATCGACTGCTGAACGATTTACAGTCGCCTGTCTCAAAACAGTCGACTGTGTTTTGTTCTACAGTCGCCTGTTTTGCACAATCTTTATCAGTCTAGTTTTGGGCTTCTTAACTTTAACTCTTTCAGGCGATTGCTGTACATTTCACATGCGCCTGTCCAAGTGACAGTCGATTGTGTTTTGTTAATCAGTTGTATGTCTATCTTCAGCCCAAATCTATTTCTCAGTTTTGATCTGGCCAGTCGACTATTGTTGTATTTACAGTCGACTGTCCAAAGGCACAGTCGACTGTCAATGCTTCAACAGTCGTCTGTCTTTGAGCCTCTTGAAGAATCAACTCTCTGGAAAATGTCAGGGTTTTTGACAGTCGTCTATAGAAGGAATTACAGTCGCCTGTTGAGTTTACAATCAACTATCTTGTCTTCATCAGTCGCTTGTCCTGTACCCCCAGACTTTTCTATGACTTGCTTGACTTACTCCTATTTCGGCCAGTCGCATGTTTAAGGATTTACAGTCGCCTGTTGGTTTAACAGTCGATTGTCTACTCCTTACCAGTCGACTGTCCACGTGGTAAGTTACCGTTATGAATTCTCACCTACCCTTTGTCACTGTGCATCAGTCGACTGTGTGTTGTTCAACAGTTGACTATATCGGGCGCAGATTCTATCCATTGAGTTTTTCTTCATGGATTTCAAAGGGGTTTTGGGAATTCAGTTTGAAGGGTTTGAGAAACCTATAAAAGAAGCCTCTACTGTTACATTGAGAGGTTATACTTTTAAGATTCATTTTGATTATCATTTGCTCAAAGATTCAATCTTTCTTTCTCTCAAAATCAAAGCTCTCAAATCCTAAAGCCCTAGAATTCCAATCTTCAATCTCTTGCTCTCCAACCTAGAACCAAAGAGAAATCTTATAGGCATTTGGTACAGTCAAGAGAAAGGGCTTTCCTCTCTTCCAAGAGAGTCTTTCAACACACAATACTCTTCTCCTTCAAGCTGGAATAGGTGATTGTAAGTGTTGCTTAATTTCAGATTTCATAACTTTCGTTATTTGATTTACTCTCGGGTTGTGAGAGTGGTTTGCTTGCTCCCAAGTTTTGGGAGTCAAGAACATCGAGTGTATTTCGATTACCCTTGTAGGATTTCTACAAGTGGGGTTTTAAGGAAACCTCAAGTTAGGGTTCTAACTTGAGTATCCGATGGTATCCGGGTGGAAGGGACGTAGGATTACCAGCAACAAGTTAGGAAGTGACTTGGGTAACCCGAATCCTTGAAACATCCTTGTGTTTGCATTGTTTCATTTTAGGGTTCTCTATTATTCCGCATTTATTGTTGGTTAGGAATTTAATTTGGTGTAACTATCTTTTTAAATTGCATAAACACTATTCAACCCCCTTCTAGTATTTTCTCCATAGCCAGGGTCCTTACAATTGGTATCAGAGCGCAAGTTTCAAGCTATGGCATCCAACAACAACAACGTTCCTCCACCGACTTCGTACAACAATCACGATCGTGATGTAGCATGCACACTATTCGAAGGTCAATCCACGTGTGTCCTCCTCGTTTCAATGGCACGAACTTCGGCTATTGAAAATGCCGGATGGAGACGATCCTAAGGAGTGCTTCCCTTTGGAGAACCCTCCATAAGGAATACGTCGAGCCTACCGAAGAGGATTTCGAAAAATGGACACCCTCTGAGAAGTCCGCCGAAGTCAACAACGCAAAAGCAATGAACGCTCTTCATTGTGCGTTGGACCCGAATGAGTTCAACAAGATATGCAAATGTAAGAGTGCATATCAAATTTGGAACCATCTTGTCGTTACCCATGAGGGAACAAACGAGGTAAAACTCTCTAAACTATATGTTGCCAAAATTTCGATATGTTTCACATGCAAGAAAATGAGAGCACAACATCGTTGTACGGACGTTTTACCGACATCACCAATGAACTGAAAGCGCTTGGGCAAACCTACACCCAAACAGAGAAGGTGAGAACGATCATAATGGGAATGACCTCCAAATGGAAACGAAGAGCTATCGCCATTGAGGAGGTCAACGACTTGAAGAACACACTGTCATGAATCTCATCGGCACTCTCATGTCTTACGAAGTAAGACGAGAGAACCGACTGAAGATTCGAGCTATGATGAACCCTTCGAAGGCCAAGAAGAAATCTTTAGCATTCAAGGCTAATTCTTCATCCTCCGATAGCAAAGAATCCGAAAATGACATGGACTTAGAGGAAATGGCTCAAATGGCAAAGAAATTCCAACGCTTCTTTCGCAAAGGTAAATTTCCCTCTAAGTATAGATTTGATTCTACTAATAACACTTTCTCTCTTTGCTTTAAGTGTAATAAGCCAGGCACATCAAGAAGGATTGCCCAATGCTCCGAAACAAAGAGAAGTGGAAGGCTCCGAAGTACCACAAGTCCGACAAGAATAAGAAAGATGAGAAGAAAGGACTAGTCGGTACATTCGATGACTCAAGTGGAGACTCATCAAGCGATTTCGATGGTGAGAAGGGTGAAAGTACCCACATGTGTTTCATGGCCAGGGAAGATCCACTCTTCGATGAGAGTGATTTTGACATGGATGAACCCGAGGTAACTATGGATGAAATGCATATTACTAATGAAGAACTATTTGCTAAGTATCAATCTTTAATGCTTAGATATACTAGCTTAAAGAAACAATCTGTTAGCAATCCATCCATACCATGAATCATCAACAATGACACCATTGTTGATACACTAACTCTTCAGAAAGCAAATTTGGTTTCTCAAAATGTCACTTTGAGAAATGAGGTGAATACCCACAAATCTCAACTAGATCAAATACATCCTAAGGATAATAGTGATCTAGCTTCACAAAACACACACTTGGGTTTAGAGAATGATTCTCTTAAAACCCAAGTGCACGAGCTCAAAGTACGGGTGTCCACCTTGGATACAAATATTTCTTCTCTTAAGGAGAAATATGAGCTCATGTCCTCCTGTATTATGAGATTTAATAAGGGGAAAGGACAATTGGACGATTTGCTAGCAAACCAATTTCTGGCCACACATCGTGTTGGTCTTGGTTTTGTGAAAGCAAATGCATCCAATGCTTGCACATCCTATAGTGGTGTCACTATAGACTTTGTGAGGCTATCCTCAGGTGGATCCATAAGTGGTGTCAAAGACACTATAGGTAGCAAACCTACCAAAAAACTCACCACTTCACAATCTCTTCCTTTTGGTAAGAAACCCACTACGGGTGGAAACCAAAAGAGAAATCATGCTTACATGTACACCAACCTTCATCCACGTAGGAAATCTCCTACTTCATGAGTGGATACACATGACACTTTTTATGCTCCACATCCACGGGTACGTGTAAATCCACACATGAGAAATACTCATGTACGTGCTCCTACACACTCATATGCTCATACGCATCATTCTTACATGTATGCACATCCTCCACATGTCATGCATGCCCCATATGTTTCATACAACATGTATGTTCCTAAGCATGCATACAACCCACATATGTCTAATGCATATCCTCCTCCTCATTTTTATGCTAGAACTCATGTTCCTAGGATGCACACATACCATAGAAATCAACATATTGTGCATGCAACTAGAAAAAGGACTACTAAAACATACACTATTTAGGGTCCTAAGAACACTAGCTCAAATGATAGGAATACATATGTTGATTCATATTTCCATGATATTATTAATAGTGGTAATTATGTTGGAAAGCGGAAGTCCACTTGGACTTGGCTTCCAAAGGGCTTATCCCATTGGACCCAACAAAAATTGAGTACCATAAGCTTATGGTATATCATTTAGGTACCCAAGAAGAAGAAAGAGCACAATAAACGTCATATTGGCTCTAAAAGAAAAGGGTGGATACTCGACAGTGGTTGCTCCAAACACATGATGGGAGATCTCTCACTACTCTCCGAAGTGATTAGCATCAAGTATTGTGCAATGGTCACTTTTAGAGGCAATCAAAAGGGAACCATCATTGGAGTAGGTAAAGTCGGTAATCCTTCCAAACCACTCATTACTAATGTGTATTTAGTTAGTGGTTTATGTCACAACCTTATCTCCATTAGCCAACTTTGTGACAAAAGTTACAAGGTTAACTTGGAGAGGGTATGTGTGAAATTATTGATTTTGAGTCACATGTTTTGTTTACCAGTATTAGGCGTAAGAATATTTATTATTTGAGCTTGCCTAAAACCGTAGAACATTGCTTAGTTGCTAATACAAATGAACAACTATTATGACATCGCCGTTTTGGTCATGTTTATTTTAAGCACTTATATAAGTTAGCTAAGCATGATCTTGTCAAAGGTTTTCCAAAAATTGCTTTTAGTAAGAAAAACTTTTGTGATTCTTGTCAAAGAGGTAAACTTAGTAAATCATCTTTCAAGCTTTAAAATGCATAACTTCTAAGGGTCCCCTAGAATTACTTCATCTAGATTTGTTTGGGCCAACTATAACAGCTTCTTTAGGTAATGCTTATTATGAATTAGTTGTCGTTGACGACTTCTCAAGATTTACTTGGGTCTCATTTTTAACTAATAAAAATGAAGCCTTTGAAGAGTTTACCATATCTGCAAAGAAGATTCAAAATTTCTTAGGATCCACCATTATCACTATTCATAGTGATCATGGAGGAGAATTTGAGAATGAATCTTTTACAAAGTTTTGTGCTGACACCGGGATAACTCACAAATTTCCTTTTCCTCGTGCCCCACCACAAAATGGCGTTGTAGAGAGAAAGAATATGACTCTTATCGAGTGTGCTCGTACCATGCTCCATAATAGTCATCTTGGGCTACAATTTTGGATAGAAGCGATGCATACAGCATGTTATGTGCTCAATAGGATCCTAGTGAGACCCCAAACGAACAAAACTTGTTTTGAGCATACAGCATGTTATGTGCTCAATAGGATCCTAGTGAGACCACGAACGAACAAAACTTGTATTGAGTTATTTTATGACAAAAAGCCTCAAGTTAAATATTTTCGAGTTTTTGGTTCAAAATGTTTTATCAAAAACACCTTTGGTAACTTGGATAAATTTGAACCAAGATCCGATGAAGGAATTTTTGTTGGATATTCCACACATCGCAAAGCCTACTGGATATACAATAAAACCTCTTCAACGATCGAGGAATCACTACACGTATCATTTTATAAAGATTTTGATTTTTCTCATGTTATTGATGATAGTGTAGATTCTATATGTGATTCTTTTAGTAATGTCAAGATTAATGATTCCATTATTAAGACTAACACTACTAATGAGATTGTTGAAGATGTTCCAAGTGATGCAGGGATTCCCAAAGCTTACCCAACCGTTCCCAACCACCCTCATGACCAAATTATTGGAAATATTGGTGTGGGTGTTCGAACGAGGCCTAGAATTGAAGAATTCTCTCATTGCGCATTCATCTCTACCATTAAGCCAAAGAACATCCAAGAAGCATGCGCTGATAGCTCTTGGATAGTGGCAATGGAAGAAGAACTCATGCAATTCGAGAGAAATGGAGTTTGGGAGCTCGTTTCTCTTCCAAGTTGTCACCAAGTGATTGGGACCAAGTGGATCTTCAAGAACAAGACCGATGAGAATGAGGTCATGACAAGGAACAATGCAAGGTTAGTAGCTCAAGGCTACCGGCAAGAGGAAGGTATCGATTTTGAAAAATCCTTTGCCCCCTAGCTAGATTAGAAGCTATTAGATTGCTTTTATCTTTTGCATCTCATAAGAATTTCAAATTGTTTCGAATGGATGTTAAAAGTGCATTTTTAAATGGTATTGTTAATGAAGAAGTTTATGTATCTCAACCACCCGGTTTCATTCATGAAAAATTTCCAAACCGTGTTTTCAAACTTAAGAAAGCGTTGTATGGGTTGAGACAAGATCCTAGAGCTTGGTATGATCGACTCAAAAGATTTCTTTTGGATTTATGTTTTAAAATGGGTGAAGTTGATTCTACACTCTTTATTAAGGATTATGAAAGTGACATCCTTTTAATTCAAGTTTATGTAGACGATATTATTTTTGGTTCTACTAACTTTAATCTTTGTCAAGAATTTTCTAAGTCTATGAAGGATGAATTCGAGATGAGCCAATGGGTGAGCTCAACTATTTTCTTGGACTGCAAATTCGACAAATGAAGGATGTGACTATCATACACCAAACCAAGTACATAGGGGAGCTTATCAAGCGATTCGGGATGGAATCATCTTCAAGCAAAAGGACTCCCATGAGTACTACGATGCATCTACACAAGGATGAGAACGGAAAAGATGTAGATGTTCGTCTATATCGAGTTATCATCGGTAGCTTACTCTATTTAACTACTAATAGGCCCGATATCATGTTTTCCATATGCTTGTGTGCTAGTATCAAGCTAGATCTAAGGAGTCACACTTGATTACGGTTAAACGAATTTTTCGTTACCTCAATCACTCATTAGATTATGGGTTACTTTATCCTAAATCACATATGAGTTAATCTCATATAGTGATGCTGACTTTGCCGGATGCAAATCCGATAGAAAGAGTACTAGTGACACATGCCATTTTCTAGGAAATTCCCTGGTTTCTTGGTTCTCCAAGAAACATAACTCGGTATCATTGTCCACGACTGAAGCAGAATATATTGTCGTGTGTCTTGCATGTGCACAAGTTCTTTGGATGAGACACACTCTAAAGGACTATGGTGTCAATTGTGATACTTGCCCTATCATGGTTGATAACCAAAGTGTTATATGTCTTTCCAAGAATCTGGTACATTACTTTTGTACCAACCACATAGATGTGAGACATCATTTCATCAATGATCATGTAGCTAAGAAGGACATCATCTTAGAGTACATTGAAACCCAAAAACAAATCATTGACATCTTTACTAAACCTCTTAAAGAAGATTCTTTTGTGAGGTTGCGTGGAGAATTATGGATTACGGGTGAATCTGAAATTTAGAAGTTCAACTTTCATGTTATATTATAGTTGGACTCATGTCATCATAGTACTTCTCTTCTTTTGATAGATTATATGTTTCTCGTATATTTTTTCAGAGAGTTTATTGAGATTGTGTTGATTTCGTTAGTTTTCGGATTGTTTTAAGAGATTTGTGTGTTAATCGATTATTTTTATATTGATTTCTTGATGAGATATATGTTAGAGTATAGGTCTTAGGGTGAGTTGTATCTATCTTCTGGATTTTAACCTCACTGTGCATTTTTGGACCAGGACAGACGACTGTCATTCCTTCGACAGTCGACTGCCCTACTCTATTTTCTCTTACAGCAGACTATATCTTTCGCCCACGCGACTGATGATAACTTTTCAGTCGACTGTTGGATCAACAAGCGACTGCATTTTGGTCATCAGGCGCATATCCATTTCGTCAGTTGTCTCTGTTTCTATCATCGATTTTATTGATTCTCAGTCAGTCGACTGATGAGTAAAATACAGTCGACGGTCTACCTGACAGGTGACTGTAAGTTACCCAACAGTCGAATGTCTGGCAACCTAAGCTCGTCTCTTATCCTATCAACCAGTCGACTGCCGATTGTACATCGGTCGACTGTCTCCTGTTGTGGCGGTTCGATAATTTGATCTGAGCCGTCGTTTTTTTCGATCCAACAGCCCAGATTCGTTTGAGCCCTCATTATATCACTAGATCCTTCAATTCATCCGAATATTTTCTCTCTCATCCGACTGAAATCTCCCGCGTCTCCCTTTTCGAACTTCCCAGTCGATCACTCCGCCGTCGATTTCCATCCATTTCGAAGCTCCACTCGTCGATCTCTCGATTGCTTCTCTCGATTGCTTGGTCAACTGTCTCTCCTCCGTCTCGGATTAGGTCTGTTTCCTCTCGTTGTTTCTTTCATGCGTTTACTTCATTTCCATCGTTTGAATGAACAAGGGCTGCTAAGACCAAAAGGAAGACTGTTGTCTCTAGATGCCCTAGGATCCCTAAGTCTACCATTGTGAAGACCAAGAGAACACACAAAGCTCGCACCAAGAAAGCCGATCCTCCCTCCAAATCGTCGAGAGGCTATTCTCCATCTTCCTCTGATGCTGAGCCCCTTGTGAAGCGACTGCACATGCACGTTGGTGTTCACATCAACGAGCATGTTGCCGCTGCTGCACATGCTTCTGAGTCTAGCTCCGATGAATAAAGACCTATCGTGCCCTCATTCCTATTTGCCGTGTCGACTCATGCTTGGCAAAATTCCATTCTCTACTAGGGATCAAGCTTTTCGAGAGCGATTCATTGTTTATCCGGCTTTCACCGCTGAGAGACTATCAAAGATCATCTCTTCTACTCGCTTGACTGACCTCTTTCGCTTCTCCCACTGTGAATCCCCTCGTGCTTACCCATTTCTGGTCAAGCTTTTCTATGCTAACTGCATTCATGGTGAGTATGCAGACACTGGTATGATTGACAATGTCGTCCAGGGGACCCACATTCACCTTGATCCTTCTCTCTTAGGGACCATTCTTAGGATTCCCTCCTCTGGCTCCCTTCCTACTGACATCTCTCTTTCAAATGTTAGTGAGCTTGATCAGACTGTCCTCCAGGACATGTTTTGTGTGATCCCCTCTGTTCTCTCTTCTAGTGTTAGGGCCTCCATGTTCTCAGCGAGGGGTTGGGCTATTCACCTTGTCGTGAAGTCCAACATCCTACCGAAGTATGTATCTTCCGACCAACCCTCCCAGGAGATCCTGCGGTGCATGTATGCCATATTTTCTGGCATGTCAGTAAACTGGGCCAGCGTCCTGCTTGATAGGATGGACAAGGTCGAGTTTACTACTGCTTCTTCTCACATTCCATATGGTGGTCTCCTTACTCGTCTTCCATCACTTTGGCATTGATCTGACCCCTTACGAGCCATTGCCTCTTGGTCCTCTCCTGGATGCATCTGTAAAGTCGAAGTCTACTTCGGCTCTGCATTCAGCATCTCAGAAGAGGCAATCTTCGTCTGCTCCTTCATCATCAACCTGCTCTCCTGCTGACCAAACATCTACCTCTGCCTCACTCTCTCCTGATCTTTTAGTCGAGATGATTTCTAGTCTCTATGAGTTGGCCTCTCTTTCGTTCCAGCATCAGGGCATTCTTTTCCCTGAGCACCTCAAACGTTTTGTGCCACCTCAGCCTTCTGAGCCCCCTCCACCTACCTTGACTAAAATTTTTGAGCATCCTGGTGTATTTGCTCTCAGGGTGCTTCTGCAACTGCTCCTCCTCCAGAGGATGTCTCCGTTGATCCAGAGTCTCAGGGGTTCGAGATTGTTCTGGCCTCCTCATCTGCTGCTCCTATGGACACTCACCCTTCGTCTAAGACTTTGAGGTGGGGTTGAGATTTTTGTTTGGAGTGTCTGTATGTATGGCTCATGGTATGTATATTGATCATTTTGTATGAATGTACATGGGTAGTTTGGATGTATTTTGTGCCCTTGTCACATTCACGTATATTTATATATGAACATGCAGTTTCTTCATTCTGTTTCACACATTCTATAATTGTCTATCTTATTTGTGTGAATTTTGTGAAATTGTCTCCTTGTATGCTATATTCCATATGTGATGTGATTTGAGACGTTTTTCTTTTTCTTGTGTCTCTCAATGTTGATATTGGACTCGCATTCCTTTAATCAGCTAAGTTTATAATATGGTTTATGAGTTTTTTATTTGTATATCTTTAGACTCTTGTAATTGTTGTTAGTTCTTATTTAGCACGATTGTAATTGTTATTTTACTCCCACCTTTTGGATAATGCCATAGGGGAGAGATAAACAGATTCATAATGTATGCGCTAAGTAAATACTAATTATACTTGAATCTAAGATTGAAGTTACCTTAGATTCAAGGGGAGTAAGATATAGTGAATATAGATTATAAAATCCTAGATTTCATGGATTCATTTCATTCATGCATATCTTACTCATTTGATTCATTTGATCTATAGATGCTCTAATATTTATTGACTAACTTGATTGGCATCTATGTAGGAGGCGTAATTTTTCTTTAAGCACAATTATTTATCTTTTTGTTTATGTTTGTTTGTCATCATCAAAAAGGGGGAGAATATTGAGTATTGGACTTCTCCCTACTTGGTGTTAATGATGAGCAAACATAAATACTTGTGACTAATCTCCTATTTGCAGTTAATACATTGCCTAAGCATATCATGAAGATCAATTAGCAATAGATGACACTCAAAGATCATTGAAAGCAAAGGAAGTGGATTGGATTATCATAGATGGTGATTGAAGCTCCTAGAAGACTTCAAGATCATGCGTTGGAAAGAAGATAGAGTTCTTCAAATGTAATTTTCTTGTTTCTCTTCTAGTATGTGCTTAGAAGTAGAACTTTGTTGGAGCTCACACACATCTTCATTTCAGTCTTAGGAAATCATTAGATCAACTTTCCTTAGACTCCAATTCATATCTATCTAGATTTTGCATGTCATGATTTCAACAGTCGACTGGTGAACGATTTACAGTCGCCTGTCTCAAAACAGTCGATCATGTTTTGTTCTACAGTTGCCTGTTATGCACAATCTTTATCAGTCTAGCTTTGGGCTTCTTAGCTTTAACTCTTGCAGGCGTATGCTGTACATTTCACAGGCGCCTGTCCAAGTGACAGTTGACTGTGTTTTGTTAATCAGTCGCCTGTCTATCTTCAGGCCAAATCTATTTCTCAGTTTTGATCTGGCCAGTCGACTATTGTTGTATTTACAGTCGACTGTCCAAAGGCACAGTCGACTGTCAATGCTTCAACAGTCGTCTGTCTATGAGCCTCTCGACTGACTTCTCTTCATCAATTGCATGTCCTGTATCCCAGACTTTTCTATGACTTGCTTGACTTACCCCTATTTCAGCCAGTCGCCTGTTGGTTTAACAGTCGACTGTCTACTCCTTACCAGTCGACTGTCCACGTGGTAAGTTACCGTTATGAATTCTCACCTACCCTCTGTCACTATGCAGCAATCGACTGTGTGTTGTTCAACAGTCGATTGTCGCGGGTGCAGATTCTATCCATTGAGTTTTTCTTCACGGATTTCAAAGGGGTTTTTGGAAATTCGGTTTGAAGGGTTTGATAAACCTATAAAAGAAACCTATACTGTTCCATTGAGAGATTAGACTTTTAAGATTCATTTTGATTATCATTTGCTCAAAGATTCAAGCTTTCTTACTTTCAAGATCAAAGCTCTCAAATCCTAAAGCCCTAGAATTCCAATCTTCAATCTCTTTCTCTCCAACCTAGAACCAAAGAGAAATCTTCTAGGCATTTGGTGCAGTCAAGAGAAAGGGCTTTCCTCTCTTCCAAGAGAGTCTTTCAACACACAACACTCTTCTCCTTCAAGTTCTACTTCAAGGCATATGTGATGGTAATTGTTGCTTAATTTCATATTTCATAACTTTCGCTATTTGGTTTACTCTCGGGTTGTGAGAGTGGTTTGCTTGCTCTCAAGTTTTGGGAGTCAAGGACATCGAGTGTATTTTGATTTCACTTGTAGGGTTGCTACAAGTGGGTTTTAAAAGAAACCTCAAGTTAGGGTTCTAACTTGAGTATCCGGTGGTATCCAGGTGGAAGGGACGTAGGATTACCGGGAACAAGTCGAGAAGTGACTTGGGTAATACGAACCCTTGAAACATCCTTGCGTTTGCTACAAGTGGGTTTTAAAAGAAACCTTAAGTTATGGTTCTAACTTGAGTATCCGGTGGTATCCTGGTGGAAGGGACGTAGGATCACCGGGAACAAGTCGAGAAGTGACTTGGGTAATCCGAACCCTTGAAACATCCTTGTGTTTGCATTATTTCATTTTTATGGTTCTCTATTATTCTGCATTTATTGTTGGTTAGGAATTTAATTTGGTGTAACTATCTTTTTAAATTGCATAAACACTATTCAACCCCCCTTCTAGTTTTCCCCATAGCCAGGGTCCTTACAAAAGTAAGCTCAAGTTGGTTAGTATTTAAAAATGCCTCTTTGTACAAAAGTACAATCATCGGCTGATTTGAAAACATTGCTCTCTTAACTTCACTCTTTTTTTTCATAGAAATTCTTTTGGGTTCTCTCTGATTTTCTCTTAATGGCCGAATTTTGATTTTCGTTCTCTCTCTCATTTTTCCCGGCATCTATCTGATTTTCACTCTTTTTCTTCTGTTCACTCTCTTTCTTTTGGTCACTCTCTTTCTTTTGATCACTCTCTTTTTGCAATCTCACTTGATCCTCAGAAACTTGATGTGGTGTCAATGGTACAATAGTGATTAGTCGTTGATTAAGTATAAAGGAGTATTTGTTCGTAAAGCCTTCATGCTTCACACGCCTATCAAACTGCCATGGACGCCTGAGCAACAAGTGTCCCGCTTGCATTGGTACTACATCACATAATACTTCATCTTCATATTTACCAATCCGGAATGCAACTAACACCTGCTTGTTCACCCTTACTTCACCACTATCATTTAACCATTGCAACTTGTATGGTCTAAGATGCTTTAATATCTGCAGTCCCAATTTATCCACCATTGTTGTACTTACAACATTAATACAGCTACCACTATTAATTATCATACTACATACTTTCTTTTTGATGTAGCACCTGGTGTGAAAGATGTTCTCCCGTTGCACTTCTTCAACTCCTTTTGCTAGCATGCTCAATGCTCTCCTTGCCACCAATGTCAAAGCATCAGGGGCTAGATATTCCTTCGCGAGATCATCCTCTAATGGTGGAACGTCATCATTGTCGGTGACAATTTCACCATTGTCTTGTAACACCATGACCTGCCTATTTAGGCATTGACTTGCTATATGTACCCTGCCTTGGCATTTAAAAAATTTAAAGTCACGATTTCTAGAGGTTGAAGGGTCTGATTTACCTTGAGAAATGTGACAGATATTCTCAGACTTAGGCTCGGGTTTGGGCATTTGTGGCTTGTCCATCTTCTTTGTATAACTCGATTTCCAAGATGTAGAACTTGAGGTATGGGCTGTACTTGATCCACCCCTCCTCCTGAGTTGTTTCTCCACTTTGATGGCCATGTGCACCATGTCTTCCAACTCCACATAATGCTGCATCTTTACCTTATAATGGATTTTCCGATTTAATCCATATAAGAACCTAGCCATTGTAGCCTCTCTATCTTCCTCTACATTAGCTCGGATCATAGCAATCTCCATCTCCTTGTAGTAATCTTCTACGCTGCAACTTCCTTGCATAAGACCTTGAAGTTATTGTATATCTTTCGATACTAGTAACTAGGCACGAACCGCTTTCTCATTACTGCTTTCATCTCCTCACATGTCTCTATTGGTCGTTCTCTATTTCTTCTCCTGTTTGTAACAAGCTGATCCCATCAAGTAATAGCTTAGTCAGAATATTCAATCACAGCAAATCTTAACGTATTCGCTTCCGAATAGTTGTGGCAGTCAAATATGAACTCCGTCTTCTTCTCCCACTCAAGGTATGCTTCAGGATCAGTTTTACCTTGAAATGAAGGAATCTTCATCTTAATGCAACCCAAGTTGTTATCTTCCATGTTCCTAGCTTCTCTAAACCGCCCTCCACGTCTCCTAAGATTAATAACTGAATATCGATCTTCATCTTCATCAAAACCAGTCTCATAAGACACTTCATCATCACCATTTACTGCCCTCAGCTAAACTCGTTCCCTTCTATGCATATTAGGAGCATTTTGTGGCTACTCACAAAGTTTATCCTTCATCTTATCTATCCGTTCATGAACTTGCTCGAGCTCCAACTTCATCACACGCTTCATCTCACTCATTATGGTCTCCACTAGAAATTTCTGATCAGGCAAATCTGTGGTAGCACTATTGCGAGACATGTTTCCTGCAAAACAAAGTTAGAAAAAAGGACCTCACAATTCTCTCCCTTACATGTTTACACTTAAGAATGTGAATCACTCTACGCTCGTGTTTTCACTAAAAATTTGTGGCCTTTAACCCTCTTTGTTCTCACTACTCTTACTTCTCTCACTAATTTCTCTTTTAGTTCTTTTGGAACTAAAACAAACAATACATAGAATTTCCAATAACAATTCACCAAGAACTCATAAAGGAATTTCAGATCTGAAAGAAAGATTACAAGAAACACGGGCGACAAAAATTTTGGAAGTCTGATGTTATCAAAATTTCCACACAAAAAGATTGGTCTTTGGAGGGAGAATTTTCACACACACAAAAAGATAGATCTTTAGGATGATGTGATTTATTGTGCTGATTATAACCAAAATGAATGATAACCAAAAAAAATTTGTTGAGTCCGATGTACCTTTTTTTGTTCGGTTTTTTTCTTTCTTCTTCTTTTCTTCTTCCTCCTTTTTTTTGAAACTTTTTTTAGATAATCAGCAACTGTATTTTTGATAGTAAAGGAACGATATTTCGAAACAAAATACGAACGAAAAATGGATAAAGAAATTCGGCTAAACAAGGGTATGTAAACCGAATTTAGAGACTAAAAGAATATAGAACAAAGATAAGAAAGGTTTTTTTATTTAAAAGATAGGCAAACCTGATCTAGACTCAAAGATCTGATACCAAATGGTGCAAACCCCGCCAGGAACGATAAAACCAGACAACGAAGAGGAACCAAAGATCGTTCTATAATCAGAATTGGATGGAGACCTCGAACCGTTATACGACAAAAGAAAAAACCTCGGTATAGATGACCTCGACCCGTTACTTATTGCGAACAAGAACCTCGGTTTAAGGAAGAGGCTACAAACGATGGTGGAAATCCCGTTTGATAAGTCGATGCTGAACGCCACAGAAAACTCCGATTAGTTCGAATAGTTCTTCAAAGAACCAAAGAGAAATTCTCTCAGAAATTTTACCGAAAAATCAACTCCCCCTTTTCCATTACTTAGATGCCTTTTAATAGGCTCAAAATTATAAGAAAAAGTCCTAAATTTTAGGCTAAAAGTATGGATACAAATCATCCTATTAATTGGCTGATCACATGCCAAAAAATAGAAAAGAAAACTAAATATCTAGGCATGCAAGCCTTCCAAATAGAGTATTTTGGCATGCAAGCCTTCCATAAAAAGAGGAAAGTAATTATATAGGCATGCAAGCCTTCCAAATAGGGTATTTTGGCATGCAAGCCTTCCAAAAAGTGGAAAATGGCATGCAAACCTTCCAAAAAGAGTAATTCAAATAATGCCAATTTATTGGCAGAATTTAAGCTAGCCGTAGTCGGATTCTTCTAGAACTCGAGTCATGTTGAGCCATCTTTGTTGAACACATGGCTCATGATCAATGGATCTCCATGAATTTGCTCGAGCCCAAATCTTTTGAATCAACTCGTTGAGTACATCTTTGAACTTCTTTGCTTGCAATCGCATAATTGGTCCAATTGGAACTTAAACTTGATCATTTGAAGTTTGAACTTGATCATTTGAAGTTATGCTATGATTTGCATCAGTCATGATTATATCTGTAATAGATTGGTAGCGGCACTAGCTATACATGATGACTCTTATTTTGGAATAGTTTTTATCTGTCTGGTGCGAGACTGAAATCTCCTTTGATCAAATTAGGGCCTTACAATAACAACTACCATGTAGTCTAGTCCCTTCGTCAAGACTATGTCACTAAGGTGTGTAGGGTACGAATAACTGTCAAACCCTATTACACCTTAAAGTTGTGAGAATATGTGATCCCATAGTTTGAGGTTAGATGAAACTTGCTAATCTAACAAGTTTATCCATTCCACCTTGGCAAAGGACTTACTATGGATCTATTCACTCCCTGCGACACTAACCTCTTATACTAGAGGAGACAAACCCGATCTAGATGGCCAATCCCTTCGCCCGCTTCTAACTAAACCCAGTGAATACCGACATACTTGTTGTAGTGCCGATGTTTGGTAAAAGCCAAAGTATAGCCTTCCATGTGTAAGGTCCTTTAGCATGTCTCTTGTCGTAAGGACCATGTCACACAAATGCCACTTGGGATCTTCTGTTGATAGTTAGAGTGTATGATTACCATATAGAAGAATCTCGGTGAGTCATCCTGTGAACGTATCCTTTAAAAATCACATGTGCACTGTCTCACGATGTTCCCACATCAGTGGCTATCAGACCAGCCACTACCATTAAATGGTAGAGATCAACGCACACCGATCTATCCAGAATATCAATGTCCCATCTCAATATTTTTACAACATAGAACATTTAGGATATGTTCTTAAGTAGATCCATTAGGTTTAATTATCATGATCTCATCATGATCCCAATGTCTCTGACATATATCAAAGAATTTTATCTATGCAATCATATTATAATCTAATACATGCACAACAGTATTAAAGAATTGCATATATAAAGATCATCAAATAGTATACTATCATTCTAAACAAAATGCATCAATGACAAATAATTGACGTAAGGACAAACATTCCCCAGCATTTGGTAGGGTTGCCTCTAGGATGCATGCTAGTTTGTCATATGTCAATGCAATTTTAACATTTCGTTATTCTGCATAATTGGGTCCAGTGAGTTTGTTTTTGTTAAAGATACATTTAAGGATAGACATGATGCTTTAAATGATATATTTAAAACAGTTATGATAATATAAAGTAGATGTTCATAAATACTTATATTGATTCTTATATAAATATTTCTTCCACTAATTTTAGCAAATATTTCAACCAAAATAGATAGATGAAAATTAATATTTTAATTCTAAAATGGGAATTGGGATCCAATTATTATTAGATTGATAATCTTAATCGTTGCCAACATGTTATCTCACATCATAGTAGGTAGACAAACTATTTGTCAATTATAACTCCTTATAATTCTCAATCAAGATTTTAACCATAATCCCTTTATAACATTGACCATTACCAACATATCATAAAGTATTAGTCAAGTCTGTTCCAGTACATTTCTTATTCAGTTAATAAGATATAAACATGCATTCGACTAATGCAAACAAGGTCGTGTGCTACCATACTGAACCTTCTTATAATAGCAAAAGTGCTTTACTTAGTAGTAAATGTTAATGGCTTGACCACCGCAAGTATATGTAATAAAGGGCTATGGAGAACTCTTAAATAATTTTATATGTAATGGACTAGGTATAATTGGAAAAACTAGGTAATGAAGACTTAGTTAGAGAAAATATTTCTACTAATCCATTTGGATATGCCAGCTATATAATGAGAGGGAGGTTTTCCATGGCCGAAACACCAAAATCACACTCCTTAGTTAAGTAACATATCAAAATATGCATGTCTAAGACACTAATATAAGAAGAAAAATTTATAAACTAATTTTACCAACAAGACTATTATAATTCTAATTTAAAATTGGGGTTTTCTCACATACTAATTAATCCAATTAATTAGGTTTTATAATAGAAGCTAAATTGAAGGTAGCAAATAAAATCTAATTCATTAAAATTTGATTAACAATAACTTGGATCATAAGGTGACATTCTATATTCTAAATATTGCATAAATATCAACAATAAAATTTTGCATGTAAAGATGTTATCTCATAACAATTTATGCATGGATACATTTTAAATAACTAAAATAATTCTAAACCTTTTAAAGTTTTTCTAGCTAATTAATTTTACCATAATTTTATTTCATGAATTAATTTACATCAAAAGTGTTATCTAATAACAAAAGCATGTAAATAACATTATAAAATTAAAATTTTCATCTTGATTAATTTGTACTAATCATCACTATAAAATTCATAAATATAAAAATTATAATGAATCAAAAATTATCTACAATAATTTTTATTTTTAATAGCATAAAATTATGAATATGTAAACTTGGCTCTGATACCATAATAACCCTACAGTCTCTTTTTGGTCACAGCTAGGCATCCAACAGTTTTGTTTACAGTCAACTACTGGCCAGCCATCCTATGGCAATGCCCTTTCATCACTGGTGATGTCCTAGGTGTGGTTTTTATTTGGCGTTCATCTTTTTTAGGATCAAGAGTTTGTAACTCTTTATAAACATCTTCTACTCATATTTGCAACACTTTGCAATGAGCTCCTTTCTCACAATTAAGTCGATCACAATCAATTATGATCACTTGTGTATATCACATACACTTTAAGTTATTTTTCTTCTATTATAATGATGAGCCATCATCATTGTGGGACTCTAAAAATTTGATTCGTGCTTCAACAGTGACTTGATCATACTATATGATCATGTTACATGTACGATAGTGACGTTAGCTGCATTTGATGACCACATGTTTAGAAATCATTATAATCTAATTGGTGTGAGACTGGACTCCTCAAAACCAAATGTGGGCATGTTCGTGACAATTAACGTGTAGTCTGAACTCTTTGTTATAACTATATCACTAAGGTGTCTAAAGTATGGAAATGTGTCGAATCCTAATAATACCTTAATGTCGTAAGTCTTGTATGTGATACCAAAGTCAAAGATGGATCAAACTTATTAAACTCATAAGTTTATCCAATCTATTTAGCCAAGGATTTACTATGGATTTAGACTAACTCCATGTGACACTAATCTACCATACCAAAGGAAATGAATATTTTCTTGACCACCACCTCCATTTGCACGATTCGGAAGACATCTAGTGAGTACCTCGCAATGATCGCATTCATCATTAGTTGGTAAAAGCTAAAGCATAGTCTTTCCACCTGCAAGATTCTTTAATGCATCTCATGTGATGTGTGTTATTTATTTATATATTTTACAATTTATCCATATGCATTGCATATCGTTTCATCCATTATTCCAATCTATTTTCACATAATTTAGTTCCGTTTTACTTTTGGGCACCTCACATGTATTGCAAGATAAAACGTGGGGTTTTGGGCCCTAGAGTGGAGAAATAAGTGATATGATGAAGCGAGAAGCAACGTGGGCCAATTCAAAAGAAGAGAAAGACAAAAGTGTAACACGCGACTGCGTGGATCAATCCACACGGCCGTGTCACCAAGACAACCCCCAAGAAGGTGGAGATACAGTCCATGCGGTTGCGTTGAAGAGCTGAAACGACCGCGTCCTGAAAAGCTAAAGAGAAGAAAATTCTAATCGGCGTGATCGATTGGCGATCGATGTGATTGCGTCGATTCGAACGCTGCTGAAGCCAAATGGATGCTCCACACGACCGTTTCGATGATGAGATTTAAGGAGTAAACGCGAAATGACACGGTCACTTGGCCAATCCATGTGGTCCCATTGCTTGAAACGAGAAACCCCAATGTTACGCACATAAGCGAAACGACCGCGTCGTTTTCGACGCAGTCGCGTTTAGGTTTTTGTGGACATCGCCAGGGGTATTTTTGGGACTCTATAGAAATTTTTAGGGGGTATAAATACATTTCTTCCTCCGTTGACCCCGAGAAAGGATTTTTAACTTTTCTGAGTTTCTTAATCTTGTAATCCTGTTTAACTTTTCAATATTCTCTGTAACTTTAATTGTTCTTTTGTTAACTTCTAGATTCTAGTTCTAATATTAATCGAGCAATAGAAATTTATTTTCCTTTCATCTCTTTAATTGTGGATTGGTTGATTTCAAATTTCCATACTGATTGCATTGACAATGATATTTCAATTGTAATTATGGTTGATTATCTTGTTATGGATCGTGAATAGTTTCCCATCTAGGGACATTGGTTGAACCCCTTCGGATTTAACCATGGATTGATGATTTATTGGTTAATTATTGAATAATTGATAATGAGGGATATGCTAAGATGATTATTATCTATGTAAATTGATCTCCCCCTTGTGGATAAATAGATTAGTCGACAACGAGAGTCGGATCTAATCGAGGGGTTTCAGTCCCTACATTGATCTATACTATCTATGTGACGGCGGGAGTTGGGCATGGATTAGGGTCCCCCTACCATAAATCCTAATCCTAATCCACAGAAGTGGTGTGGAGGAAGATTGCGGACATTCGTCCGACGTAATGCACTTAACGTGTATCGATGTAACGACGGAAGTTGGCATCGATACGTGTTAGGTAGTCATATCATTGCATCACGAGAGTAGAGAGTATGTATAATATAAGGGAATATCCTCAATTGCATCACGGGAGTAGGGGATAGGAGAATGCCCTTAGGTTTGACGACCTCTCTTGAGTCCCATAAATTCAACAATCAGGCCATATAATTTATTCCTAGCTTTAATCCAATGGTGAGGAGACCAAGGTCCTAGAGCTTTTCTCCATCAATGTTCTTTCTTATTATTCACCTTTTAGCCACTTATTGATCACGTAGCTCACAAATATAGAGAGAAACTAGTACTCAATAACTGCCTTCCTGAGGACGACCCGTTTAATGCTACAACCTCATCGTGTGCTTGCAATATATAATTTTGGGACTTAACAAGTTTCTCGCAACGTTGCTAGGGAGGCACTGCTTGATTTTAGTTTCGATATTTTTGTAGACAACCCAATTTTTCTTTTCTTTTTATTTTCTATTGCTATCATTTTTGGTGCTATTGACATCTTCTTTTGGTTTTGCCCTTTTGTGTATGGACTGGAGATCGTAGGATATCGAGGATTTTCTTCCCCTAGATCCTGAGATTGAAACTACCGCATGCCGGTGTAACATCGAAAGGAAAAGGAAATTAGCACTTGAATCAATGGCAGAAGAAGTTTATAATCCAACACCACCTCATCCACCTAACAATTATCCACCACCTGCTAGGTCCATTCTGGACTTCTCAATGCCATTTAATTGGTTAACATTGAGCATTACAAGGCCATCGGTGGAAGCCAACAACTTCGAATTGAAGCCTTCGTTGATCAGCTTTGTCCAGTAGGACCAATTTAAGGGATCGCCCATGGAAACCTCCAACAACCATTTGAACACTTTTCTAGAGAAATGGACACAAAAAGATGAATGGCATCACCAACGATGCCATTAGGCTAAGACTCTTCCCGTTTTCTCTAAAGGATAAGGCGAAGGTTTGGCTTAGAAGCCATGATACTAACACTTTTACCACTTGGTATAGTTTATTGCATGCTTTTCTAACCAAATTTTTCTCTCTAGGAAAGACCGTGAAGATGCGCAACGAAATCACCTCATTCTCCCATCATGACCAAGAATCATTGTATGAGGCATGAGAGAGATTCAATAATATGCAATGAAATTTCTAGCATCATAGAGTGATGGGCTAGCTCCTGATTCAAACTTTCTACAACGGGCTTTTTAGAGAGGTGAAAATATCCATCGACGTCGTCGCTAATGGGGAATTAATGAGTAAGACTCCAGAAGAATCCAAGAAGTTGTTGGAAGACATGGCCAACTACAATTATTTGTGGAGCAATGAGACAACAACCTCCAAGAAGAGAGGTAAGTATTAATTAGATGTCGTTTCCGTGCTTTCTTCAAAATTTGATGCATTAACAAAAAAGCTATCTATGTTAGGATTAGGTGCTACTAACCCCCGACGACGTTATGTGAGTTATGTGGTGTACATGGACACCCAAGCGTTGAATGCACATCTACCCTTGCAACACCACCAGGAATGACGATCAAGCAAGCTAATGCATTATATGGAAACAACTCAAGGCAGACTAACAACACTTACTCCAACAGTTTCAACCAAGGTGGAAGAACCACTCAAACTTCTCATATATGAGCCCAACAGCCTCAACCGCCATACTCGCAACACCCCAGCAGTTTCATGTGCAACCTCAAGCACCAACACAAAATTTTAATCAAAGGCCACCTGCTCATATCCCATCCTCTTCTAAGTCCAATTTAGAAATACTAATATAAAATCATATTCTTACACAGGGACAGCGGAATGAATACTTTCAGTCGTCCATATAACAGCTCGTGTCCACCACCCAACGTTAGCATAGTGGCAAAAAAGCGGTGGAGACACAGATGGCGCATATAGCACAACAATTATCGCAACTTTATAGGCCACATGGGCAACTGTCGGGGCAATCTGAGCCCAACCCTCGAGGACATGTCAACGCCATCACTTTGAGAAGCATGTTGTAGATGGAAAACCCCACTATGCTAATTGTGGAAGAGGAATGTGTTGTTGAGAAGAAGCCACAATTAGTTGTTGAAGCTGAAAATGAACGTAAGGTAGCACCTCCATCATCTGAGTCACAAAAAGAGAAGGCTACAGAGAGACGAGATGGAGACACTACAAGGGAACCCACGAGAGTCTACCCTCCCAAGGTCCCTTTGCCATCGAGGTTGGTTAAGGAAAAATTAGAAGAAAAGTACGGAATATTCTTTGATTTGTTGAAAAAATTGAATATCACCATACCCCTTCCTCGACGCCATCTCCGAGATCCCAATCTACCGCCAAGTTTCTAAAGGAAATTATCACAAAAAGAGGTATGAAGGAGAAGATTGTGCTTTTATCAGAGTGCAGTGCGATGCTCCAAAGGAAAATAGTCAAGAAACTGGAGGATCCAGGAGGCTTCTCCATCCCATGCGCTATTGGAAATATAACTATCAAGAGAACACTATGTGATCTAGGAGCAAGCGTAAGCTTGATGCCGCTATCTATTAGCAAGCGACTTGGGATGGGAGAGCCAAGCTAATCAATATGTCCCTCTAACTTGCTGACAGGTTAATCAAGTAACCTTGGGCATTATAGAAGACATACCTGTGCGTGTTGGGGAGATTTTGGTTCCATGTGATTTCATCGTCATGGTCGATGCCAACATACCAATAATACTTGGCCGTATGTTTTTGGCCACAACAACTGTGAAGGGAGGGAAGATGTCCCTCAACGTTGGCGAGGAGAAGGTAAAGTTTGACCTTCAGAAAGAAACAATTGTTGGAAAATTGAGACCCACCCCTGTGGATTTTGATGATGTGCACAAGTGATATGAGGACTAACATATTTGTTTCAAGTGTGTATAGAATTATTTTTATAGCCATGAAGCTTTTGAGCACATTGTGAAGAAAATCGAAGAACTTAGAGCCAAGATCAAAAGTCTACTATTGAGCCATGAATTGAAGAGTACAAAGGATCCGACATATAAAGCGTACGAAGACTTAAGATCAAGTGGAAATGGTTCAAGACAAAGAATGAAGAACAAAGTGCTAGTAAAGTGTGTTTGTGTAAGTTATAGTTCAAAAATGTTAAAGCCAATATATATTTGTTACACACACAAAAATTCTTGAAAAATGGTTTATATATATTTTAAACCATATAGTATTTATATATGTTTTTGAGTATAAAACTCATGTGTCAACAAATAGCCGACTTTCCTCATCATATAGCTGACTATTGGCAGGAAGATTTTTGTCAAAAACTTACTGTCAAAATAATAGCAAACTATCTGGATGCGATAGTCGATTATCTTGGTCAACTTTGACAGATTTGATAGTTTTTATTTGAACTTAAACTAGCCCTAACTAGCCGTTAGAGGAGACTTTATGAGCAGATTTTAAGCAGATTTCAAGCTGCTTTTATGCCAATATTTCTCTATATATAACTATGATTTCAGAGTTTTAAAATATAACATTTTCTATTGAAATGAAATCTCTGTTGTGCTAAAAATTCTCAAAGCTCTATTTATTGTTCTTTAATTCTCGAAAAGCTAATGTTTTTAATTCTTTTGTGCTAACTCTTCTTATTCAGATTTATTTTAGCATTTAAACAGTTCTTGTTTCAATTTGATCTCCAAGCCTTAAAAGCATTTTTCTTTGAGATTTAAATTGCAAGATTATTGCTTTTAATCTTTGTGTTTTAAATTCAAATCTTTTTCAAAGATTAAAATCTTGAATTTTTTATCTTTAAAAGCCCAAGTGCTTAATTTTTGTAGATCAATTTTCAAGACAACTATTTGATCAAATTATACTTTACTTATATCATTTATTTAATCAAAAGTTTCAGATTTTCTAAAGCCACGTCTCACACTTATATATCATTGGCTTATAAGAAATCGTGTTCTAAATTTTCATATCTTTTGTGAAATCTTTGGAGAAGACTTAGGTATTGTAATTCCTGTGTTATAAGGGAAGTTTTTGTTGGAAATTCTAGTTGATTGTAACTAGGTGTGTGTGTTGGAAATTCCTAGCGATGTAAGCTAGGTGTTTGTATTACGTGTTGCAATATAGTGGATTAAATCCTGAAGGGAGTCAAGGACTGTATGTACCCAGGGTGGAGACACTACAATAAAAAGACATTTAATAGCACGTGTTAGACAACGCTTGCCAATTATAAGTGCGGTTTATTAGAGGCACAGATAATAGACAATATTTCTTTCTGCAAGCACTGTTAAAGGTCGGATAATAGACAATACTTCTTTCTGCAAGCGTTGTTAAAGGTCAGATAATAGACAACGCTTCTTTCTGCAAGTGATGTTTATTAGATGCACAGATAATATACAGCGCTTCTTTCTGTAAGCGTTGTTAAAGGTCAGATAATAGACAACGCTTCTTTCTGCAAGTGATGTTTATTAGATGCACAGATAATATACATCGCTTCTTTCTGTAAGCGTTGTTAAAGGTCAGATAATAGACATCGCTTCTTTCTGCAAGCGCTGTTAAAGATCAGATAGTAGACATCGCTTCTTTCAACAAGCGTTGTTAAAAGTCAGTTAATAGACAACGCTTCTTAGATAGCACTTCTTTTTACGTAGCATCACGGTTTTGTTTTAATAGACACTACAACAGGAAGGGTTATTTGTAACGGTTAATTTAGTAGCAGTTCCTAAAACCGCTACTAATTATCTTTTTATAGCGGTTACGACCCGCTACAAAAAATACTACACTTGGATCAAAGCAGGAAGAACCAAAAAAATGTGGCGGGGATGGTTATTTTCAGTTGTAGCGGTTTTGAACCGCTACAAGGGGAGAACATGTAATTAATCAAAACAATACATCCAATTAGAAGAAGAAAACGAGAGTAATATTCGTTAATTTAACGTTACAGCGGGTTTGAACTGCTAAGAATATAAAACGAATGGCGGGAAGACCGATATTGTTTGAGCAAAAATTTTCTATTTTTTATTAGCGGTTCGGAACCGCTACAACAAAAAATAGAGGGATATTTCTAGCATTTTGTCTCGGTTATAGACAACCAAAATAAGTAAATGATTTTCACAAATAAGAAAAAGTTAGGTTAGTCGCGGGTCGGAACCGTTACTACCGCAACCCAAAATACCCCACATCCCAGCTAGTTTTAGGTTTTACTAAAGAACGGCGGAAAAATTGTGTCTCCCGCAAAAAAAGAACGGCGGAAAATTTTTCATCATCAGCAAAAAATTTTCCGCAAAAAATTTTCGTCTCCCGCCAATTTCTTCTCCAACAAAAAAATTTTCCGCCTCATATCACAGGACGGCGCAAATTTCTTCTCTCGCAAGAAATTTTTCTGTCGCATATCAAAGAGGACGGCGCTAATTTCTTCTCATGCAAAAATTTTTTAGCCCTAACGACGAAGTTTCAACCCGAAGTTTGCTTTTGGGATCACGGACTAACCAACGTCGATCGCAGGGCGTTCGAAGGTATGATGTTTGCAATGGCAAATTTATTGTTGGTTAAGATGTTTGCACTATCAGGGATGTCAGCCTGCAGCCATCGCTCACACATATGCTCAATGCTTATCAAACATGCTAAGCATGTAGGTTTACTAATATATGGAGAAGTTTGATCATGCCACTGGATGTTTAAGATTTGATCTTTCTAGGTTTTTTGTGCTCCATGATTTTGGTTTATTGTTTACGGTTTTGTTCATATTTATTCCAAAATGTGTACTAGTCACTCAGAAGGACATAAGATGTTCTTTCTGAAAGGAATCATAGTATTTGAAATACCAGTTCCACATGCTTCAAACGAAAGGCTCCATGCCAACAGTTTAGTTTCTGCAATATAAGCAATTAACAGCAGTTCCTTGTTCCATCACATCATAGATCAGAAGATTGTAATCAAGCATAACCTACAGATATAATTTAACATATCTATATAAGTCATCTCTGCCGGCTTTGAAACTATGTGATGTCTTCTTTTTCCAGCATATACTGTAATTCATCTGAGACGGTCTCGTTTCTTACATGTCTTCATGGTCTAATTTCCTCGCGAAACACTTAATTTTGTTACATTAAGTTTCTTATGTGGTCATTGTGAACCCTTCTAAGCTGATGGCACAACCTCCTTGTTCGATATATGATCCAGATGGTTATAGATATGCTGTTCATGTGGACGATACAAAAAGATGTTTAAATGCTGTCCATCCTTTTTTAGTAATGAACATCATAATTAACAGTTCAAATCTTTTCGCCCTTATAATGAAGTGATCTTTTTAAGCGGATTCTATAAATCAATGGAATCTGTTTGCAATAGTTCCGAGAGTATACATCAATTCCTTAAACTGCATCTTGAATTCTTCTCTTTATAAAGGTGTTCAAACCTTTGAACTTTTTGATAGCTCCAAATTCCATGATTTTATCATAATTTTGATGCGTTCTTCCCGTTTTCACCATGTTATTTCTCTTTGATGCAATATCATCATCCTGTCTGTTTGAACTTCTAGTGCATTGATTTCTTCTAATTCACATATTCTAAATTTTTCAGGTAAATATGTGTACTAATTGAAAATATTTCCCTTCTATGGTTTCTTCAGAATCTTCTTGACATATTCCTCAATTTCTTAGGAGATCATGTGCTTCATTTTAAGAAGCTCAACATGGCTAACTTGAACAATTCTTTCTAAACTAAATGATTTTCTTTGTTCATTTGTAATATGGTGACTGAGAACATCTGTGAGTTCATAATTTGTGCATATATTTGTCTGCACTCCAATAATCTCAAATCTAAATTGGCTATGCATCTATAGTGATCCTCTAACAGACTATAAATAGGATGCAGTTTTGTACTCTGTTCACGGTAAATCTTGACCCTGACGATTAATGGGAATTGCTATGCAAACAGAATTTTTTGCTCATTTCGCATACCACATTTATTTGCAAGATATATCCACATTTATTTTATAGATACGCAAGCTTTGAGGATGGACATATGAAGTAAATTTCACTTAATTGATGAACGCAGCCTCTGAATGTTCATATGAAGTAAATTTCACTTGGGCGTAAACTTGATGCTCTAAAAAAATTTACCATTTGGCTCTGAAAAGAGCCAAGGGCTGGCAGAGAAACCCCGGATATTGGTCCCTCATTAGCAAAACTTGATGTTTCAAATTCATTATGTTCTGATTGTAGCTTGTTTGTGTCATATTGATCGCACCATGATAGAATTCATATATGCTAGCATTTGAAACACACATGTTTTTTCCCCACTCATCAGAGCAATGGCTTTAGATTTTCTTTGATCTTCATGCAATATTTCTATATTAAGAAGTTTGAGGAGTTCACCATGGATGAACACTATTTTGAGGAGTTCTCCTGTAGACAAGAGAGGGTACTTGAGGAATGTTGGAAGAACAACATTGGGAGACATTTCTGGAGATCACTTAGGAAACAGGTTGTTTCTTAATACGTCATAAGATTAAATAAACATTGTATTCTTATTACGTGTATCTGATATATAACACATGTTTTTTATATTTTCTACATATATTGTATTCTAACTACTTAATACGTCATAAGATTAAATATGTAAAACTATATCCGAAAAAAACATCAAGCTACTAGGTACGTTGACATGAATATGGTGTGTTGTAAAGGTTTGCATGTATGAAGAGGCCAAGTACCATAAAGATGCTTATGTTTGCTCTCAATATACAATTATATATGGTATTAGTGCCTGTAGTATTCTATTCATTAGACATATTGATATATCTTTGGTACCTACTTTCGTTGATTTGATTTGATTCATGAATTCTTATCACTGGTTTACTTTTGATGCTTAAAATTGGCGTTGGACACTATCTGGGTTGTTCACAGTTAATAATTTATATAAATTTCTTACTACTGATGAGGTCTATGATGAATGAGTAAAGTTATTTGAAAAGATATTGCCCCCCTTAATATTAGGATATTGGTTTGGTTAGTTGTGCAAAACAAGATTCTTACAGTTGACAATCTTGGTACTAGAAACATTAGAATTATCTCTCCTTGTGTCTCATATTCAAAAATTGCCAAAAACTATGCCAAAAATGCAGTCCATAGTTCCAAGCATGATTTATACTAAGTGGAATTTTGCAGTCCATATCTCGACTTGCATATACTTATTACTGGTGTTTTTGTTTGTGGGTGAGAAAAAAAGATTTTTGTTAAGTAATGGACATACCCCTAATAACACTAATTAGTGTTTTCTTGTATGAAGGATGGATAAGTCATGGATTCAAAAACCAAAAGGTTCTCATGAATACGTATCAGGAGTGAATGCATTCTTGGATTTTGCTTTTCAGCACAAGGCTATTCGTGGGAAAATTTTGTGTCCATGTGAGCATTGCAAATTTTTAAAGTCTTGCACAAGGGATGAATGTTTTGAACATTTACTCATCACCCATTTCCCCAGAAATTACACCTTTTGGGATTCACATGGAGAGATGGAAACATCTAGTAATGTCGAACGAGTGGCTCCAGGCTCGCATCTTAGAAGGTATACAACTCCTCCAGCAGCAGATTCGATACAAGAAATGGTATACGATGCCTTTAGATGGGGATTGAATAGTCAAGAGGTGACTGAATCGGTCGTTGATGGAGACACATGGGTGTCAAATACTAGCAGAGAGTCAAGTGGGGGTAATGCCAGAGAGTTTTATGACTTGCTGAAAGATAACGAACAACCTTTATACGATGGATGTACCAAGTTCTCGAAACTCTCATTTCTAATTAAGTTATATCACATCAAGTGTTTGTGTGGTGTTAGTGACAAGGCTATGGATATGGTTTTTAAATTGTTGCATGATGCGTTCTCATTTGCAAATATTCCTCCATCTAATTATGATGCGAAGAAGATCATTAACAAACTTGGTCTTAAGTATGAAAAAATACATGCATGTCCTAATGATTGCATGCTATATTGGGGGCCGGATGCGGATAGAGAAAATTGCAAAGAATGTGAGGTGTCTAGGTGGAAGAAAAGCTCTAAGAAGAAGAAACAGCCCGTAAAGGTATTGCGCTACTTTCCCCTAAAATCTAGATTACAAAGATTGTTTATGTCTTCTAAAACTGCTGAGAGTATGCGGTGGCACTCAAGTGAACCGAGTGTTGATGATATGATGAGACATCCAAGGGATTCTGAAGCTTGGAAATATTTTGATTCCATGCATACTGAATTTGCTTCTGAGGAACGTAATGTTCGACTTGCATTAGCTACTGACGGTTTCAATCCATTTGGGAATTTAAGCACAAGTTATAGTATTTGGCCAGTTATTTTGATCCCATACAATAGCCCCCCGTGGATGTGCATGAGGTCAACTGAATTCATTGTTTCTATGTTGATTCCCGGAAAGAAAATGCCTGGAAACAATATTGATATCTATTTGCAACCTTTAATTGCTGAGTTGAAAGAATTGTGGGAAAAAGGGGTTGAGACATATGATGCATATAAAAATGAGGTGTTTGTGCTGAAGGCATCTTTATTGTGGACTATTAGTGACTTCCCAGGGCTTGGAAATATTTCAGGTTGGAATACACATACTGGCTATGCTTGCCCCTCATGTAACTTTGATCAAATCCCTTTATATTTGGGTTGTAGTAGGAAGTGGTGTTTCATGGGTCATCGTCGATTTTTGAGGCAAGGCCATAAGTTCCGGTTGAATCGTCTTCGTTTTGATGGCCGTATAGAAGATAGGGATCCGCCTACATTGTTATCTGGGTCAGAGATTTTGAATCAAATGGAGAATATAGAGTTTTCCTTTGGAAAACGTTCATCAACTAGTACTACTACTGATAGCAGAACGCGGAAGAGAGCAAATGTTGATCTAGCTTCAAAGCAATGGAAAAAGAGAAGTATATTTTTCCAACTTCCATATTGGGAGTCTAATTTATTGCGTCACAATCTTGATGTGATGCATATTGAGAAGAATGTATGTGATAATGTGTTGTTCACATTGATAAATGACCGAGGAAAAAGGAAAGATCATTTAGAGGCTTGAAAAGACCTACAAAAATTGGGTATTAAAAAGGAACTTTGGCCAAAAGAGAATGGAAAATCTTGTCCAGCAGCGTTGTTTACAATGAAAAGGCAAGAGATTGATACATTTCTTGAGACTTTGAAATGTGTCATTGTGCCAGATGGTTACTCGAGTGATTTTTCTAGATGCATTGACCTTGTGCAACGTAAAGTATTTGGACTGAAGAGCCATGATTCACACATCCTTATGCAAGAGTTGTTGCCTTTGGCTATTAGGAACATTTTACCTGGTGTGGTGTCTTCTGTGTTGGTTGATTTAGGCTACTTCTTCAAACAGTTGTGTGCTAAGGTTGTCAATCCTGCTGAATTGAGCAAACAACAAGAACGAATTGCGCTGACCTTGTGTCATATGGAGATGTTGTTTCCACCATCATTCTTCACAGTTATGGTGCATCTAACAATTCATTTGAGTGATGAAGTTAGACTTGGAGGTCCTGTACATTATCGATGGATGTATCCTATAGAAAGGTATGTTTCATATACAAACCGTTGATTTTTTAGTTTAATTACTTGTTCAAACACTTATCCATTAATGTGAATGTAGGTTTTTAGGAAAACTGAAACAATTTGTTTGCAATAGAGCCCAACCTGAAGGCTCGATTGCTGAGGGATGGCTTTCTGAAGAATGTATGACCTTTTGTTCGCGGTACTTAGAGGATGACATTGAGACTAGATTCAATCGCAGGGAGCGCGTGGATGATGACCCTATGCTTCCTGAAGCAAGTTTAACCATGTTTCCTCCGTTGGGTAAACCAGTTGGAGACGGTACACTTGTTAGATTAAGTGACATAGAACTCCTGCAAGCACATCGTCACATATTGATTAATTGCCCTCAAGCAGAAGATTTTATTACGTAAGTAAGATATTGATCTATTTTAATTTTATCACAGTAGATTGTGACAAATCATGTTGATTTTTTCATCTTTAAATGTATAGTCGGTTTCGACGCACCACGACGACAAAAATGAGGAATCGTAAAAGGAATGTGAGTTCCAATGAAATAGAGAAGGAAGTCCATCGCAACGTTGTCCAGGCATTTAAGATCCACGTGAGTATGACTTTCTGTCTATTGCAAGGTTATTACCGGAATTTTTGCAAGCTATTGATGTTGTCTGTAATGTTTTCATAGATTAATGATAATCCCAGAGATCAAACTTCAGAGGAACTTCTTGCACTTGCACAAGGACCATTGAGACAAGCAAGAAAATTTACTGCTTATAATGTGAATGGGTTCAAGTTTCGAACGGTTGAGCGAGAGAAGAGCTTGAAAACTCAAAATAGTGGGGTGTTTTGTAACTTTGGAACTAAAAGCTATGCAAGCACACGTGACAATAGGCCGAGAGAGGGTACGGTACCATATTACGGTAAACTGGTTGATATTATTGAGCTTAATTATCATGATATTTTTCATGTAACTGTATTTAAGTGTGCATGGGCCAATACCATTAACCAAAGATTTATTAGAGTAGATGATTTTGGGTTCACATCAGTAAACTTCTCTCACTTGATTCACTCTGGTGATCACGAGGATGATGAACCATTCATTCAAGTTGCCGAGGCTCAGTTAGTATTTTATGTAGAGGACAAAGCTGATAAAGGGTGGAGTATTCCTATTCATGTAAAACCAAGAGACTTATACGATATGGGTGAAGAGGATGCTACCTCGCCTTATGATAACGAGATTAATCAAGCTCAAATTTCAGATGTGGTATTTCCAGATGATGATTCACTGATTGTTGCGAGGGCCGATGATACTGCAGAGTTTGAGTAGGGCCGATGGTATTTGTATGCCTTTGCAATATTTTTTTGTTATATGTTACATTTCCGTATCTGCAGTCTCCTTTGCAGATAGTTGTAATGATCTTGTAATTTACATGCAATGAAAGACGGTACGTTTCTAATCGATTCTACCACATAATATAAGATCCTAATTTATTCCATCTTGTAATTAGCATGTGTACAAGTTTTATATTTTGATGATCATGCTCTTGATTCTAACAAGTAAATTTTGATTATTTGTTTTCAAGTTTTTTGTTTGAAATGGGTTCGAACTTTTGCCAGGACAAAGATGTGGAGTATTTGAATGTATCCATGTTGGCAGATACTGTATATGCCTACATCCATTCTTTTTTCACATTCATTTTTCACGTATTCTTTTTTCATGTTTACAATGACTGTATCCCCGTTGCCAACTTGAATGAGTGTCTTGCAGTTCCTTCCACATTTCTTTCATATCCTTAATATGCATTGTTGAATATTGGACTCCCCGGATTTGGTTTTGGATGATGAGCAAACATAAATAATTCATGATCTAACAATTTGTGAGCGCAGTATTGGAGATCGTCGCCAATTTCACGTGAACATTCAAAGCGACATCTCAACACTTTCCAAAGCTCAGTTTCATGTCTAAAGCTTCGTTGAAGCTCTTGCGACGCTTTGGAAGTAATGAAGATTCAATCAAAGCTCTCAAAGACCGTTTATTAAGGTTTTATTTATAGTATTTTAGTTTCGATTGATAGAATGTTAAGCCTTGAGTATATCTTACGTTTCTATCTTCATTACGCTCATTTCGTAGCACTAGGATTCTTGCACAAGTTCACTCTAACTTCCTCGAAGCGTCGCGCTTCAATTCGGACTTTGTTGTGCATGTTAGTTGGTACAAGAACATGTACTGACCGACTAGATGGTGATCTAGTCGGTCGGCCACTGTTCTTGGACCGACTAGTTTGATTCCTTAATTTCTTGGACTTTACTGTTTACAGTTAGTCGGTCTATGTTGACTCACCGACCGACTAGTTTGTGAACTAGTCGGTCAGTGATGCTTCTTTGACCGACTAGTTGTGACTGTCTGTTCACTCTAAAATTCTCCTAAGCTACTGTTTACCGTTAGTCGGTCTAAGAACGTTTGATGACCGACTAGTTGACAATCTAGTCGGTCAACTTTTGTTCTTGGACCGACTAAGTCAACTTGCCTTCAGACTATGTTGTTTTGCCTCTTAGTCGGTCTACATTCATTGGATGACCGACTAGTTGTGAAACTAGTCGGTCAGACAGTGTTCTTGGACCGACTAGTTTTCTAGGTCTGAAATTCTATCTCTTCTCAGATCTGCTCTTAGTCGGTCCATGCTTTGTGACTGACCGACTAGTTGATGAACTAGTCGGTCAGTGAGTGTTCTTTGACCGACTAGATCTCACAGATTTCTTTCCGTTGGAGATTGACCTAACTTGTTTTTATGGGACCCTATAAATACGAACCTAGGTCATTTCTATCTTCAATAGAGCTGCCATTAAGAGATTCATTGAGTGCTAAAGTGATAGCTATTCTCCCTCAAATCTAAAGCTCTCTTCCTCACAAGAAACCCATTCTCTCTCATTTCTAGATCTAGAGAGAAGCTTGTTCTTGGTGAGCTCTTCAAGCTATTGCTTGATTCAAGTTTCCAAATCTTCCCTAGGCACCCATTGCTGCTCATTTCCTTGGTGCTAGGGTTTGGTAACTTCATCTTCCTCAAATCCTTCATTCCACCTTTTGGGTAAGAAAAACTCAAGGTATAGGATTTTGTGGTAAGAGTATTTATTTCATATTAAACTCTTTTATATTGCTTATTGGCTCTCTCGGTTGTGAGAGAAGTTTGTGATCCCGGGTTGTGGGATTCACTTTGCCATTGCATGTATGATTTGATCTTGTGAAGGTTTTTCACAAGATATTCATAGTGGAAATCTTGAGTTAGGGTTTCTAACTCAAGTATCCGGAGGGGATCCGGGTGGTTGGGACGTAGGATCACCGGGAACAAGTCGGGGAGACTTGGGTGGATCCGAACCCATTAACTTCATTTGTTTGCATTGTTAATTTCATTGTTGTCATTCAATTTAAGCTTCCGCAAATTGACTTGGTAGTTGTGTGCAATTTAATTTGGAATAATACGCCTTATTATTTTAAAGTACTATTCACCCCCCCTCTAGTACTTGTGCAGTAGCTGGTAGGGCATTACATTTGGTATCAGAGCCAGATACTCAGCTATGTCTGCCAACGACAACAAGACCGTGCCTCCACCTTCCAACTACGACACCTTCAGGAACCGTGAAGGAGCGTCATCGGTGATGGAAGGACATTCCTCTACAAGGCCTCCATTCTTCAACGGTACCAACTACGGGTACTGGAAATGTCGGATGGAAACCTTCCTCCGAAGTGCATCTTTATGGAGGACTACAATGAAGGAGTACAACGAGCCCGAAGAAGAAGATTTTGAGAAATGGACTACCGCGGAGGTCGCCGCGGAGGTAAGCAATGCCAAGGCAATGAACGCCTTGCAATGCGCATTGGAGCCCGAGGATTTTAATAAGATATGCACATGTAAGAGTGCATATCAAATTTGGAACTCTCTCCTCATACTACATGAAGGGACGAGTCGGGTAAGAGACTCTAAACTCGTTGTCGTAACCAAAGATTACGAAATGTTTCATATGCAACAGGGCGAGAAGATGAAAGAATATTACGCTCGCTTCGTTGACATAATAAACGAGTTAGAGGCCCTCGGCAAGATCTACACTCAAAAGGAGAAGTGCTTAAAGCTTATTGAAGGACTTCCCTCTTCTTGGGAAAAACGTACCTTCGCCATCGAGGAAGGTAATGACATGGACAAATATACCGTAGTTCAACTAATGGGTACCTTGATGTCATACGAGGTACGCAAAGATAGCAAGGTGAAGCTACAAGAAAAGATGAAGTCATATTTGAACCTAGATGCGCCTAAGAAAAAGGCGATTGCATTCAAGGTGGCTTCATCCACATCTTCCGATGATGAAGACTCGAAAAACGAGTTGGACTTGGAGTCCATGGCACTCATGGCCAAGAAGTTCAACCGTTTCTTCCGGAAAGGTAACTTCAAGACCAAAGGTAAATTTGGCTCTTCTAATGCTCCTTCCTCTCCTTTGTGTTTCAAGTGCAATAAGCCAGTACACATGAAAGCGGAGTGTCCTCTCAACAAACAAAAGGAGAAGTGGAAGGCGCCAAAATTCGATAAGTCCAAGAAATACAAGAAGGGGTACAAGAAAGGACTTGTCGGAGCAACATTCACCGACTCCGAGGATTCCTCAAGCGGAGAGTCGGACGATGAGAAAGTGGAGCAAGCACATATGTGCTTCATGGCAAGAGAGGAGAACGATCAAGGATCCTCCTCTTCCGATGATAGTAATGACGAAAGCGATGAGGTAACGATGGATGATCTTAGAAATGCTAACTCTCAACTTTGGTCAAAATACACTAAGTTAGTAAATAGATATACTAAGGTAAAAGATGACCTAGCTAGCATTCAAACATCGCCTAAGAATATCATCACCAACAACGACACCGTTGTTGAAGAGTTAAGAAATGAGATTGTGAATCTCAAATCTAAACTTGAACATGTTAGCATTGAGGATGCGGAAAAACATGAGATAGCGGATTTAACTTCTCAAAACTCGACTTTGAGTATTGAGAACGAGAATCTTAAATCTCGTGTTTATGTGCTCACATCGCAAATATCCGCTTTGGATACTTCTTTGCGTTCTCTCAAAGAGAAATATGAGGACACATTGGGGCGAATCAACAAATTCAACAAGGGTAAGGGCCATTTGGATAATATCCTAAAAGATTTACTTCCGGCCAAACACCACATTGGCTTGGGGTATATGATGGGAAATTCATCCAAGTCGGTCACTACTTTTGTTAGGCCAACTTCCGAAGCCTCAACGAGTGGGAGCAAACACTCTATTGGTAGTTTATCTACCAATGGTGCTTCCACCTCGTCCACACACTCTTTCGGAAAGAAACCCACTTTGGGTGGACCTCCAAAGAAGGGGCATGCCTACATGTACACTAATAACATGCCACGTAGGAACACACGTCCTACTCCACCGTCTCACACGTATGATGATTTTTATGCAACACATTCCCGGGCACGTGCACACCAAGTGAGACACCCTCACGCACGTGTTTCCACACATGCATATGTACACCCACCTCATCATATGAATAATTCTTTTCGTGCACCATTCCATCATGTCCCGTATGCCTATCCACAACATGCATCACGTAGAAATCAACGTAGCATGCATGCACCCAATAGGATGATGGCTTCCAAAATTTTCACTATTTGGAGCCCAAAGGACACAAGCATGGACGAAAAACAAATGTACATGAATGCTTATTTTTCGGATGTTGTGCATAGTAAGAATTATGTGGGGAAGTCTAAGTCCACTTGGACTTGGCTTCCAAAGGTCTAATCCCTTGGACCCAATGACCTTGGGTACCATGATATGAAAGTGTCTATCTTTAGGTACTCAAGGAAAAGAAAAAGAAAAGGAGCATCAAATTTAAATTTAGCTCCAAAGGGAATTGGATACTCGATAGCGGGTGCTCCAAACACATGACGGGTGACGCTCGTTTGCTCTCCGGAGTGGTTCCCATTGCGAATGGAAACCGCGTCGTATTTGGAGGCAACGAGAGCGGAACCATCATAGGTGTTGGTAAAGTCGGTAACCCTTCTAAACCATTAATTAGTGACGTTTATCTTGTTAGTGGTTTAAATCATAATCTTATTTCAATAAGTCAACTTTGTGACAAAGGTTACAAAGTTAGCTTTGCGAAAGGATTGTGTCATATTTTAAGAAAGGATAATGAAAAATTATTATTTTCCGGAACTCGTCGTAAAGACATCTATATTTTGGATCTTCCGAAGTCATATGAACAATGTCTCGTTGCCAACACAAGTGAACAACACTTATGGCATCGACGCTTTGGACATGTGAACTTTGGAACACTATATAAGCTTTCAAAATTGAATTCTATTAAAGGTTTTCCGAAGCTTGTTTTTGAAAAGAAAAGTTTTTGTGATTGTTGTCAACGCGGCAAGCTTCCTAAATCTTCATTTAAACCTAAGAAAAGCATCTCTACTAAACGGCCACTAGAGCTATTACATCTAGATTTATTTGGGCCAACTAGAGTAGCTTCCTTAGGAAATGCAAGGTACGGACTTGTCATCGTAGATGACTATTCAAGATTTACTTGGGTATTTTCATTGTGTAATAAAAATGAAGCTTTTGAAAACTTCACAATTTTTGTTAAGAAAGTACAAAATCTCTTAGGAACCACCATTGTCACTATTCGTAGTGATCATGGAGGTGAATTTGAGAATGAGTCTTTTGA
Source organism: Scilla litardierei (assembly GCA_030789695.1). Lineage (NCBI taxonomy): Eukaryota > Viridiplantae > Streptophyta > Magnoliopsida > Asparagales > Asparagaceae > Scilla > Scilla litardierei. The sequence continues at coordinate 120,989,658 of CM061133.1, forward strand.
GACATTTTGTGATGAAGTTGGTATCACTCACACCTTCTCTTTCCCTCGTGCACCTCCTCAAAATGGTGTAGTTGAGAGAAAGAATAGGACGCTAGTGGAGTGTGCTCGCACTATGCTTGATGATAGCCAACTTGGCTATCAATTTTGGGCGGAAGCGGTACACACCGCTTGCTATGTGTTTAATAGAATACTTTTGAGGCCCGGCACTAAACAAACTTGTTATGAATTGTTGTTTGGTAGGTTGCCTCAAGTTAAACATTTTCGTGTTTTTGGTTCGAAATGTTTTATTAAGAACACATATGGTAGTTTGGACAAATTCGATCCGAGATCCGATGAGGGGATTTTTGTTGGATATTCTACGCGTAGCAAAGCCTACCGGATATTCAACAAACGAACCTCAACGATCGAGGAATCGCTTCATGTCTCATTTAATGAAGGATTTGTTCCAACTAGAATTTCACATGATAATGATTCTATGGATGTTTTATGTGATTCGTTTGAAAATTCTAAGTCTAATGATTCTATTGATTCTATTGAGACTAACCCAACTAATGAAGTTGTTGAGAATGTTCCAAGTGATCAAGGTATTCCCAAACGGCTTCATTCGGTTCGTGACCATCCCCATGAGCAAGTCATTGGCAATATCTATGATAGTGTCAAGACGAGATCCCAAGTTCACCGCTTCGCAAATTGTGCCTTTGCCTCATCGATAGAGCCAAAGAATATTAATGAAGCATGCGAAAATAGCGCTTGGATCTTAGCCATGGAGGAGGAGCTCATTCAATTCGAGAGGAATGAAGTTTGGGAGCTTGTTCCATTGCCATCGAAGAACCACACCGTCATAGGGACAAAGTGGATCTTCAAGAACAAAACCGACGAAAACCAAGTCGTCGTCCGGAACAAAGCTCGGTTAGTAGCTTAAGGCTATCGTCAAGAGGAAGGTATCGATTTCGAAGAATCTTTCGCTCCGGTAGCTAGATTAGAATCAATTAGATTACTTTTGTCTTTTGCATGCCATATGAATTTTAAATTATTTCAAATGGATGTTAAAAGTGCATTTTTAAACGGAGATGTCGTTGAGGAAGTTTACGTTTCTCAACCTCCGGGCTTCGTAAATGAAAAATTTCCAAATCACGTTTTTAAACTAAAGAAAGCTCTTTATGGTTTGAGACAAGCTCCTCGAGCTTGGTATGATCGCCTAAAGAATTTTCTTTTGGATTTGAATTTTAAAATGGGCGAAGCCGATTCAACACTTTTTATTAAGCATGCGAATAATGATATTTTATTAGTTCAAATTTATGTTGATGATATCATTTTCGGTGCTACTAACTTCGCTCTTTGCGAAGAGTTTTCTAATGTGATGAAGGAACAATTTGAGATGAGCCACATGGGCGAACTCAAATATTTCTTAGGTCTCCAAATTCGCCAAATGAACGATGCAATCTTCATCCACCAAACGAAGTACACGGTGGAGTTGCTAAAGCGATTTGGAATGGAGAATGCCTCCGGGAAAAAGACTCCAATGAGCACGACTACGCATCTTGACAAGGATACGGGCGGTAAGGATGTAGACATTCGTCTATATCGAGGTATGATAGGTAGTTTGCTTTATCTTACCGCAAGTAGGCCCGATATTATGTTTGCCGTATGTATATGTGCTCGTTATCAGTCTCAACCTAAGGAGTCTCACTTAGTAGCGGTAAAGCGTATTTTTCGCTATCTAAGTTACACTTTAGATTTTGGATTACTTTATTCGAGATCTAGCACATATGAGTTAGTCTCATATAGTGACGCTGATTATGCGGGATGCAAATCTGACAGGAAAAGTACTAGTGGCACTTGCCATTTTCTAGGAAATTCTCTTGTCTCTTGGTTTTCCAAGAAGCAAAATTCGGTATCACTTTCAACCACCGAGGCGGAATACATTGCCGCCGGTGCCGCTTGTGCCCAGGTTCTTTGGATGAGACACACATTGAAGGATTTTGGTATTCATTGTGATACTAGCCCTATCATGGTGGATAACCAAAGTGCTATTTGTCTTTCAAAGAATCTGGTGCACCATTCCCGATCGAAACACATAGATGTCCGACACCATTTCTTAGATGATCATGTTGCTAAAAAGGACATCATTTTAGTGTACGTTGAAACCCAAAAGCAAATCGCCGATATTTTCACGAAACCCCTAAAGGAGGACTCCTTTGTGCGGTTGCGTCGAGAATTGGGGATTATGGGTGAATCCGAGATATAGGATTCATATTTAAAATTCAATCATCTTGCATGCTAATATATTTCGTGATACTTTATTCATGCTAGATTAATTGAATTTTTGGGAATTTTATGTGATTTATTTGAATTTATGATCGAATTCGTATTTCAATGTCGTATTTAAGATTTCGACGTTTTATGGGGTAATTTAGATGACTAATGAGTGAGTTAGGATGTATCATCCAAGTGGTTTGTGAAGAAAAATCAAATTTCTACTTTTGGACTCTTCTAGTCGGTTTCAGTTCACTTGTCAACCGACTAGATTCTCATCTAGTCGGTCAGCAAATGAACTCAGACCGACTAGATCAAGCAAATATCCATCTCCTATCATTTTCTTTCGTTAGTCGGTCTTAGTACACTTTCCGACCGACTAGATGGAAAACTAGTCGGTCAGTAAGTATACTGCGACCGACTAAATCTAGCCCTAAAAATCCATCTGTGCCTCTGTTTCGACTTAGTCGGTTCAAGCTCATTGACCGACCGACTAGATCGTAATCTAGTCGGTCAGTGCTTGAACTATGACCGACTAAGTGGGTTAGGGCAAATGTGTCTTTTTGATTCCAGACCGACTTATACACACTTTCTATTCGACTAAAATCTTTTTTAGTCGGTCTCCTATCAGCTCAAGCCCGAAAACCCCAAATCCCCCTTCGAGCCCCTTCGCATTCTGTCGTCTCCGGCCGTTTCTCCGGCCATCGCCGCCGTCCGCCGCCGTCGACTCCACCCCCTAGGTATATTCCTCCATCTCCTTGGTCGATTCCTACCCTAGGGTTTCCGATTCGTTTCTCTTAGGGTTTGTGCTCCTAGGGCATTACATTTGTGCTCCTAGGGCTTGTGCTTCGGTTTCTCACTTCTAGGGCTTGTGATCTCTAGGTTGTACTTGATCTTATTATCAGTTGCTTGTGCTCTTAGAACTATGGCTAAGACTCGCATTCCGATCGCCTCTTCCGGGGCCTCTCCTATGACCGTAGGGCCTTCCGACCCTAGGAATCCCCCGAAGCCTAAGCGTCGTGCCAAGTCTACCCAAGCCTCTCCTTCGTCGCCACCTCTTAAGAAGCCTAGGATTGCTTCCTTCAAGCCCCGCAAATCCAAGACCAAAAAGCCTATTCTTCACACCCCGGCTACTCCTCCCGATTCCGACTCTGAATTTATCCCTGAGGATGAGCCTACTAGGGAACCTACCCCACCTCCGAAGACCCGTAAGGCCAAGGGTAAAGCTCATATGCCAGTTGGCGGTGTAGACATATCGTTGTGCCGCGATGACCCTCAGTGTCTCGCCGCGTACAACCGTATAGAGCAATGTCCACTGTTGTTAGAGCATTACGTTCAGTTCTCTGATTTTCTCGGCCTTGCTGATCTTCTCTCTTATAGTGGCCTTCTAGATTATCTCCGTTACGACCCCAAGGCCAATCCCAAACCGTACCCTCGCCTCGTGAAATTGTTCTATGCCAACCGTATTCGAGGCCAGTACGACGCCAGCCACTCCATTGAGACGACTGTCTTGGGAACTCCTATAGTTCTCACGGCAGAAATCTTGGGGGAGATCCTTGGTTGTGCGTCGTGTGATCTCCTCCCCTCGGACATTTCCGTTGACGACATTTCTTCTTTGGATCAGTCTATTCTTGCAGATATTTTCCAGGTTATCCCCTCCGCATTTATTGGTGTTCCTTCGAAATCCTTTAAGCCGAATGCGTGGGTTCTTAACCTGATTTTGAAATCATGTCTTCTTCCGAAATATGGATCCTCTTCACTCCCCTCTCAGCCATTCTTGAAGCTCATATACGCTCTTTTCTTGGGGTGCGAGATAAATTGGGCTCGCGTGATACTCGATAAGATGGATTCTTTTGAGTGTATACGCAAGACCAATAAGTCTGCGCACATTCCATACCCCTGCTTGTTGACTCTCGTATTCCGTCATTTTCGAGTTCCTCTCCCACCTGACGATGAGCGTCCTTTGGGTACGCCTCTGAACGCGACGGTCGTGAAGAAATCTTTAGCGGCACTTCGTCACGTGCAGAGGTCTACCGCATCTGCTTCCCAGTCTACTCCGTCAGCTGCTGCAGCCTCCTCTTCCCCTGCTACTTTGGACGATGTCGTACGTCTACTTCGTCAGCACGACTCCCGTTTGGCTCGTACTGAGGAGGTCGTATGTCGTATGGCTCGTATGATGGGGATTGAGCTTCCTCCTTCGGTGTCTGAGGCCGAGGAGATGGACGATGAGGAGCTTGACGAGCTTGTCACTTCTTATGCCCGTGGCGATGAGGCCACTGCTGCTGCTGCTGGTGTTTCCACTTCTGCTCCTGGAGTTGGCACCTCTACTGGTGCTCCAGAGCCTTCTGCTTCAGCACTTCAGTCTTCAGAGCCTCCTGCTGACCCTGTTGCTGAGCCTGCTGATATTCCTGTTGACACTTCTGCTGTCGAGACCCTTGCTGCTGTAGAGCCTGTTCCTGAGATCTCGACTCCTGCCCCGACGATTCCATCTGTTGAGACGCCTCTACTCCCTGCAGATCCTGAGTCCACTCCGTCGACTGGACCCACGGACGCTGCAGATCCTGCCTCCTCCTCGTGATCGTTGTTCCGAGGACTCTCCATATACGCTTTGGATGATATATCTTAGCGAGAGTATTATGGGTTAGGATAGGGTATGAGGGTTATTATGTTTTGATGTATTTTGGATGACGTCGCTGCTGTTGTATTTATTTTGATGAGAATGATGATGATGATGATGTATTTCCTTTTGATGGGTATATTGTATCGATGATGTTGATGTATTTCTTTTTGATGATATGTAGCGCTTGATATGATGTATCTCATATATTCGATGTGATATCTTTTTGGATATACTCATGTTGTCTCTGCATATATATATGTTCATCGTCATTCACTTTGTCTTTTATTCGTCGTGCAAATTTTAATATTCGTTGAATTTATTTGAAATGAGATTTCGTCGCTCGACGCATGAAAACTTGGTTAAATAGATTTAAATTCTATAATTGTATAGAATTGTTTTCCATGCACAAATTTAACCAAGAATATTGAATATTGGAGAGTATGTTTCTTTATTCAAGAAATGGATAACCATTTGATATTTTTGATGATTTTGATTATCGTTGATTTTTATTGAAAATGGAAAATTTGACACACCTTGTTTTGATTTACACATTTTTCCCTTGGTGTCAAGTTGGTCCATTGCCTTTGTCTACGACTCCCGATGTTGGATTTTTACATTTCCTAATTGTTGTCGTTGTATGCCCCCCATTTTTGGGATAATGCCAAAGGGGGAGAGATAATGATAATAAATAGCACAAATGAAAATTTAACTCAATTTCCGAGAATCTAGTTTGATATGCTAGATTCAGGGGGAGTTAAGATACATATAAGGATTTTCAAAATCCGATATTTCAAAAATCAATTCATTTTATTTATCTTACTAGTCTGCTTGATGCAATTCATTTATATTCATTTTGGAATTGACGTGTCATCAATGCAGGGGGAGTAAGTATTTTACATTTGAATTATTATCTTTGATTATTATTTATGTTGGTTTGTCATCACCAAAAAGGGGGAGAATGTTGAATATTGGACTCCCCGGATTTGGTTTTGGATGATGAGCAAACATAAATAATTCATGATCTAACAATTTGTGAGCGCAGTATTGGAGATCGTCGCCAATTTCACGTGAACATTTAAAGCGACATCTCAACACTTTCCAAAGCTCAGTTTCATGTCTAAAGCTTCGTTGAAGCTCTTGCGACGCTTTGGAAGTAATGAAGATTCAATCGAAGCTCTCAAAGACCGTTTATTAAGGTTTTATTTATAGTATTTTAGTTTCGATTGATAGAATGTTAAGCCTTGAGTATATCTTACGTTTCTATCTTCATTACGCTCATTTCGTAGCTCTAGGATTCTTGCACAAGTTCACTCTAACTTCCTCGAAGCGTCGCGCTTCAATTCGGACTTTGTTGTGCATGTTAGTTGGTACAAGAACATGTACTGACCGACTAGATGGTGATCTAGTCGGTCGGCCACTGTTCTTGGACCGACTAGTTTGATTCCTTAATTTCTTGGACTTTACTGTTTACAGTTAGTCGGTCTATGTTGACTCACCGACCGACTAGTTTGTGAACTAGTCGGTCAGTGATGCTTCTTTGACCGACTAGTTGTGACTGTCTGTTCACTCTAAAATTCTCCTAAGCTACTGTTTACCGTTAGTCGGTCTAAGAACGTTTGATGACCGACTAGTTGACAATCTAGTCGGTCAACTTTTGTTCTTGGACCGACTAAGTCAACTTGCCTTCAGACTATGTTGTTTTGCCTCTTAGTCGGTCTACATTCATTGGATGACCGACTAGTTGTGAAACTAGTCGGTCAGACAGTGTTCTTGGACCGACTAGTTTTCTAGGTCTGAAATTCTATCTCTTCTCAGATCTGCTCTTAGTCGGTCCATGCTTTGTGACTGACCGACTAGTTGATGAACTAGTCGGTCAGTGAGTGTTCTTTGACCGACTAGATCTCACAGATTTCTTTCCGTTGGAGATTGACCTAACTTGTTTTTATGGGACCCTATAAATACGAACCTAGGTCATTTCTATCTTCAATAGAGCTGCCATTAAGAGATTCATTGAGTGCTAAAGTGATAGCTATTCTCCCTCAAATCTAAAGCTCTCTTCCTCACAAGAAACCCATTCTCTCTCATTTCTAGATCTAGAGAGAAGCTTGTTCTTGGTGAGCTCTTCAAGCTATTGCTTGATTCAAGTTTCCAAATCTTCCCTAGGCACCCATTGCTGCTCATTTCCTTGGTGCTAGGGTTTGGTAACTTCATCTTCCTCAAATCCTTCATTCCACCTTTTGGGTAAGAAAAACTCAAGGTATAGGATTTTGTGGTAAGAGTATTTATTTCATATTAAACTCTTTTATATTGCTTATTGGCTCTCTCGGTTGTGAGAGAAGTTTGTGATCCCGGGTTGTGGGATTCACTTTGCCATTGCATGTATGATTTGATCTTGTGAAGGTTTTTCACAAGATATTCATAGTGGAAATCTTGAGTTAGGGTTTCTAACTCAAGTATCCGGAGGGGATCCGGGTGGTTGGGACGTAGGATCACCGGGAACAAGTCGGGGAGACTTGGGTGGATCCGAACCCATTAACTTCATTTGTTTGCATTGTTAATTTCATTGTTGTCATTCAATTTAAGCTTCCGCAAATTGACTTGGTAGTTGTGTGCAATTTAATTTGGAATAATACGCCTTATTATTTTAAAGTACTATTCACCCCCCCTCTAGTACTTGTGCAGTAGCTGGTAGGGCATTACATGTATGTCTACATATATAAAAAGTATAGGTTTTGTAACTACCGATTGTGATGTGCACAGCTTCTAGGATTTTCTATAACCATTTTTAACTTGCAAATTTTAGCATTAGACTTGTTGTACAGAACCTTGTGCTCAAATATTCAAAGCACTTTGTGCTCTAGTATGATTAATTTGCATATGACCTGTTAAACTTCTTTTGACCAATTTTGTGCATTTGGCATGGGGAGGTACTCACTGTATACTTTTGGTATTTTTCATGTATATTACAGATTGGCTATTATGCGCTCAGGTTTCAGGATTTTTATTCTTTTACATTGATTTTCTGCATCAGGTGTTGCTTCCAAATTTAACTTTATTCCAAGTGCTTGAGTTCCACTTCTTAAGTTTGGAAGCAACAGGTATAATGTTTCTTGTGATGTTTCTATTGATAATCATGTGGGCTGGATGAAGTCCAGAATCCTGCTATTGATATCTGAAAGTGATGACTGCTTCCGTGATATGGTTTTATTGGTCAGTGTATTTGCATTTGCCAGCTCAATATTCTTCATTTAGATTATTTATTTCGTTTTAAACTTGTGCTTTAATTCCTGAATCAGGTGTGTTCACCGCTCGCCTGTTTGCTCTTTTCTCAGCATTTGTGATGTGGGTTTTCGATTTTTGGGATGATTCATTTCTGGGTTTTGCTCCATAGGGGAGTTTTGGCATGTGGGTTCTTTGAGGAGAAGGATAAAGTGGGTAGATTTGTGAAAGGCCGTGGGTTGTTTGTTTTTTTCATTATTTAACCAAGATTAAATGTTAATGCTGGGTGTTTGGTGTTTTTTATCTCTGATTCAGTTTTTGTGTTTGGGAGTACTTTTGTGTGCATATTGCATCTGGATTGATTCTGCCTATATTTAAGACAAATCACATTGTGAATCTAAAACTTGAAACTTTAGGAAGCTGAAGGTAATTTGTATGGTCAGGCTGAGAAGTTGATTTTCTCAAATTTTAGTTTGACCTTTTTGATCCTAGGAATATCTCAATCAGATTCCTACACATCTATCTACAATCGCATTTTTTGCGTGTAACTAGTGGAGGGTTTTTGTTTTATGTCAATTCATGACTCCTTGAACCTGAACATGTCCTTGTAAATAATTGATCTGTTATTACATACTTACCCAAGTAAATATGTCACAATTTTGATGTTGGTTTCTGAGCATTTGTGGAAATTAGAAACACTGAGCCCATGGTTTACTGAAAACTTAAAAGGGCTATGTTTACTTCTTGCTTATGTTAGCTACTCATCATTTCACATGGCACAAGCTTCTTCATGAGCTTCGATATTCAAATTTTTCAATAAGGTTAGCAATTGGAGATCTTACTTTAAATACTGAGAAGAGCTGTTTTGTGATAAACAAAGTACATGAGATGCATTTTCTTGAGGTCACTAAAAGGACTTTAAATGGACAGGATTAGAGGGACCAGGTGTTGTGTGAAATCTGTATTTATGAGTACACAAGTGTTTTAGGGATGTTAAGAGTAGTTGATGGTTGAAAGTTGAAGGGCATGTATATTACATCACAATGTTCCTAACTAGTATTCATTGAATTACCACCGTCCTGTTGTGCTGCTAACTTGGTAAGGCATATTCATTTAATATGATCTTCCAATAGAAAATGATAAATGATATGCATTTCCCACTGACAATGCATATGACTTTCCCTTGAGCTTCTGGTAAGTCCTGCTTTCTGAAATCATGTAATTTTCATCTCATCCTTTAGTAAGTAAAATCGTTCCTCGCGTTAGCCCTTTAATATAATTTCCAGCAAGTAATCTAGGTTATTTTTTTGTTGGATACATATGAAAAAGGGAAAGAAAAACGAATATAGGTGAGGGAATACACACACTTGAATAATTGTATTAAAATTAAAATAAATGTGAGTTTGGATAAACGTCATTGCAGGTACATTACTTGGTTATATGTTATACATTCGGTATCCTCTTGTTTCAAGTATCTGCGACATGATTATTATGCTTGGTGTCTGGTTTATTTTGATTTATGATTGGCGAACACTTGGAAATGGTTAACTTGTTGGAAAAACTTACTTTGTTTATGTGTTTAGTTAATGTGGAGTGTTCCTAGTCTTGTTATTAAGTGTTTTATAGGAGTTATCACTTGTAACATGTTTAATTTATGAATTTAACACAGATACATATGGCATCAGAAGGTATCAGTTCAGGACGCAAGCGCAAGAAGGGAGCTTCGTCAGTGTACGTGTCCACGGGGATTTGTGAGCTGATAGGTATGGTTTAAATTCATGTCATGATTATAAAAGTTTTGCATCTTGAATATAATTAATTATCTTAATTATGCAGATGTTTCTAATCCTGAAAATCCCCAAAAGTGTGGCTCAATGGTTTTGAGAAATGCGAAGGACATTCATGATAAGGTCTCCTTCCACAAGAGGGTGGTGCTCATTTAAACCAAATGGTCCTGGTATTGTGGGAGAGTCTGTTAAGCCACTCAATGCTTTTTTGAGGGAGGTGATATCAAATAGTCAACATTTTCCTGTGGGCGTAAATGATTGGACGGTAATACCCCAGGAGGTCAAGGATAATGCGATCCAAAAAATAGTTCTGGTATGATTTCGTGAGACAATGGTTTTTGTCCATTTTCAATATTACTATCAATCTAACTTGTTTTTCATTTATTTGTAGACTAGGTTTTACATTGAACCTCTTGAGCACAAAGAAGTTGCTTGCCATGAACTAAAGAAATCAATGGGCCTTCAATGGAAAACTAGGAGGTACAAGTTATGGAACCGGTATTATGATTACACGAAAAGTCAGAAAGATAACGAGGAAACACCCCCTGATTCTATTACTAAAGATGATTGGGCATGTTTCATTGCTTTAAGATTTTCAGAAAAGTGGCTGGTAAGTTTATAAATTCTTATACTTTAAGTAATATATTTCATTAATTTTATATTTTCGAAGATTATAACATTGTGACAATTCTTTATCTTTATTGAAGGATATTCGTGAGAAGAATAGAGAGAATGCTCTTAAGCAAGATTGTCATCCAACTACGGGGTCACGATCAATAGCTCAACTTTATGGATTAATGGTATACAAACTTATTACAATATATATTGAACTAAATAAAATTAAGATATTTTGTTTTCGATTCCATGTAGTTTTAGATCTTTACCTAATGCGTGAAGTGGATTTATTAGGCTGAACAAAAGGGAGCGGACCCCACCCGGACAGAAATGGTGTTGTTGACACGTTCCAGAGAAGACGGGTCTTATCCAAACGAATCTACGAGAGAAATCGTTGTAAGTATCTAGTTTGTTTGTTGCTGTGACGAGCTAATCATCAACACTTTTAGACTCAGTTTGGGTAATCATGGTGATAATCATACAGACTGTTGATTAGTTAAGCTAATAAAACTAAGAATGTTCTATCAATATAAAATGCCACTTATAAGTCCAATGCCACCTGCAATTTTTGTAGTCAAGAGTAATGCAGGAAGGCAATGATATCCACAAGCTATCAGTTAAACTCCAAGTTAACAATTATCATGAATCTAACCTAAGTTAAGCCTATGACATCTCCTGCTAGCACTAATTGTATAATAAAATGAAGAAAAAAATCAATTAACAAACAGGATTGCCTAATAACTTTGATGTTTGTCGGCTTGATTCAGTTTTCTTTCAACTGTAAGTCTAAGTATTGATGATGATAATGATGATGGTGTTTGTTGGAGTTCTTGAATTTTTTTGACTCTTTTGTTATTAGAAGCATATTCATTAAGTTTTTTTGACTCCATATTCATTAAGTTTCTCCACTAAACTAACACATGTCAAATCTCTAGTAAATGAAAGATCAGTACATTTCAACGGGCAACATACAATTAGAAGCATTGTTCATGGCATGGCCCTTACACATGAAGACTATCTAGACCAAACACTTCTAAATCAAATGTACCACCTGAAATCGTTAACATTCTAAGCTGATGTTTCAGGTGGTTATTTGCTGCAGAAGGCTGGGGTCATCCGAAACCTGAAATCGTTAACATGAATTTGAAATTATGAAAATTGCAAATGAAGCAGTATTCAAGTGAATATGGAAGATATGACACTATGGAAGTGATTCAATTCAGGGTAAAATGAGGGAAATTGCCTTTCAGTTGTTTCCAGCTCTAGGACACCATCCATGAAGGGAAAGCACACCACTGTCTGCAAATAATAAGGCAAGTCATACAACCATGCATGCCAATTTTGAACTGGTAATATAAAGCTGCAAAAAGAAGTTGAGAGTCTGTAGTAATTTTCTAGGAGTATATTCCCCTATTTTGAGGCAATGATTCCAGAAAAAACATGAGAAACTGGTAGAATTGAATATAAATAATTAATTAAACATTCCTATTGGCAGAATATTGTTGAGAAACAACAATCATTAAAGTCAGTTATTTTCTTATAAGCTTGTGAATATCAACCACCTACACAAATTACATCTTAAATTCTAAACGACAGGAATTATCAGTTGTTTATATTGTTGACACACACCCCCCCCCCCCCCCCCACACTCACAACGCACACCCATACGGGGCATGTGCGCGGGAGCTGTTCGGGTTTGGTGTGAGCATTTGGGCATGTTTTAAGCAGTTCGGGTCTGTTTTGAGCAGTTTTAATGGCATGTCCCTTCCATATGAAGACTATCTAGGCCAAACACTTCTAACTCAAATGTACCACATGTTGGGAACATGTATCATACACGAGGCTTCTTCCTATTTTCTGTATGTTATTTTAGGCTTCATTGTTTCTGTATGTTATTTTAGGCTTCATGGCTTTCTACAGACCATACTTATGCTACTGGGGGTGAGATTGCATTTATATTTTAGAATGTAATTGAAACAAATAGTTCTCATGTACTCTTGTCATCATGGTAACTAAAAAGAATGGTATTCATGTACTCTTGTCTCACATAGTATTGTGCTATCTGACGCATTAAGCTTTATTGGACTTTTGTGACAAATACCTTGTTACTGTGTTCAAGCTCTTGGGAAAATTGTATTTTTGTTATAATGTTATCCAGAATATATATTTAGGTTGTCAGATGATCTTGTATGGTGCTAGAAAGTTGTTTGTTGAAATGCCCATTTGTTTGAATTCATGAGGCTTCCAGGTTCTGCCATGTCTTTGTTGGATATGGAAGACGTTTGTACACCCTTGTGGGGGATGTACGAGGGAATACGGACCTCGAACGTCGCGCACACGAAGTCGTGTGCAAAGGGAATCTGTTCCCTTGCGGAGAGGATCTCTGTATGAGCGGGAAAGTCGCATTATATATGCATAAGTGCATGCGACATATGGCTAATAAAGGGGGAATATCTTAAGCTTATGTTGTACCATGCATATGGTACAACTTAAGCTTATATTGTGCCATGTATCATGGTACACCTTAATTAAGTTGTTCCAAAGGAACAACTTACCCTAAAATAACTACCTTGGGGGCTATAAATAAGACCCAAGGGTAGCCATTTTCCTTACACATTTTGCATGAAATTCATGCATGCATCTTCTTCATAGCGAAGCTCTGCAGAAATATTTCCTCTCCCTCCATCCAAGTTCTTAATCTAAAATAGAGATTTAGATTGTGGATTAGTAGCCTTACTCCGTTCGTGAGTAGACTCGATCCGTCGTGGCGAATCCGAAGGCGAAGTTCGTAGACTACCGTGCCGCGTACGCAAGCGTAAGTCTAAACTTCATATTATCGATCCTAACTCTGTTTTGGACAGGATCCATCATTGGTATCAGAGCCATATGGGTTCGCCCCGGTCAATCCACCGCCCCGTCGAAACTACGAACGAGTCGTTGTCTTTTTCACGAATGGGTCTCCTACTATTACGGATATAGTAGGAACGCTTCGTGACGGAGAGAACGCAGCGGTTGTTCTTTTCACGTTAGGGTCTCCTATCATTACGGATATGGTAGGAACTCTCCGTGACGGGAAGAACCGACCGTTCACGTAGTACGTTAGTCATTTTTGGCACACGGCCATTAGGCAATAACTAACTTCATCGACGAACGGGTGCTTCATCGAGGAAGATGATGGAAGTTATTTCCATCGGGTAAAAGGAAAATTTGGTGCATGTGCACCATGGCCAAATGGGCCATGAAGGCCATGCACCCCCTCTCCTCATGCGGAGGGGGTTGGCTACGGCCAATAACCACCGGCGACCACCCCATCAAGGGGGAGGAGAAAGTGCGGCAACCCCATTCAAAGGGGGTGGCCGGCCATGGCCAAAGGGGCCATGGCCGGCCAACGCCGAAAGGCCTTGACCATGGCCGGCCATGGCCAAGCCATGACCGGCCATGGCCAGGCCGGCAGTGGCCGGCCTTGGCCAAGGGCCTGCCGGCCAGGCCGGCCCTGGCAGAGGCCAGGGCCGGCGCCCTGGCCTCAGGCCAGGGCCTGGCCGAGGCCAGGGCAGGAGCCCTGGCCCCGGCCAGCGGCCAGGCCGCCCTGGCAAGAGGCCAGGGCCGGCGCCCTGGCCTCAGGGCAGGGCCTGGCCGAGGCCAGGGCAGGAGCCCTGGCCCCGGCCAGTGGCCTGGCCGGCCGGCCCTGGCAGAGGCCAGGGCCTGGTCGGCCCTGGCCGAGGGGGGCAGGCCCCCTGGCCGGCCAAGGCAGAGGCCCTGGCCGGCCATTGGCCAAGCCCCGGCCAGGGCAGAGGCCCTGGCCGGGAGAAGTTGCAGTTCGAATATTGGTCGACCAATTTTGTGTTTTTGGTCGACCAATCTGGCAGAAGGTCTGGGTCGACTGTAAATTTGTCAACTAACCCATACGGGGTGACAAAGGGCGTTGGTCAAACTCGAATGTGTTGATTAGCCCATACGGGGCTAACCACAGTGCCGACTAGTTCATACGGGACTAACGTTTTAATGAAGTTTTTTAACTTGGGCTCTACTCCTTGAAGATTAGCCATAGTGCTCTACTTCATGCGAGATTAGCCAAGTCATTGTGCTCTACTCTTCGGAGATTAGCCAATGTACTTATGAAATTGTGCTCTACTCCTTGAAGATTAGCCGTAATGCTCTACTTCATGCGAGATTAGCCATGTCATTGTGCTCTACTCTACGGAGATTAGCCAATGAACTTATGACGTTGTGCTCTACTCTACGGAGATTAGCCAATGTATTTTATATTCGTTTTGAAAAATACGTTTTCAAAAACGCTTTTCCGCTGCTAAGTACTATAAGAGTACTAACATTTGATAAAGTGAGGGAGAAATATTGAAAGTTACTCTAGATGGTGATTGGAAACATAGTGACCTTTCCGATTCTAGAGTAACATCTTCAATATTTTTCGAAAGTAACTTATCAAATACTTATTTTCCGCTGCTAGTACTATAAGAGTACTATAGTTTGATAAGTGATGGGGGAATATTGAAAGTTGTTCTAGATGGTGATTGGAATCATAGAGACCTTTTCGATTCTAGAACAACACCTTCAATATTTTTCGAAAGTAACTTATCAAATATAATATAATTCCAAGTGGGATTTGAATTTTAGAACTATCCAAATGGGATATTCTATTATCATTTCAAGTGGGAGTTATATTTTAAGAATTTTTTATGCAATGTTTTTGATCGAACCTTCGGTTTTGTGTCTTTTTTTCAGCATTTTAAAAGTAAAATGTCTTCCGCTTCAAAGAATATCGTCGCTGAGTTAAACAAAGGTGAAAAACTCAACGGCGATAATTACAAACTTTGGTCCATTAAGATACAATACGTTTTAGAGGAGCAAGAAGTGCTCGAAACTCTAAAGAACATAATGATTGAACCCAAGTTGGGCACTACGGCCCAACACCGAAGAGACAAGGAAGCTTTTGATGCTTGGTCTCGGAAGAATAAGATAGCGCGCATTACGTTATTAAGCAGTATGGCTGATGACATAATGTGCATCTTCCGAGAACATGACCTAGCCATGGACATATGGTCCAAGCTAGAGGAGAAGTTCGGTGGCACATCGGTGTCCAAACTTCGCGCCTTAACTATAAAGTTCGATACATATAAGAAACGTCCAGATCATTCCATAGGGAAACATCTGCGACATATGGCGAACCTTATCTCGGAGTTAAAGGACGCAGGTCATGTGCTCACAGATGAGCAACAAATCCAAGCAGTCATACGTTCCCTACCAAATGGGTGGGATCAGATGAAGATGCATCTCACTCATAATGAGAGCATCAAGACCTTCAACGATGTTTCCAAGCACCTCGAATTAGAGGAAGAGCGGCTTGCGACTGCCAAGCCAGGTGCAGAAGTGCACATGGTTGCTAGTTCCTCACACGGGGGAAAGAAACGTAAAGATCGTTCGAAGTCTTCTAATGAACGTAATAAGCAACCTGAGTCTACCAAGGAACCCAAACATAAGGGTGGACACAAGAAATGGCACAAGAAGAAAGACTTGAAAAGGATCAAGTGCTTCAAGTGCAACAAGCTCGGTCACTATGCTCGTTCGTGTACGAGTGGAAGTGACGAGGTGCCACCGACCACATAGCAAAGGACAGACGGTCCTTCGTGGAGTATCACCGGATACTCAAGGAATGAATTGGATCAATGTAGGAAACAACACACATGTTTAAGTGAAAGGCGTTGGGACTCGCAAGCTTGTCTTGGACAACGGCCGCACTATCCTACTTCATGATGTTCTCTTCATTCCATATATTCAAAGGAATATTAAAATTGTGGTCAATTTATTGGGTCTTGGTTAATGGTTGGTTCCTTCATGTTTGTAATATGGACCTATTTTTGTAATAATTCCTTTATTGGTTCTGGGTTATGTATTTAAAGGATTCATTGTAATAAGTACAATGTATGATTTCTCATTTCCTTATGACAAATTCTTTGACTAATGAGTCTAATATAATTTGTTGGCACTCAAGGCTTGGTCATATTGGACCAACGCGTATGGATAGACTTGCCAAACGTGGCCTTCTATCCAATGTTTCAAAGGTTGAAATATCGACCTGCGAACATTGCCTTGAAAGGAAATCTTGTCGCAAGCCGTTTGGAACCGGCACAAGGGCCAAGGTTCCATTACCGCTTATCCATTCGGACATATGTGGTCCGATGAATGTCAAGACAAGACGCGGGAAGTCCTATTTCATCACTTTTAATTGATGATTTCACCCGATTCGGTCATATCTATTTGATATCCCACAAAAGTGAAAGCACTAAACCTGCTTTAAAAACTATATGAGTTTAGTGGAGAATCAATTAGATCGCAAGATTAAGGTCATGCGAACCGATAGGGGCGGTGAATATCAATCAACAAGTTTAAAGGAACTTTGTGATGAAAAAGGCATAGTACATCAGGTAACTATGCCTTATACTCCTCAACAAATTGGTGTTGCAGAAAGGAGGTATAGGACTTTAATGAAAAATGGTCTGTTCAATGATGGCGCAAGCTAACTTGCCAATCACCTTCTGGGGTGATGCATTATTGACAACCGTTTTCATTTTAAACCGCGTACCCTCGAAATCAGTTAGCTCCACTCCTTATGAGTTGTGGAACCAAAGGTCTCTTAACTTAAACATTTTACCTTGAGTTTGTGCATTCAACGCACATATTTCCTCCCATAAGTATGGCAAACTTGGGCCATGGGGAAGGAAATGTATCTTTAAACGATACGCATTAAACTCTAAAGGTTATGTTTTTGTTAGTCAGGAAGACAATGTTGTGCTAATTGAGTTTGAGTCGAGGGATGTCACTTTCTTGGAAAACGAGTTTCCAAGACAGGGCGAGACAAGTCAGGACTTATCTCTATTTGAGATTTGTGATCAAGAAGGATTACCTCATTCGAGTGGGAGAATTCTTGGTGAAAACGAAAATACTTTTCAACCTTCACCAATGGATTATACGAATGACGATTATCCTATTCCATACGGGAATAATGATCCAAGTGGTAGCAATTCTAACAACATTTCAAGTGGGAGTGATATTAGAATTGATCTAAATTCAAGTCAACAAGGACTTGAAGAATCTCAAATATGCCGAATCATGCCCTGCAAATGACAAATGGATGGAAGCGATGAAGGAGGAATTGAAATCCATGAAAGTTAACCAAGTCTGGGACTTAGTTAACTCACCCAGAGGACATAGAGCAATTGGGAACAAATGGGTTCTCGAGATCAAGCATAAGGCTGATGGCTCAGCATAAGGCTGATGGCTCTATAGATAGATATAAAGCTCGCCTTGTCGTGAAAGGTTTTACGCAACAGGAAGGGATAGACTACAAAGAAAACTTCTCACCTGTTGTGCGTTTTACCTTGATTCGCAATGGTAGCTTGCTTATACCTCGAATTACATCAAATGGATGTAAAGACTGCCTTTCTCAATGGAGAATTGGACGAGGAGATCTATATGGAACAACCAACAGGGTTTGTAAAAGAAGGAAACAAACATAAGGTTTGTAAACTTCGTAAGTCCATATATGGTCTTAAATAATCCTCGAGGCAATGGTATATACGATTGAAAGAAGTTGTCTTATCAAATGGATTTTTTCCATGCTTGATGAAGATAACTGAGTATATATCAAGAGGATTAAAAGCAAGTATATTATCATGTATCTATATGTAGATAACATTTTAATAGCCAGAAATGACAAGGGCTTTGTAATGAGTATCAAGGCTTGGCTTTCATCAGTATTTTAGATGAAAGGCATAGGAAAAGCCGCATATATCCTTGGAGTTAAGATTTCAAGGAATCGTTCGAAGAAACTTCTTTCTCTTTCACAGGAGACTTATATAAAGAAGGTTCTAAAACGATTTAATATGCAGGACTGCAAGTCCATTGATATTCATATAAGCATATGCGATAATTTATATCTGGAATCACGTCCAAAGAACCAAAAGGAAAAGGAAATTATGGAAAAAGTTCCATATTCCAGTACAGTTGATAGTCTTATGTACACTATGGTGTGTACGAGACTGGACATCTGTTTTGCCGTTGGAAATGGTAAACTGTTACCAATCCAACCCAGGGCAAGAACACTGGAAAGCGGTTAAGAGGATAATGCAGTATCTTAAAGGAACTGCAGATTTGCAAAAGACTATGATAAAACCAAGAAGGTAGACATAAGGTACATATCTACGCATGAGACGATAGAGGATCAGCTTACGAAAGCGATCCCCAGAAATGTGTTTTATAAACACTTATCATCTCAAGGATTGCGTATGGGCTGAGTTGTACCAAATATATATTCCCATGTCTAAGAAATGATCAAAATTAATAAAAGAATAAGTTCTTTTTCCAACATTGCATATGAATTTCTTAAGAAATGTTTGTGTACATTTTTGAAATCTCAGCTGAATTGTGTGTATGTCGGACAGATTAAGGTTGGCTCTCTCACATGAGCAACCGCCTTATCTTATCAGATGGATAAGATAGAGATGAGACTAGTTTAAAGTCAAAATCATTAGACGAATGATTTAGAGTCATAACTTTAACAAGATAGTCGAATGAAAGATCTGCATCATATGGATGCTTACAAAAGATCTGAGATCTGTATCACAAGGATATAAAGATCTCATTGGATTTTTTAATCCTATCTGTCTTATGCAGGATGAGAGTCCGGGAATATTTCCTGAGTAGTAAGGGGACTCAAAAGATAGGCACTGTGGTGTCTGATCTTTCATCCGTACAACATCATTAAGACATACTCTCCCTGGGAAAGGAGTGATGTTGTAATACGTGTTCATACCACGTATGCATTTCGACCACTGAGTTAGTAGCAATAGTGTTTGCTATTATGTGAGACTCAAAGGCCATACGGGTCTTAACTCTTACCCTCAAGGACTCCAATTGGTTCCTTTAGATTTGACGAGATGATCGCTATCTTAGCGTGTTACTAATGGGCTATGGTAATTCGGCTCGGCGGGGCACGTTAGAAAAGCGAATCAAGTCAAGATCATAAGGTTCGCAAGAAGAGGAAGATTGATTTCATATTCGCATTTGGACTTTAATGATTCAAAGCTGGTCAGCCAATTGTAATCCAGATGGGATTCAATTGTTGAATATAAAGTATAAGAAATGTGAAGAAATAATCTAGGGTAAAGCATGCGTTGAACTACTCAACTTTGCACCTTCGAGGTCGTTGTGTATCTCTAACAAGTGCACAACAACAGACTCTACGCGCATGACGGTCGCACGGTCTATTTCTCGGTATGATAGATGAAAGAACTAAGGGAAAGACGTTCTCTTACAATCCCCTCAAGTGTGAGTGGGAGATGTTGGATATGGAAGACGTTTGTACACCCTTGTGGGGGATGTACGAGGGAATACGGACCTCGAACGTCGCGCACACGAAGTCGTGTGCAAAGGGAATCTGTTCCCTTGCGGAGAGGATCTCTGTATGAGCGGGAAAGTCGCATTATATATGCATAAGTGCATGCGACATATGGCTAATAAAGGGGGAATATCTTAAGCTTATGTTGTACCATGCATATGGTACAACTTAAGCTTATATTGTGCCATGTATCATGGTACACCTTAATTAAGTTGTTCCAAAGGAACAACTTACCCTAAAATAACTACCTTGGGGGCTATAAATAAGACCCAAGGGTAGCCATTTTCCTTACACATTTTGCATGAAATTCATGCATGCATCTTCTTCATAGCGAAGCTCTGCAGAAATATTTCCTCTCCCTCCATCCAAGTTCTTAATCTAAAATAGAGATTTAGATTGTGGATTAGTAGCCTTACTCCGTTCGTGAGTAGACTCGATCCGTCGTGGCGAATCCGAAGGCGAAGTTCGTAGACTACCGTGCCGCGTACGCAAGCGTAAGTCTAAACTTCATATTATCGATCCTAACTCTGTTTTGGACAGGATCCATCAGTCTTACGTTTACGTTGATGGTAGGTCTACGGTTCCAATATTTTTTTGGGAAACGAATGAAGTGATATTGTTTACGCTGTTGAATCTCATGTCTCGGTTTGTAACATATGAATAGAGGATTATATATGCATAGTCTCAGTTGGAATATCATGTCTCATTTTTTATTTTATTGTGCAGGAGAGCATTCGAGAGCTGTCACAACAAGAGGGAGTTGAGAGTCAAGGAAGAAATGATGCCGTCGCTCGTGTTCTAGGCGAAGATCACCCAGGTCGGGTGTTTGGTTTTGGTTCTAGTGGTTCTCAATCCCGAATCTTTGGGATACATAGAAGATTTTTCCCGTCTCCTTCCTTCGCATCTGACACGTCATCAAGTCATTCAAATCTAGTGACGCGGGAGGAGTTTGATAAGCAGAAACAGGAGTTCGATAAGCAGCAACAGGAGTTCGATAGTCAGAAACAGGAGCTTGAGCAGTATAGGTCTCGGCTTGATCAGTGTACGTCTCTTTTGAGTTTCTTCATGACACAACACTATACTCAAGATCAGCTGCAGCAATTACATGAAGATCCACAGTACCGAAACCTATTCCCTAGGCCTCCGTCATCCGGTCCTTAGTTTAATTTGATGCTGTAGGGGAGATGTTTTTTGTATTAAAAAGCATCATGTGGTACATTTTGTTTTAAATACTTTTGTTTTGTATGAATTATTATTATGACTATTATCTTTCAGTTTTTTTAAATAAATAAATTCCTGTTTTGAGTTTTTTATTTTTTTATAAATTAATTTGGGTTTTGACAGTTTAGAACTGCTACAAAACCGAATTAATTTTTAAAATTAATTACATTGGTAGTAGTTACAATCTGCTATAATCATGATTACGAATTTTTAAAAAAATTGATACGGTATGCGGCGGTTTGAAACCGCCAAATAATTGTAAGTTTTTGACGGTTACGAACTGTGATACACAACTGCTATAAACCATTTGTAGCGGGTTTGAACTGCTACAAACAGTATTTTCACGTTAATTTCTTTAAATAATGTATTCTGTTTGTTACGGTATTAAACCGCCACAAAATGTTGAATTTACGGCGGTTTAGAACCGTAACAAACAGTTTTCAGGTAAATTTTTTAAAAAATATTTAATCTATTTGTGGCAGATCCGAACCGCCACAACGCAGTCCGTCTGAGGCGGTTTAGCACCGCCATAAACACATTTTATTTTAATTAATTTCGACGCTAATACAATACGTTTTGGCGGTTCTAACCTGCGGTGGTCTGATGTTTCATACGGTTCATTTGTAGCGGTTCGGAACCGCTACAAACACGTTTACTCTCCCCCTTCATTGTAGCGGTTGGGAAAACCGCGTGAAACAGGGTTTTTGGCGGTTCCGACCCGCCAGAAACAAATTTTCAAACCGCTAAAACTGCCCACCTTCTTTGTAGTGAGAAATGACTAGTATATCATAATTATTTAAATAAAAAAATACTAAATTACGGGTCTATGTAGTCTGCAATTTGATCTGTGGAACAAAATTTTTTTTCGCCCGTCGCTCATCCCATTTTCCCCTCCAAATTTTTTCATCCCCTGCTCATCCTAAAATTCCCCCCCCCGTTACATTCTTCCGCCGCTCTCTTCATCTAAACCCTAGCATTTAAGTCGACGCTCCATCCTCTCCATTCTCTGCGACCAGTCCTCCCCCGT